>CM062297.1:710315331-710392165 GCA_031216915.1 Pictodentalium vernedei
CAGGGATTAGGCTGAGAAAGAGAGGAGGTCATGGATTAGTACATCAGGGTGATTGTGCAGAGAAGGCTATCTGAGAATACTATAAGAGAGTAGTGCTAGACGGTTTGATAATATAGATGGTGGAGATGTTGGAAGACGTGGAAGTGATGAATTTGGGATTACAGGTTCTGGAAAAGGCGGAATCACTAGAACAGGCAGTATAGGGAGAAGGAGGAGTTGTGTTGATGTTGGTGTTGTGGCGGTGTTGGTGATGGCATTGAGTAGTTATGTATGTTGAAAATGAGCTATCTTGTAGGACCCCGGAAGTGACGTCATGTCACGTGATTGGGCGACCATGTTGGGTTGTCATTATCATGATAATAGGTGGTAGGAGTGCGTATGCGCAGCGCGTGTTGTTATGGGGACACGTGCTCCGTCTCACCCCTAACAACCCGACAACAGATATCGAATTAATCCAAACAACCGACAATCTTCAGAAAACTGACCCAAACACTCCCGAAAACACTCCCAAATAAAGTTAGGATAGTATCCTTAATGAGGGTATGAGACGTATGAAGAGGTACTCATTGCGCTCATTTTCATAGCTTTCATTTTGAGACGTATGATTTTGCGCGCATCGTGCTCATTTTCATAGCTTTCATTGCTTCATACGACGAAAAGGGGGATTCCGTGGGTTTAGTATCCTTAAAATATAGGATAGTATTGTTACCTAATGTCCGACCATATAATGGACGCGTTATTTATCACAGAAATGGGTTTATTACAATAATGATTGGTTTATTACAATAGTGTTTTTTTAACTGAGAGATAAACTGGAGGGGGGGGGGGGGGCGCCGCCCCTGTCCCCGGAGCCCTACTGCCCCTTACCCATGGAGCTGCTGAAGTCCCGGTCCCTCGAGTTTCTAAATCGGTACTAGAAGGATTCGGGAGTGTTTTCGTGAATGTTTTGGACAGTTTCCTGAAGATTGTCGGGTAGTTTGGATTAATTCGATATCTATTGTCGGGTTGTTAGGGATGAGACGGGGCCACGTGTCCCTATAAAAACACGCGTTGCGCATACGCACTTCTACCACCTTTTTTCACGATAATGACATCACAACATGGCCACCCACGTGCACTATCATGACAACCCAACATGACCGCCCAGTCACGTGACATGACGTCACTTCCGGGGAAATGCCCCGGGGTCCTACAAAATGGCTCATTTTCAACATACATAACTACTCAACACCATCACCAACACCGCCACAACACCAAAATCAACACAACTCCTCCTCCACAATCTCCTCCTTCTCCCTATACTGCCTGTTCTAGTGATTCCGCCTTATCCAGAACCTGTAATCCCAAATTCATCACTTCCACTTCTTCCAACATCTCCACCATTAATATTATCATACCGACTAGCACTACACTCTTATAGTATTCTCAGATAGCTTTCTCTGCACAATCACCCTGATGTACTAATCCATGACCTCATCTCTTTCTCAGCCTAATCCCTGCCCACCCCTTTCAATCCTCCTAAACCTCATTCCTCTACCTACCCAGTCTCGCATCTTATTCTTCGGCTTCCGTGCGACACTACCAACCCGCCACATCCACCATATGTGCCTCGCTCCATCCAACCTTTTGGCCTCTTTTAACTCCACCTCATTTTTGTTCACTGTTAGTTGTTAAAATGTCAAATTAATGAATAATAAGATATTCTTATGACTAAGAAATATGCGACAAATGAGTTTTAGATGCCCAAAACAAGCAGAAACAGAGGCATTTGCCCATCCCTAAAGGCGTCAGGGGACTATGGTACACTACATTTCTGGAAGTGGAGATTACACATGTTGGTAAACGTACCAATCAGATAAAATAGCACCCCTCCTCCACCACCTCCGCCTTCACCATGTTGGGCACTGGATGATCATGGGAATGACATCACACGATTGAGTTACCAGGATAATCCGCGTCAATGTAATGTGACGAGGTCATTCTATGATAACTCCCCAGGAGTTGGGGGGGGGGGGGGGGGAGGGTGTATCTTCGCCTTAACCAGAGCAGAAACCTTTAGTATAAATATTACATAACTTTATGTGGCAATAAATGGTAAGTGGTAAAGTCCATCTACAAAAGCTGTAACTGGAATTAGTATACAGAAGTTATAACATTATCGGTTTATTTGTTGTAACATAACGGGTTGAAAAAAGTTATAACATTATGCGTCGATTTTTATAACATAACGGGTTGAAAAAAGTTATAACATTATGCGGAGTTTATAACATTATCGGTTGTTTACTACATTTTTTGTAACATTATGCGTTGGTGTAACATTATGCGGCTGTTACGGTGTGGAATTATTAATGATATTGGTAACAGAAAGAAATCTGAGAATCAGCAACAATAACTATGAATTTAACTATTCTGAAATTTAATTAAAAAAAATTAATATAAAAAAAATGATACAAAGATCTTTTACACTAATTGGGTTACAGAAAATAAAAACAATGGTACTTATCAATTATAGAATTAGTCCAAAGTACAGTTTGACAGAATCCAGTAATCCAGTGGCGAAGTATCTTCTGAAGAAAGTTACCAGCTGGTAGATGTAGTATTAAATCCAAGAATGTCTCTCAGAAACAGTATCCCGTAGATTCGTAATAAAATTTTCACTTTGAAATTTCAGCAGTCTCCAATAAAATATAATAAAACGCTCTGCAAAATTCAAATGGAGTAAAAATCCAAGAAGTATTGGCGCCACAGGTAATTTCCAAATAATCCAGTAGAATCCTGGCTTTTCACAAAATAATATTATTCTGTTTCACAGAAAGTATAAATTCTCTTTTCCAAGACGAATAGATTCTCTTCAAAATTCTCTTTTGGAATCAATCTCCAAATTCACAAAGAAGCACTGCTTCTATAATAAATGCACTGTTCTGAAACAATAATATTCTCCAATGGAAATAACTGAAGTGAGTCTTTTTGAAAGGCTTTCTAAGAATGAGTTTTTTTTTTTTTGAATTCTGTTGACAAACCTTTATATAGTAACGAGATAGAATGTCCTAGAAGATGAAAATTCTTCAATGTTCTAACAGTTTCTAGGTGATTCTGTTAAAGTTCAAGTAAACAAGGTCATTGACCTACTTAAACAATCAACAGCTATATTTACAATAATTGTAGATCAGTGTAACAAAGATGTAAACAAGGTCACTGAGTGCAAATGAGTGAGACCAGTCAGAAAATGCAGTAATAATAAAAAAAATATCTATCTCATATAATTATTCACTAAGGATATATCAATCTCGATATAATATGGGGGCTATAACACTGGGGGCTCGTCCGGGGCGTTGTAACATTATCGGTTGTAACAAAGCTGCACTCCTAATATCAAGTCTCTGCTACTGCTGGTTCATGAGAAGAAGATTTTTTAAGATTTAGGCTCACTTTTTGGGCGTGGCCTTACCACGGGGCGGGTCAACTTGAGTTGAACAAACTTGAATTGACATGTGATAGGAAACATGCACACCAGATCTGGTTCAATTTGGTTAGGTAGTTTGTGAGAAGAAGTCGATAAATTCATAATGTAAAGTTAACGCCAGCTGGAAAGTGATTAGTAACGCTCCGCTTGAGCTGTGCTCAGGTGAGCTAAAAACTGTAAAAAAAAGCATTTTTGACAAAAAGAAAAACAAGAGGCCCCAGGGGGCCTGAGGGCACTCACCTGACATGGTAGCCTAAATATCAACCCAGAGAATTGATTTCAACAAGTTGCATCTGCTCCTCCTAAGAAAAGCTTATACCAAATATTCAAAGATTCTGACCAGTGGATCTAAAATGAAAGTGTCAATGACACTGTAGCTTAACTTGTCTGTGTGTTGTGTTTGATGAAAAGGATAATGTTCAATGTTTATGAAAGGATTATGAAATAAGACAAGAATTGTGATAATTGGGAATATGTTAATTTCTGTTCCCTGTATGCTATGTCTTTAATAACAAGAGCACTGCCTAGCGGGGCAACATATGCCCGTGGTGATCACTATGTGTGCAAAGTTTGAACAATATAGCATGTAAAATGTTGAAGGAGTAGGCAACACAACACAATACTGTTTTGTTTTAAGTACTGAAAGGGGGCATAACTCTGGACATACAAAAGAGAGTTACCTGCTCTTGTCACAAGCACAACGGCAATTGGTGATCTACATGTGTGCAAAGTTTGAACAATATAGCATGTAAAATGTTGAAGGAGAAGGTGACACAATACTGTAAAGTTTTGAGTACTGAAAGAGGCATAACTCTGGAAATACAAAATGGAGTTACCTCCTCTTGTCACAAGCACAATGGCAATTGGTGATCTACATGTGTGCAAAGTTTGAACAATATAGCATGTAAAATGTTGAAGGAGAAGGTGACACAATACTGTAAAGTTTTGAGTACTGAAAGAGGCATAACTCTGGAAATACAAAATGGAGTTACCTCCTCTTGTCACATGCACAACGGCAACTGGTGATCACCATGTGTGCAAAGTTTGAACAATATTGCATGCAAAATGTTAAAGGAGTAGGCAACACGATACAGTAATGTTTTAAGTTCTAAAGGGGGGCATAACTCTGGAAATACAAAAGAGAGTTACTTGTTCTTGTCACATGCACAATGGCAATTGGTGGTCAACATATGTGCAAAGTTTGAACAATATAGCATGTAAAATGTTGAAGAAGGCGACACAATACTGTAAGTACAAAAAGGGGCATAACTCTGGAAATACAAAATGGAGGGTACCTGCTCTTGTCACATGCACAACGGCAATTGGTGATCAACATGTGTGCAAAGTTTGAACAAAATAGCATGTAAAATGTTGATGGAGTGGGCGACACAATACTGTAATGTTTTAAGTACTAAAAGGGGGCACAACTCTGGAAATACAAAATGGTGTTACCTGCACTTGTCACATGCAGAACGGCAATTCATGCATGTGTGCAAAGTTTGAACAAGGTAGCATGTAAACTTTTAGAGGAGTCGGCGACACAAAACTGTAATGTTTTAAGTTCTAATTGGGGGCATAACTCTGGAAATACAAAAGAGAGTTACTTGCTCTTGTTACATGCACAATGGCAATTGGTGGTCAACATGTGTGCAAAGTTTGAACAATATAGTATGTAATATGTTGAAGGAGAAGGCGACACAATACTGTAATGTTTAAGCACAAAAAGGGTAGGCGACAATAGTGTAATGTTTCAAGTACTGAAAGGGGGCATAACTCTGGAAATACAAAATGGAGTTATCTACCCTTGTCACATGCACAACGGCAATTGGTGATCAACATGTGTGCAAAGTTTGAACAATATAGCATGTAAAATGTTGATGGAGTAGGCGACACAAAACAGTAATGTTTTAAGTTCAAAACAGGGGCATAACCTGGAAATACAAAAGAGAGTTACTTGCTCTTGTCACATGCACAACGGCAATTGGTGGTCAACATGTGTGCCAAGTTTGAACAATATAGCATGTAAAATGTTGAAGGAGAAGGCAACACAATACTGTAATGTTTAAGTATAAAAAGGAGCATAACTCTGGAAATACAAAATGGAGGTACCTGCTCTTGTCACATGCACAACAGCAAATGGTGATCAACATGTGTGCAAAGTTTGAACAATATAGCGTGTAAAATGTTGATGGAGTAGGCGACACAATACTATATTGTTTTAAGTACTAAAAAGGGACATAACTCTGGAAATACAAAATGGAGTTACCTGCACTTGTCACATGCACAACGGCAATTATGTACAACAGCAATTACTGATCAACATGTGTGCAAAGTTTGAACAATGCAGCATGTAAACTTTTGGAGGAGTAGGTGACAGATGGATGGACAAAGACAGAAGCACAACACCATAACATAATACTCCCGTTTTTTCAAAACGGGCATATAAATATAATATGAGGTGTACACTGTACTAAAGGGCGGAGTGGTGGGTTAATTTGACCTCACAGTTAATGTATGTGGTCCTCATAATTAACGTATGTCAACCAAAGTTACCAAGTTACAGTGAAATTATTCCAAAACGAGTCATCCCATCAAGTTACACTGAAATCCCATCATAAATATGGCCTGTAGACTGTGCTAAAGTTTTTCGGGCTTCAGGCCTGTGTAGCCATGACGGTTGACTGATTACTACTAAAAGAGGATGTCCTCATCTCGACATTATCCTGTGTCATTCTACTAAGTTACAATGAAATCCCTTCACAAATACGACCTGTAGTCTGTAATAAAGTTTTTCAGGTTTCGGGCTTGGAAAGCCATCATGGTTGAATGATCACGACCAAAAGGGGATGTTGTCAGCTGGGCATCATCTGGAGTGATCCTAAGAAGTTACAATGAAATCCCTTCATAAATATGACCTGTAGACTGTGCTCAAGGTTTTCGAGATTCGGGCCCCTGAAGCCATCACAGTTGACCAATCACAACCAAAGGAGGATGTCATCATCTAGGCATTATATGGAGTCAACCCAACAAGTTACAATGAAATCCTTACATAAATACGACTATAGACTATGCTAAAGGTTTTTGGGTTTTGGGCTCGGGCAGCCAAAAGGCTGAATGATTGCGACCAAAAGGGGACGTTCTCATCTAGACATTATATGAAGTCAACCTACCAAGATACAATGAAATCCCTTCATAAATATGATCTGTAGACTGTGCTAAAGGTTTTCGGGCTTTGGGCACCTGTAGCCATCACAGTTGACCAATCACGACCAAAAGGGGATGTCATCATCTAGGCATTATATGGAGTCAACTAACAAGTTACAATGAAATCCTTCCATAAATATGACCTATAGACTATGCTTAACGTTTTTGGGCTCGGGCAGCCATCAAGGCTGAATGACCGCGACCAAAAGGGAACGTTCTCATCTAGACATTTTTTGGAGTCATCCTACCAAGTTACAATGAAATCCCTACATAAATATGACCTGCAGACTGTGCTAAAGGTTTTCGGGCTTCGGGCCCCTGTAGCCATCACAGTTGCCCAATCACGTCCAAAAGGGGACATTCTCATCTAGACATTATATGAAGTCAACCTACCAGGTTACAATGAAAACCCTTCATAAATATGACCTCTAGACTGTGTGCTAAAGGTTTTGGGGCTTCGGGCTCGGGAAGCCATCATGGTTGAATGGTCGTAACCAAAAGGGGCATTCTCATCTGGGCATCATCTGGAGTGATCCTACGAAGTTACAATGAAATCCCTTCATAAATATGACCTGCAGACTGTGCTCAAGGTTTTCAGGCTTCGGACCCCTGCAGCCATCACAATTGACCAATCACGACCAAAAGGGGATGCCATCATCTAGGCAT
This sequence comes from Pictodentalium vernedei, assembly GCA_031216915.1. Classification (NCBI taxonomy): domain Eukaryota; kingdom Metazoa; phylum Mollusca; class Scaphopoda; order Dentaliida; family Dentaliidae; genus Pictodentalium; species Pictodentalium vernedei. The sequence goes on from CM062297.1 coordinate 710,322,665, forward strand.
TATATGGAGTCAACCTAACAAGTTACAATGAAATTCTTCCATAAATACGACCTGTAGACTATGCTAAAGGTTTTTGGACTCAGGCAGCCATAAAGGCAGAATGATCGCCACCAAAAGGGGACCTTCTCATCTAGGCATTATTTGGAGTCATCCTTCCAAGCTACAATGAAATCCCTTCATAAATGTGACCTGTAGACTGTGCTAAAGGTTTTCGGGCTTTGGGCCCCTGCAGCTGTCACAATAGCCCAATCGTGTCCAAAAGGGGACATTCTCATCTAGACATTATATGAAGTCAACCTACCAAGTTACAATGAAATCCCTTCATAAATGTGACCTGTAGACTGTGCTAAAGGTTTTCAGGCTTCGGGCTTGGGCAGCCATCATGGTTGAATGATCGCAACCAAAAGGTGAATTCTCATCTGGGCATCATCTGGAGTGATCCTACGAAGTTACAATGAAATCCCTTCATAAATATGACCTGTAGACTGTGCTCAAGGTTTTCAAGCTTTGGGCACCTGTAGCCGTCACAGCTGACCAATCACAACCAAAAGGGGATGTCATCATCTAGGCATTATATGGAGTCAACCTAACAAGTTACAATGAAATCCTTACATAAATTCGACCTATAGACTATGCTAAAGGTTTTTGGGCTCGGGCAGCCATCAAGGCTGAATGATCGTGACCAAAAGGGGACGTTCTCATCTAGACATTATTTGAAGTCATCCTACCATGTTACAATAAAATCCCTTCATAAATACGACCTGTAGACTGTGCTAATGGTTTTTGGGCTCGGGCAGCCATACCAGTTGACCGATCGCGACCACAAGGGGACGTTCTCATCTAGACATGACCCCAAACCTGCATATGAAATTTCGTGATGATCAGACAAGAACTGCGGGGTGTAGCCTGTGCTAAAGGAAAATGTGCACACACTCAGACTAACAGACTTCCGCATGCCTGATGGCAATAGCTTAACTTGACTTTGTCAAGTTAAGCTAAAAAAAAAGATTTTTAAAGAATATTCCTCATATTGAACTAAGTTATAATTCGGGCTCCCACAGGGAGCCCATATATGAACCCAGGGACTTGGCTTTAACAAACTTGAATCTCACCCCCCTAAGGATGCTGCACACCAAATATCAAAACATTCCGACTGCTGGATCTGAAGAAGAAGATTTTTAAAGAAAATTCCTCATTTTGAACTAAGTTACAATTCGAGCTCCCACAGTGAGTCCAAATATGGATCTAGGGCCATGGCTTGAACAAACTTGAATCTCACCCCCCTAAGGATGCTGCATACCAAATATCAAAACATTCCAACTGCTGGATCTGAAGAAGAAGATTTTTAAAGAAAATTCCTCATTTTGAACTAAGTTATCATTCAGGCTCCCACAGTGAGCCCAAATATGGACCTAGGGACATGGCTTGAACAAACGTGAATCTCATCCCCCTAAGGATGCTGCATACCAAATATCAAAACATTCCGACTGCTGGATCTGAAGAAGATTTTTAAAGAAAATTCCTCATTTTGAACTAAGTTATAATTCAGGCTACCACAGTGAGCCCAAATATGAACCCAGGGACTTGGCTTGAACAAACTTGAATCTCACCCCACTAAGCATGGTGCATACCCAATATCAAAAGATTCTGCCTGCTGTATCTTGAGAAGATTTTCAAACAAATTTGCCTGAAATGCACTAAGTTCAAATTTGGGCTCCTATACTGATCCCAAATATAAACCCAGGGAGCCGATTTGAACAAACTTGAATCAGATCCACCCCACAATGTTGCATACCAAATATCAAAAGATTCTGCCTGCTGGATCTGGAAAAGAAGATTTTTTTTAAAGAAATTTGCCTGAAATGCACTAAGTTCGAATTCGGGCTTCTATAGTGAGCCCAAATATGACTCTAGGGAGCCAATTTGAACAAACTTGAATCAGATCCACCCTACAATGTTGCATACCAAATATCAAAAGATTCTGCCTGCTGGATCTGGAGGAGAAGAATTTTTAATGTTTTCCCCATTGCCTACAGTGTTAAAAAGTGCTGACTCAGCACTTTTTCAAAGTCCTGAAAAAAGTACCTTGTGAGCAAACCAATAGGGATTTTTTTTTAACAATTCTATTCTACTGGATAAAAGTAAGTTTTATACAAAATAAGAATTCTCTGTGCCGTGTAGTTGTGGAGATATGGCAGTTTTAAGGTTTTTTTTGAGAATTTTTTTTTTTGCATCAATCAACTACTTATGACCCATTACCATCTCATATCAAATTTGGTTCAAATCGACCTCACGGTTCTGAAAACAGAAATTTTAGGCGTGCCCAAAATTTTTGCCCCTCCCATAACGAAAGCAAATAATGCCCGACAAACTTCTCTTGAACAAACCTGATTCTAAACCTCAAAAGGACTCTGTATACCACATATCAAGTCTCTGCTACTGGTGGTTCATTAGAAGATTTTCAAAAAATTTGACCATTTTTTCCCCACCCCTCTGTTCAATATGAGCCGAAACCTAATTTGCATAAAAATCCAAATGCCCCTATATAACCACTACTTACATGAAATTTAATTAAAATGTGGCCAGTGGTTTAGGAAAAGAGGATAAAACACCACCTTCACGTAGGACGATGGACGACAGACGGCGACGGACGGACGAAGAGTGATAAGAAAAGCTCACCCTGACATTTAGTCAGGTGAGCTAAAAAAGTGCCTAACTGCCCTTTAGGGCGAGGGGGGGGGGGGGGGTACGCATGTTTAAAAGTTTAAAAAAAGGTTCCGCATGAAGGGACCATAAATAGTTCAAAATGCATATTGGAGGAAAGCAACAAAAAAAATGCCTAATTGGGGGTGGGGTGGTGGTGTTTGTCTGGGTTTTTAACCACAAACTTTAACCAAAACTGTAAAAAAAAGCATTTTTGACGAAAGAAAACAAAAGTGCCTAATTGCCCGGGTTACGTGAGTTTAAAAAAAAGGTTCTGCATGTAGTGACTGTAAATAGTTCAAAATGCATATTGGAGAAAAGAAAAAATGCCTAATTGGGGGGTTGGGGGTGGGTGGTGGTTTGTCTGGGTTTTTAACCACAAACTTTAACCAAAACTGTTAAAAAGCATTTTTGACGAAAGAAAAAAAATGTGCCTAATTCCCTAGAGGGGGTTACGTGAGTTTAAATAAACAGCTGCACCATGAGCGCATGATACGCCCATTATTAATTACAAGAGGGAAGCACACAATATGAGTATACACGTGTACTAAGCATTTTCAAGTTATTGTTCGACATGTGGAAAATTGCTTATATTTTGATGAATAAAGTCCCACAACTCTGGAATGACATATCGGACAGCGACACAAATAGAAAGGGAGGGTTCTTCCATCAACATATACTTGCCACCAAAAAAGTCATAAAAATTGCTCAAAGTCCGACATGTGGAAAGTCTGTACTATATTTTAGAATGTCTGTCTCTCTCTCTCTCTGTCTGTCTGTCTGTCTGTCTGTCTGTCTGTCTGTCCACTATAGAAATGAATATGGGGGCCATCCAGAGTGTCCAAAATGGGTCTACTAGAGGTACTTTTTTATGGCAGAGGTCCTCGTCAGGTTTAAAAAAGTGTGTGGGGTGGGGGTGGGGGCAAGGAGGGGCACCCAAAAGTTATGACCAAATTTTTTTTCACCAATATAGGTCTTCAAAGGGGTCTACTTGGGGTAACTTTTTATCAGGAATCTAATGGTGGTGTTTTTAAAAAGTGGTGGGGGTGGGGGAGGGGCAAAATTGATGGATTTCACCAAAAAAGGTCCTCAAAGGGGTCTACTAGGGTTAACTTTTTACCAGGAATCTAATGGTGGGGGTTTAAAAAGTGACAGGATCGAAGGCCCCATAGGGCAGGCTGGGTTAAAAAATATGTGGCCCCTATTTTTTTTTTTTTGGGGGGGGGGGGGGGGGGTACTTTTCATATGACCCCTACATTTTCCCATGCAACGCCACGTAACCCTGCTAGTTGCCTATATTTTGACGAATAAAGTCCCATAACTCTGGAATGACAAATCGGACAGCGGCACAAATCGAAAGGGAGATTCCTTCCATCAACAAAAACTTGCAACTAAAAAATCATGAAAATTGCTCTAAGCATTTTCAAGTTATTGCGCAACTTGTGGAAAATTGCTTATATTTTGATGAATAAAGTCCCATAACTCTGGAATGACATACCGGACAGCGACACAAATACAAAGGGATATTCCTTCCATCAACATATACTTGCCACCAAAAAATCATGAAAATTGCTCCAAGCATTTTCAAATGTTATGTCCGACATGTGGAAAATCGCTTATATTTTGATGAATAAAGTCCCATAACTCTGGATACAAATCGAAAGTGAGCTTCCTTCCATCAACATATACTTTCCACCAAAAAATCACAAAAATTGCTTGACGCATTTTCGAGTTATTGTATGACGTGTGGACGGACAGACAGCGGTATACCAAAATACAACCGTTTTTTTTCAAACTGGCATATAAAAAAGGTTCCCAATGTAGTGACTGTAAATAGTTCAAAATACATATTGGAGGAAAGAAAAAAAAAATGCCTAATTGGAAGGGGGAGGGGGGAGGGGGGGGGAGGGGGCTGGGCAGGGAAGTAACTTCAACAATTTTCATTGGATAATTGTGGTCATAAAACTTGACCTAGAGACATGTACTGAAAAGAATTGAAATCCATTAACTTTTGTTTAAGTTATGGCATAATGAAAGTTTGGACAGATGGAAGGACTGACGAATGGAAGGGCTGACGGATGGACTGACAGATAGATGGAAGGAGTGAGCTCTGTGTTATATCTCTCCCTTGTGGGAGGGGATAAAAAGTAATAAAGTATGTGGTAGAAGCCTAATTTGAAATTTAAAGAAACTAAGTTCGAAAAGCGTTCTGAAAAGGGTTAAATTAATGCCAATATTATTTGAAACCACTGTGTACAGCTTCAGTAGACCTTGCCCAAAATGAAAAAAAGAAATGACGTAACAGTGTTTGGAGAATGAAAGGTAGAACCTTGAAAAGCAGAACTTTAATCCGAAACTTTAAGCTAGGAATATTAAGTAAAATTGATTGGTAAAAAGAATTAAATATTTCCTAAAACCGATACAAGAAATCATTGATGTAAATGGAATCATTAAGTTGTATTGACCATGCAAGAATTAGAGTAAGAAAGTATGTGGCAAAGTCTAATTAGAAAGTAAGTCTGAAAACATGTTTAAAAGGAGTTAAAATCATGCCAATTTTAATGAAAATCACTGCAGAAATGTTCAGTAGATAGTAGACTAGAGACTGGTGGTTGTGATTTTTTCACTTCGGTTTTGGTTTTTTTGGGGGGTGAAGACCCGGGTTTCGGTTTCGTTTTTTTTTCTACTTTATGCATTCTCAACTAATTTTGGGAATTTGGAAGTAGAGAATCAGAGAACTCATGTTCAAGTATGAAGTGATAGTTTAAGAATGTTTTATCCAGGTGAATTTGAATTCATTCAGGTTGTTCATAATTCAAAATTGTTATTGCAGGGTATCAGAAAATCAAATTTAAGCACCTTTTGGCCTCTGACCATGATTTTCAAGGCCTGTTATAAGCTTGATGAGATTCAGAGACAGGAAAATTTTTAACACTGTCACCAATGCAAATCATTTACAGTATTGTAACCATTACTTCATAGGTGTCTATCAGGGGTAAGCCTGGCAGCTGATTTTAGTGGGAAGTGACTTCTCCCTCCAGAGACTTTAGGGAGTAGTCAGGGGCCAGGAGGGAGAAGTCAGTGGACATGAGAGAGAAGACAGAAAAAAACATAAAAAGTATATGACACTGTGACAAAATAAATGTACAAAGAGGACACAATTGTGGAGAAAATAAATAAAAGTTATACAAACATACACACACAAAACTAAGTCATGTAGGTTAAAATCCTCCCCCTCCCTTACAAAAAATTGTGTCATTCATGCTTTCTGAATACCCTAACTCTTTCCCTAACAGTGATGACTAGGGTTACCATGCAGTTGATTTTGTATTTGCCTCAATGTTTTTGGCGGTTTGGTGCTTGGCTTGGCAGTTTGGCCCACCAAACCGCCAAGCCAAGCACCAAACCGTCAAAAACACTGCTCACAAAAGGTATATAAATGGGGGTAGACTCAACAAAAAACAATAATATAAACCTCTGACGAGGTCACGATTGAACGAAACCATCAGGTTACAACTCAACAGATCCAAACCGGACACTGTGTTTAAGTGCCATCAAACACGAGGTGTACCTCTTGAGTCGTCTCACGACAAATTTTCAATTATAAAAAACTTTAACCACAAACTTTAACCAAAACTCCAAATGTTAACAGACAGACAGAAGAAAGTCATGACTAAAGAACACGAAAATTCAGTGAATTCATGTCTCCCACTGGGAAGCAGTTTCAAGGGGAATTAATGCATCCAGTGGAATATAATTGAGTTGCAAGTGGAAGTTATTTAGAAGAGACAGAACAGACAGTGCTTCAGAAGTGGTTATCAGATTTATTTTCACGGAGGTCACTGTCAAAGCAAGTAAAGTGATGGGAAATATAACTGTAAGAATCACTAAAAATTAAGACTGTATGATAAGACATAACACATTAAACTGATGTGAAAAGTAATCCATATATGAAATTTCATTGAAATCGGTTGACTCTAAGGAAAGTTAGAGTCTGGAAACCATCAGCCAATCAAATTTAAGCAACCTAATTAAATATGTGCGGAAAATGCCCATGTTCGAACTTGGACCCACAATTGAGGTAAGTGATCTACTACCCAAATTTCATCGAAATTGACCGACTGTAAGGAAAGTTAGAGTCTGGAAAATGAAAAACATGGAAGGTGTGCACTTACTGGGTATTAGTAGTGGCATTGAATAAATCAAAGTTTCCCTAACTTGCATAATTTTCGCATGAGAACAAAACCTGTATTATATGTGATGTATTGCATGTTACTAAACATTCATACATAAATTTATTCAAATCCGAACTTTCATATAGAAGTTCTGTACAAAAAACTGATTACAGCCAATTTCAGAATAAAATGGCTGCTGGCGGTCATCTTGATTTTTGGACCAAACCCCAAAACACATATTCTGGTGTCACAATGATAACAAAGATACATAGGAAGTTTCGTGAAGATCGGTTCTTAAATATGGCTTTTAGTCCGAGGTGTGTTGACGCACGGGGAAGACGGACAGATTTTTGGTACAAAATTTCCCACATTCGAACTCGACCTAAGTATTAAAGTAATCCACATATGAAATTTCATCGAAATTGGCCAATTTTAAGGAAAGTTAGAGCCTGGAAACCGTCTGCCAATCAAATTTCAGCAACCTAATTAAATATGCGCGGAAAGTTAAAAAATTTATAGTAATTTATATATTTTTTATACTTACCAATGACCCAGACATAGCTGGTGCTAACTCTTAAAATATAGGGCCAAACACAAATTTTGCCCCCCAATCCCCAAAATTTGCATCTAAAACTAAAGAAAACATGTCCTGAAAGGCTCTCCACACTTCGCCCCTACTGCGCATGCGCAGTGTCAAGGACGTTCCGAAATTGGCGCCATTAATCATTCTAATAACCAGTGCCTGGTAAGCGCTATGTACTCAGCGGGGAGGCAAGAGTTCCCAACTCCTGGGAGGGCCATCCCCGTCTGGGTCATTGGTAAGTATAAAAAATATATAAATTACTATAAATTTTTTAACATTTTTATACTGTACCAATGACCCAGACATAGCTGAATAGTAAAAAGGCTGGAGGGCCAAGGACATAGAGCAAAATGGAATACGCTCAATAAAATAAAATAGAGTCATCCCCTGTAGGGAAAAAGAAGTAATAGGCCTTACATGTATCTTTCTTATTTATGATAAATTAGAAAGATACAACACCTTCCAAAATTGAGCTTCATACATCCATGTACTCTATTAATATCCAATATAATCCTTATACTAATAATTTTTAAAGTAAGCCAATAAATAAAGTAAGTCTAGAGAATAGAGACTCTTATACTCCTAAAAGTGTCTGAGGATTGCATAATCATGTCCGTTGACATATGCAATATTCAAAAGCTATACTTTAAAAACTAAGACTTGAATGAATTTTAAAAACCTAAACTTCTCACTAAACAACCATCCCAATAACAGCTCAGAATTACTAACTCCGGAGGAGGTATCCCCTTGTTTTCATAGCAAAACAGGTGACCCAAGGGAACACCCTCCCCCCCCCCCCCCCCCCCCCCCCTTTTTCTTGCCCTGGGTCAAATAGCCCAGAGCGAAGAGGGCAGCCGAACGGAGACACTGCCGAAACAGACAGCCTACCTAGCTATAGTAGCAACTGTTAAGTGAATGACATTCTGAGCAGTAGATAATAGACCTAACAATAGAGGCCTCCAGAAATGGACTCGATATTTCTAAGATAAAATTCATGAATGTGGATGGCTGAGCGCAATGAGCGGCCTTCAAAAATCTATAATAGCGACACTATTAATGTAAGCCCAAGAAGTAGAAGAACTCTTACTTCATGAGCCGAAATCTTAAGCACAACTGCTAAGTCAATGATATACCATAAGCAGTACCGATAGTTAATAGAATCCATTAACAATAAAATGGAGCGTAACGTCCTTCTACTAGACATCAAAGACAGAAGAAGCTTATGCCCTTTGTAATAAACAGATATCTGTTTATAAATACATAAACTGTACCCGGAAAGAGTAAAGGCCTATGCCCATACGAAGACGGAAGGACCTTAAAATAATAGGTTCCGGATAATAGGAGCCTAACTCTTATGCAACAATCCAACCTAAATAGTAACGGAAGTATTGATTCCGAAACTATGAAAGTGAAAATCATCCATCGATAGTGCATGAAACTCACTGACTCTACAGTAAAAGAGAAACCAACAGAATTACTGTCTAAAAGGTCAGAATTTGAAAACTACTGTTTCCAGAGGCTCAAATGATTACTTAGCTAAATAAGAACCGAAGTTAAAATCCGTATAGGAATTTAATCTAAAGATTCTAAGTCTATTTATCAAAAAGTTACTAACTGACTTAGATAAAGAGACAAAAGACTCAATTGTAAACTATCGTAGAGTGCATAGGTATGAGGTAACATAAACCTATAACCTAAATAATAACAGGCTGCAGTAGATCTTGTGAAACAAGTATACTAAAAAATAGCAATGAGTAGTATGGAGGGATCAACAATATGAACATAATGATCCCTACACCACGACGGAAGAGCCTCCACTTTAGCCGCATAGAATAGCGAAGAAGAGGATCTCCTATAGTAAGAAATCGCGTCCAAAGCTCGTCCAGTACAGTGCTTACAATGCAATACGGACCACACAACGGAATACATGAAGGTTGCGACCTTGCTGGTTGTGATAAAGATGACACGATTTACCCAGTGAAAAAGATCCTCACATAGAGGAAGATTTCACGTTAAGACCCACAGTAGACAAGAGAGTAAATTACTCATGATCTCTGTGAAGATAGAGATGCTATCAACAGAAATGTATTGTGGTTGTTTATCTTAGCAATACCTGCTAAAACAACAGTGCCGGAGGATACGCGTATCCTATCATTCCGTCCTATAGATCAATAGAGCGTTAACAATATTAGCTCAGAGATCTGGACAAGCCAACACATACGTCTGCAATTGATTAGCAAGCTGTGTCATAAATAAATCATCATTGGGCGCTCCCATAGATAGCAAATCTGATTGAATACTTGTTTGTTGAGAGTCCATTCTGACAGCAACAAGCGACCCGTAAGAGAACGGGAGTCCGATAAAACAATCAGACGACCCGGAATATGACGGACCAAAACTGAACTTGGTGTACTATAACCAACAGACGGATTCTTTCCATTAAATTGAATAACGGAAACGAAAGAGTGCCTCCCTGGTTCCGGAGATACGCCACTACTGTCGAATTAAAGGACAGGAATTTGGGCATGCGTTTCTGAATAATGTTCATGCAATGACATAAAGCAAGCCTAAAAAACATTATTCCGCGGAAGTTAAACTGATTGCTAAAAGACTGCGGAACCCAAAGACCCTGGCACTTCGAATCCGTAGGGATCAGTATTATATCCCAATCTGTTGACTGGCAACCGTCATAACAGCCACACTCGGGTCCGGCAACTGCGGCGGCACTCTCTGAGTCAACCACCGAATGTTTGCCCCAGTCTGAATCTCTTGTAACACTAGATAGACAAGAGAACGTATAAATCGAGCAATTCATGGATTGCCAAAAAGTTGCCGTCGAAGAGAAGCTCCTCCGAGAACGAAGCGACTCTGAGAGAGTTCTTAACCTTACTATCCACGCGTGTGGATGTAGCTAGGGCTGCGTCACGTCTAACTAACTCCAATCAGCCACTGAAGGGCGGAGTTATACGTGAACAAACTACTGCCCTCAAAAGAAATTACATTGAGAATAATCTCCCGTAAATCTTTCTTGAGACGTAATGATAACGCCTCAGTAAGGCGGATTACGTATAATAAAGCGTCTAAGTTAAGTCTACTATACATAATGTCGTTCCCAACATTGAAATTGGAAAAGACATAAACGGCGAAAAAGAATATATGCAGTCTTTAATCACACCGTCTAGACGCATATGAACTCTCGGTATGCCCTGCTCTGCCAAAATAAACTATTTGTATAAATGATAAAATGGCAGAAATGAGCAACGCGGACAAGAAACTAAACTATCATGCTTAGTAGCAGGCTTGTATATATATATATAGAGCGTCGAAAAATGAAACACATGTTGTAATGACAATATTGGACTGCGTCGGTAAGTCAGGGACAATGTCCCTGAACCGATCGAAAAATCCGAGTCCAATGACGCTATAAGTCTCTTATCCAAGATCGCAGCAATGAAGTCCAAAATAATAATCACTGGAAGATAATGCCAGAAGATATGAAAGGCATCTTCCGATACTACTAAAGGGAAAACTCGAAATCTTTCGAATCCCTTTCGCCACCCTGTCGGACCCTATAAAGCGTTCGGTCGTCCGTAGCTGATGCAACCGCGGACCGCACCGACCCAGCGCCGTCGGATAATTCCTGATTCGACCGAGAAACTGTCAATTGCTGGGATGCTGCGAAACAACTGTGCTAACTCGGATAGCACGTCCGTCACTGAGGCCTGAGGAGAAGCGGTCTTACGATGCATTGCCGCTGGAAGCTCCGTGATCGTTACCCCGTGCATACTTCCAATATGCGAGCGAACGGAGTGTATAGGCCTCGTGTCCCTTGGCTACCGGATGGCGCGACCTATTCGCCGTGGAATCACTGAATGCCGAAACTGATCGGATACTCGAGGTCACGTAGCCAATGTGCGGTCGTGTGCCCTGCTGTGAGGATGAGGAAGCATTAAAGACAGTCTCTCGGACTGTCAATATAACGGAGCGTCCCGACCAACGGACATATGCTCCGAATGTAAAATATCTGAACCACAACATGCGGTCCCCTATGTTGTTGGGCGAGAGAGGGACCTCTCTCGCTCACAGCCCGGACGGACCTGGACAAGCCAGGAACTGGACTAACAGGCTTCCTCCGATCTGTCCTCAATCTGCCGTCACTGGGTGAGTACTAAAGTAATTAAAGTGCTCGCATCACCCAAATCTCCTTCCTAGACCGCAACGGACGAACCCAGCAGCCGAACCATTCGATGAATGTACGCTACACCGGGTGAGCTAGCGAATGTCACTCCGTAGGCGATAGACATATTCCATGAGCACTTATTGCCGCTAACTCTTCATTAACTATGACGACAGAGGCACACTTTTGAAAGACATCTCCATAACTCTTCGAACAAGAAACTAGAAATGCTTGGATAGCAAGCATAAAATAAATATATATAGCGTCGTTCAATAATTCGAAAGTTTGTGTGACATTATTGGACTATGTCGGAACTGAGGGACGATGTCCCTGAACCGAACCAAAAATTTCTAAGTCCACCGACGCTATCAGTTTCTTATCCGGCATCGCTGCATTCTGGTCCGACGAAAGAAGCTGTAGAAGACCAAGTCAGATGACATACACAACAGCATATGTTGTTCCGAAAGGGAAAGCTCGAAATCCTCCGAATCCCTTTCGGTATCCCGTCGGACCGGATGAAACTTTCGGACGTCCGTACCCGCTTCCGCGGAGCGTCCCGACCCAGCATCGTCGGATAAAATATATGCGACAGATTCAGTTGATGCTGGGATGCTGCGATAAACTGTGCTATTAAGGAAAGCACGTCCGTTCCCGAGGCCTGTGCAGTAGCGGTCTTACGATGCATTGCCGCCGGAAGCTCCGTGTACGTTGACTCCCGCACACTTCCTATGCGAATGTCCGGAGTCTGCAGGCCTCGTGTCCCTGGCTACCGGATGGTGTGACCTGGTCGCCGAAGAATCCTTGATCGGCGAAGCTGGTAATATATCGGCGGTCACGCAGCCAAGGTGCGGTCGTGTGCGCTGACGAGAAGAGGAAGCCTTAGCAGTCTCAGCGGACTGCCTATACAACGGAGCGTCCCGAGCGACGGACGTATGCTCCGCTTGCGACACATTTTGTACCACAACATCTGGGGCCAGATGTTGTAGAACGAGAGAGGGGCCTCTCTCGCTTGCCGTCCGGATGGACCGGAACGAGCTATGAACCGGACTAAAAGGCTTCCTGCGTTCTCCCTCCGATCCGCCGTCACTGGGTGTGCATTAAGTTAATTTATAGTGCTCGCATCACCCCAAAATTCCTTCTAGACCGCAACGGACGAACCCGGCTGCCGAACCATTCGGTGAATGGACGCTACACCGGGCGAGCTAGCGGACGTCAAAGGCCGTCGAACCTACTAGGGTCCTCTTAGGCAATTGGCGTATTTACATGAGCACTTTTCCGCTAGCCCTTCATTAATAGTGACGACGGAGGCACACTGTTGGAAGACATCACAGATACATCACCCTAATCTTGATCGTCTGAAATAGAAATTGATAAAGTAGAGTGACCCTGCGGGGAAAGGACCGGAGTGTCCAAATCCCCAACAACATACCGTGACATACGCTTCCCATATTGTCATCGAAATCATACGATACAGAACTGGAGTTAATGCGAGTACACTGACCACATATAGAATGATAATAAGTCAGAGGAAGACTTCCTCTTAAAACAATTGATCAATATCCTTTCAATGTGAAAAGAAAACAAGTCCTGGTACTCGCACTAACCCCTGGCAATCAAAATACATAATAATAATATGATGCATTAATATAGAAAAAATAATTGAAATCAAAATATTTTGAAAAAATATTTTTTCAGAACAGCCCAAGTTTCTGAAAAGTAACGTTGAGCCCCAATGGATCCCAAGCCTAAGTGGGGACAAAAATTTTAAAAATATTTTAAACAATTTATTCAACACTTACGAACAATAATAATGTATCTAGTTATGATTAAAATAACATAAAGATATTATTTTTAGAAATCCCCCCCCTCACACAGAGGGCTGTTGTAAATGTAAACAATGAGTGTAAAAACACTAAAATAAGACTCCAGGCACCCAGGCCCGAAATCAGTTACCAAAAATACACTATCTGATGCAAAACAGAGACTTCCAGGGAAGAAACTGCAGAACATCAGATGGTAGATGCAGAACACAACGCCTAACCACCCGTAGGTGAAGACGTAAACATGGGGAAAGAACAGAATTCATTCTGTTATTCAGCTAAAACTCCCAAGAAATTTTAGTAATAATAATTACAGAAACTATGCCAAAAGCATGGGAGAATAGCAAGGGGGAACTTAAAGGACAGGGAGAGAGGAAAACACTTAAAAAAAACAGAGTAACTAAATAATCAGAATGACAACAAAATGGCTGCTGCCTTGAAAGTTAAAAAATTTATAGTAATTTATATATTTTTTATACTTACCAATGACCCAGACTTAGACTTAGCTGGTGCTAACTCCACAAAAACCAGGGCCAAACACAAATTTTGCCCCCCAATCCCCAAAATTTGCATCCAAAACAAAAAGAAATCATGTCCTAAAGGACCTCCATAGTACGACTTTACTGCGCATGCGCAGTGACGCAGTCGTCCCGAAATTGGCGCCAAATATCATTCTTACTGGCAGTGCCTGGTCAGCGCTATGTACTCAGCGGGGAGGCAAGAGTTCCCAACTCAGGGAGGGCCATCCCCGTCTGGGTCATTGGTAAGTATAAAAAATATATAAATTACTATAAATTTTTTAACATTTTTATACTATACCAATGACCCAGACTTAGCTGAATAGTAAACAGGCTGGAGGGCCTAGGACATAGAGGAAAATCCAATAAGCTCAATTATAAAATAAAGAGGTAACCCCTTAAGGAGAAAAGGAGTATTAGGCTTTACATGTATCTTTCTTATTTAATATTTAAATTAGAAAGATACACTACCCTTAATAATTGAGCACAATAACATTCATGTTCTCTATTAACATCCAGTATAACCCTTATACTAATTATTTTTAAAGCAAGCCAATAAATAAAGTAGTCCAGAGAATTGAGACTCTTTATAATCATTTAAAAGTGTCCGAGTATTGTATATTAAAGCCCGTTTGACACTTGACATATACAAATGCTTCACACCGAGCTACACTTTAAAAATAAGACATGAATGAAATTAAACATTAATATTACACTTTAAAACCATCCCGGAAGCGACTCAGAAATACTGTCTTGGAGGAGGCATTCCCTTGCTTTTCACTATAAAGCAGGTGACCTAAGGGAACACCCGCCCCCCCCTTCCCCTTGCCCTGGGTCAAATAGCCCAGAGCGAAGAGGGCAGTCGGACGGAGTCACTGCCGGAACAGAAAGCCTGCATAACTATAGTTGCAACTGTTTAGTGGACGACATTCTGAGCAACAGATAACGGACCTAAACAATGCAGGTCTCCAGAAATGGACTCAATATTTCTGAGATAAAAATTAGTAAATGTGGATGGCTGAGACCAATAAGCAGCCTTCATTAAATCTGTAATAGCAACACTATTAGCATAAGCCCAGGAAGTAGAAAGAGCTCTTACTTCATGAGCCGAAATCTTAAGCACAGACTGCTGAGAAGAAGATAAATCTTCATACGCAGTACGGATAGTTAACTGAATCCATCTAGCAATAGAATGGACTGAAATGTCCTTTCTATTAGGCATCAAAGACAGAAAGAAACGTTTCCGTCCCTTTCTGATAAACTGAGATCTCTGTTTATAGATACGTAGTGCTCTAACAGGACAGAGTAAAGGCCTACGCCCGTCTGAAGACGGAAGAGCCTTAATAACAATAGGTTCCGGATATTTATTAGGAGCCTGATTCTTAGCTAAAAAACCGACATTAGTAGTGAAGGTGATAGTGTTCCCAACACTACGATAATGAGAATCATCCACCGATAGTGCATGAAGCTCACTGACTCTTCTGGCAGAAGAGAAAGCTAAGAGAAAAGCTGTCTTATAAGATAAGAATTTGAAATCTACTGTCCCAAGAGGTTCAAATGGCTTTTCCTTCAATTTAAGGAGAACCCAAGCTAAATTCCACTTAGGAATTAATCTAAGAGTTCTGGGTCTATTTATCGAAAAGTTTCTAACCAATTTCGATAAAGAGACATTAGATCCAATTTGTAAACTATCATGATGTGCATAGGTATCAGATAACATAGATCTATAACCCTTTATAGTAACAGGTTGCAGTTTGATTTCGTCAAACAAGTATACTAGAAAGTTAGCAATGTCTGGTATAGAGGGATCAAATATATCAACAGAATGATCCCTACACCAACGACGGAAAACCTTCCACTTAGCCGCATAGTTTAGCGAAGAGGAGGTCCTCCTACAGTTAGAAATCGCGTCCACTGCTCGTCCTGTAAAGTGCTTGCCATGCAAGAAGGACCGCACAACGGAAAAACGTGAAGGTTGAGACCTTGCGGGTTGTGATGTAGTTGGCGCGATTTCCCCTGCCAAAGAAGATCCTCTCGTGGAGGGAGCTTCCGCGGTAGGTCCCACAACAGACACCTGAGTAGATTTATCCACGGTTTCTGTGGCGACAGAGATGCTACCAACAGAATCTTGCATTGAGATTGTTTTATCTTTAGCAATACTTGTTGAATTAACGGCGCTGGAGGATACGCATATCCTATCATTCCGTCCCAAGGGATCGACAGAGCGTCTACTGCAAATGCTCTTGGATCCGGACACGGGGACACATACGTTTGCAACTGATTGTTGAGATGTGTCGCAAATAAGTCTATCATTGGCCGTTCCCATTGGTAGCAAATCTGATTGAATACTTGTTTGTTGAGAGTCCACTCCGACGGCAACAAGCGACCCTTTCGTGAAAGGGAGTCTGCTAGCACATTCAGACGACCCGGTATGTGACGGACCGACAGAAGAACGTGATGTTCCAACGCAAACAGAAGGATTCTTTCCGTTAGATTGAACAACGGAACTGAATGAGTGCCTCCCTGATTCCGTATATACGCCACTACTGTCGTATTGTCGGATAGGATTTGGACATGAGCATCGTGAATAATGTCCATCCAGTGACGTAACGCAAGCCAAATTGACATCATTTCCTTGATGTTTATGTGCTTGCACAGGAATTGCGGATCCCAAAGACCCTGGCATCTCGAATCCGTTGGGATTAATGATGCACCCCAACCTGTTTGACTGGCATCCGTCATAACGGTAAAACTCGGATCCGGCAACTGCAGCGGAACTCCTTGAGTTAACCACTGAATGTTTGCCCAAGTCTGAATCTCTTGTTTCACTTGATCTGACAAGAGAACGTCTACATCGAGCGAATGAATTTTCACACTCCAATTCTGAGTCAGGAAAATTTGAAGAGGCCGTGTGCGTAGCCGTCCCATCGGAATGAGATCCGCGGCGGCTCCGCACAGACCTATCAGTCTCATAAATTCTCTCGCCGTGACTTTGTCTGTATTCAGACAATAGCGAGCGTAACAACTGACTAATTTCGCTCTGGTTAACGGCAGACGAACGAGATTGTTGTGCGTCTCGAAGCTCATTCCCAGATGAGTGAGTGACTTGGACGGCACCAGATCCGACTTCTCCTCGTTTACTATGAAACCGAGACGTCGGAGCAATAGAAGAAGATTCTGAACATCGTTCTGAAGCGTTAACTCGTTGCCGTACCTCTGAAGAATGTCGTCCAGGTAGGCCGACGTTACCGCAGACGAATGAGCTCGGAAGTAGATCATTACCGAGTTCATTACCCGAGTGAAAGCCCAGGGTGCTAGATTCAATCCGAAGCACATGGCCCGGAACTGATACACCACTCCTAGGACTGCGAAGCGTAGATACTTTCGGAATGTCGGATGTACCATGACGTGAAAGTACGCATCTTTGAGATCTATGCTCGTTGCATAATCGTTCACCCGAATACTCGCTCTGACTGATCGAATCGTCTCCATATAAAACTTCGGAGCGACGATCAGCTTGTTTATCCAGCTCAAATCTATGACTGGACGGAACGAGCCGTCTGGTTTCGGAACCAGAAACAGATGGCTGTAGAATCCCAGCGATTCCTGGTTTTCTACGACCTCTACCGCGTTCTTCATTAAAAGAGACTGCACCTCTGATAGCAGAGCGTCTCTTTTCTGAGGGTTTGACGGAAGATGAGTCCACTTTGGACTTCGAGTTAATGGAGGCTTTCGTTTGAAGGATATCTTTAGACCTTCCGAAGTCACTCCTCTCACCCACGGGTCGTCCGTAATCAACGCCCACTCTTGAGAAAAACTCGACAACCTTCCGCCAACCGGAACGCGATAGAGGTTTAAGCCATCACCTCCTGGATCTGCGAGGCCTGCGGTAGGAGAAACCACGTCTTCCACGACCCGCACCTCGCCTCGTCGACCTCGGGGCGTCCGACCGATTGTCCCGGCCTGAAGGACGTCCCGAACGAGAGTCACTATCCTGACGGTCTCTCGAATAAGAGCTAGAGGACGCACCGGAACCTCTATAGGAACCTCTCTTGGGCGGATAAGACCCAGAAGTGCCCGCCTTATTCGTGTCTGTTGTATCCGACCTTTTAGGAGCGGATCTAAACAACAGAGAATCACTAGCTTTCTTTTTAATATTATCATAAATAGCGGAAAGCTTGCCGTCAAAGAGAAGATCTCCTGAGACCGAAGCGACTCTAAGAGAGTTCTTCACCTTAGAATCCACTAGTGTGGATGTAGACAGGGCTGCGTCACGTCTAACCAACTCCAGATTTGCCACTGAAAGGGCGGAGTTACACGTGGAATAAGCTACTGCCCTTGAAAGAAGTCTTAAGGAGGATTGTATATCCTGAAACTCTTCCCCTTGAAGACGCAGTGATAACGCCTTAGTAAGGTGATCTGCGTAAGATAAGGCATCTAAATTGGCTCTGTTAGACGCAATAGCTGTTTCCAACACTGCGGTTGGAATAGAAGCTGACGACAGTAATGATAGCTCTAAGTCTTCCGCCTCGTCGTCCATACGCAGAGGAACTCTCGGTATACCCTGACCTGCCGTGTCGAATTTATTCCTTGCATTAATGAAAGGCAGGTTGAGAGTATTTGCGGACAAGAAGCCTGCTTTCCCCGTCCTGGAAGCAAGTTTAAAAATAGCGTCGTTCAATAATTCAAATGTTCTTGCAACATTATTGGACTGCGACGGAAACTCGGGAGCGATGTCCCTGAACCGCTCGAAAAAATCAGAGTCCAATGACGCTATAATTCTCCTGTCCGGAAGCGCAGCAGTCTGGCCCGACGGAACAACTTGAGGAAGAAAGTGCCGGATGAAGTCCACGGCAGCTTTGTGTTGTTCCGAAAGGGATAGCTCCAATTCATCCGTATCCCTTTCACCATCCGGTCGGACCTCCCGATGTTCCCGGTCGTCCGCCCCCGATGCTTCGGCGGAGCGTACCGACCCAGCGCCGTCGGATAATTCTCGATCCGACACCGTTTCTGTCGGCTGCTGGGATGCTGCGATAAGCTGTGCTATCTGCACTAGAATGTCCGACGTCGAGACCTGCGGAGGAGCGGTCTTTCGCTGCTTCGCCGAGGGCAGCTCCGCATCAGATGGCTCCCGCATACTTTTCCTATGCGAACGTCCGGAGTCCATCGGTCTCGAATCCCTGGCTGCCGGATGGTGTGACCTGGTCGCCGAAGAATCCTTCATCGGCGAAGCTGGCAAAATATCGGAGGTCACGCAGCCAAGGTGCGGTCGTGTGCGCCGACGAGAAGAGGAAGCCTTAACAGTCTCTGCGGACTGCTTATACAACGGAGCGTCCCGAGCGACGGACGTATGCTCCGCTAAAGACACATTTTGTACCACAACATCTGGTCCCAGATGTTGTTGTACGAGAGAGGGGCCTCTCTCGCTCGCGGCCCGGCTGGACCTGGACAAGCTAGGAACCGGACTAAAAGGCTTCCTCCGTTCTCGTTCACTATCCGCCGTCACTGGGTGTGCATCTATTATTTTTATAGTGCTCGCATCACCCAAAATTTCCTCTTGGACCGCATCGGACGAACCCGGCTGCCGAACCATTCGGTGAATGGACGCTACACCGGGCGAGCTAGCGGACGACATTTGTCTAATCTCCATGAGCACTTTTGCCGCTAGCTCTGTATTTATTTGTGACGACGGACGCACACTTGAAGAAGATAACATGGAAACATCACCCTGTTCTGGTTCCTCTGAAATAGAAACTGAGAGAGTAGAGTGACCTTGTGGAGAAAGAGCCGGCATCGCTCTTTCTCCAGAAACAACATATCGTGACACACGTTTCCAATGTTTCTCATCCCAATGTTCACATACAGGACAGGGATTAATGCGAGAACACTGACTACAATTAATGCAATAATCATGGAAGTCAGAGGAAGATTTCTTCCTATTACAATTTGAACAAAGTCCCTTCATTGTGAAAGAACAACAATAAGTCCTAGTTACTCGCAAAAACCCCTGACACAAAGATACATAATAACATGATCCATTAATAAATGAAAAAACAATTGCAAAACAAAATAATTTTGAAAAAATATTTTTTCAGAGAAGCCCAAGTTGCTGAAAAGTAACGTTGAGCCCCGATGGATCCGATGGCAAAGTGTGGTCAAAAATTTTAAAATTATATAAAATAATTAATGAGACACTTTCGGATAATATAAATGTATCTTATAATGAGATAAACTACCACAAAGGCAAACAGCCCCCCTCAAAAAAGGCTGTTGCCAATGAAAACAAACAGTGTAAACACAGTAGAAAACATGACTCCAGGCACTGAAAAAACTGGCCCGGAATCAGTCATCAATTACACTCTATCTGATGCAAAACAGAGACTCCCAGGGGAGAATCTGCAGAACATCAGATGGAAGATGCAGAACACAAACGTTATACACCCATGGGTGAAAACGTAACTATGGGGAAAATAACAGAAAACATTCTGTAACCAAGCAACTCTCCCAGGGAATTTTTAGAAATGAAACTTCTCAAAAATATGCCAAAAGCATGGGAGAATTGCAAGGGGGGACTTTAGAAGGTTAGGGGAGAGGAAACACTGAATAAGCAGTGCAACAATTAGCAAGAATGACAACAAGAGGCGTTTGCCTCGAAAATAGGCAACTTAACATAATTTCAACAAAAAATTTTAAGTACAGCCCTGATTATTTTTTGCCACTTCTTTTTTCCTCTCCTCCTTCTATCCTCCTTAGAATCACATTTTCTCCAAGAATTACGTGTCTGGCATCCTTTAAACTGAGATTTACAAGCACAAAGATCAGTGAGATGTTGACTGATGAAGGGCCAAACAGAGAATGATATTTGGCGCCAATTTCGGGACGACTGCGTCACTGCGCATGCGCAGTAAAGTCGTACTATGGAGGTCCTTTAGGACATGATTTCTTTTTGTTTTGGATGCAAATTTTGGGGATTGGGGGGCAAAATTTGTGTTTGGCCCTGGTTTTTGTGGAGTTAGCACCAGCTAAGTCTAAGTCTGGGTCATTGGTATAGTATAAAAATATAGGTAACTTAACATAATTTCATTAAAAAATTTTAAGTTACAGCCCTGATAATATTCTGTCACACATTCTTTTCCTCTCCTCCTTCTCTATCCTCCTTAGAATCACCATTTCACTAATATTTATGTGTCTGGCATCATTTAAACTGAGATTTAAAAGCACAAAGATCAGTCAGATGTTAACTGATGAAGGGCCAAACTTAGAATGATTAATGGCGCCAATTTCGGAACGTCCTTGACACTGCGCATGCGCAGTAGGGGCGAAGTGTGGAGGGCCTTTCAGGACATGTTTTCTTTAGTTTTAGATGCAAATTTTGGGGATTGGGGGGCAAAATTTGTGTTTGGCCCTATATTTTAAGAGTTAGCACCAGCTATGTCTGGGTCATTGGTACAGTATAAAAATATGCCCATATTCAAACTTGGACCCACAATTGATGAAAGTGATCTACTAACCAAATTTCATTGAAATCGACTGACTGGAAAGAAAGTTAGAGTCTGGAAACGAAGAACACGGAAGGACGGAAGGACACCCCGAATTTAATATCTCCCATTTTTTAAAAAAGCGGGAGACAAAAAAAAACAAAACACCTGAACCATCAGTAAAAAACTTTAACCACAAATTTTAACCAAAACTCTAAAGGTTAACAGACGGATGGACAGACAGACAGATGGACAGACAGACGGACGAAAGTCATGACTATAGACCTCACTGTAAACAGTTGGGCTAAAAATGTACCAAAGCGGAATTTTCGATTTAACCCTTATTTCAGAAGAATTGGCAAAACACTGCCAAAATTGGGGTTTATCGGCACTGTCTTGAAATTTGTCTTGTACATTTTTTTTGAAACATTCATCATTGCTAGACCTGCCTGTGACACAACCATTGATACACAAGAGATATTAGGTGATGCATATGGTAACCCTCCACAGGCTACCAAACATCAAAATATTGATGAAATGGGCTGTTTTTGGGCCCCCACAGCACTCAAATGATACTCGAGAGATAAACATAACTTCCTTTATTGGAAGTGGAATTCACCAAGGATCATTTGTATAAGTAATAAGGATGTTCAGAAAACCAAGCGTTAACCCGTTTTGGGCTGGTTAAACAACAATACCCCCCAAAAGCTAAAAAAAAAATCATGTTTTCTGTGGATTTCTCTAAACAAGTGTTATAGATTTGCAAGAAAAATTGGTCACTTGGTGTGACATTATAAGTTGCATGTATAAAATATTCCGGTCAGCATTAGTTAACCCTCCCTGGGTTGCTAAACGTAAAAATTGTGATAAAATGGACTGTATTTGGACATCGAAAGCATCCACTGGGTGTACCACCGAGAAAGGTACCTTCTTTTATCAGACGCAAAATTGATGGGGAAACATTTTTGTAAGCGGTAAGGGTATTCAAAAGTCGAAGTCTTAACCCATTTTGGACTGGTTAAAGAGAGATACCCCTTAAGAGTTTAAAATTCCCATTTTCTGTGGATTTCTCTAAAAGCAACTTGTAGGTTTTCAAGAAAAATTGACCATTCGCAGGTCTTTGTGTGACATTAAAATTTGCATTGACAAAATATTCTGGTGAGCATTTATTAACCCTCTTCAGGCTGCGAAGCATCGTAATTTTGTTGAAATTGGTTGTTTTCGGATGCGCACAGCTCCCAATGCATACCAGAGAGATAAACATAATCTACTTTGTTGGAAGTGGAATTCACCAAGGACCAAATTTGTTAGTAATAAGGTTATTCAAAAAAAAACAAGCATTAACCCCTTTTGGGATGGTTAATAGCGATACCCATCAAAAGCTTGAAATGAAAGTGTCAATGACACTGCAGCTCAACTTTGAATATGGCAGGAATTAGTATTTGCTGTGATCAGGTCAACAATAATGAATATGACAGAAATCAGTATTTGTTGTGACCAAGTCAACAATAATGAAAAAGAGAAAAGGGAGTTTTGTTGTGACCAGGTCAACCATAGTAAATTAATTACAAGGTGACTGCAATGGTCTAAAGAATAGGACATAAGTATTATATGTGATGCATCCCATGTTAGAAAACATTCACACAAAAATTTATTCAAATCAGAGCTTTCATACAGAAGTTCTAAGCAAAAAACTGATTGCAGAAAATTTTGTACAAAATGGCTGTTAGTGGACATCTTTAACTTTGGACCAGACCCCAAAGCACCTCATTCTTGTCTCACGGTGATAACAAAGGTAACTAAGAAGATTCGTAAAGATCAGTATACAAATACAGTCTCTAGCCCGAGCCACATTGCCATTTGCATTTACAGTGGGTTCATTCCCACTAGACCAATTCCCTTTCGACCAATTCCCACGAGACCAATTCCCCTTAGACCAACTGATATGTTCTAGTTTTAAATTCTATATCAATAATTTGATATATTTATAAATATTTATAAATGTATTTAATGTTATTGATATTCAAGCCTGAAAATAAGCAATCTGTCATTTGCAAAACGAGGTCCCCAAAGGGTGATGCTTTCCCATACAGTGGACCAGTTTATCCTCTGGGTACCTCTTTCTGTATATGTTTGAGACCTTGATTCAGGTTGAGGTTCACAGAAGGTAAATTTAGTGATGCTACCCTGCTGTGCAGGGTAGCATCACCAAATTCACCCTCTGGGGATTTCATTTTTCCAGATGATAGTCTGCTTATTTTCTGGCTTGTTGATATTTTATAGATGTTGGGCAGATTTTTCATAACAATTGTTATAGTAATCACACACTTTCGAAGGCTGTGATTCTTTTTATTGTTTTGTGGTAAACAGATTTTGAGCTGATTTCCATAACAAAACAAACACAATCCTTTGTGTGTATTGATGTTATAAATCTATATTTTTTGTAAAATGTTATGTATGTATTGAGCTATGCTGAAATGTTATAAACCTATATTTTTTGTATGTTATGCAAAAAAATATTTTTTTTTATCAAATAAAGTGCACCAAATTCACCCTCTGGGGACCTCATTTTTCCAAATGATAGTCTGCTTATTTTCTGGCTTGTTGATATTTAATAGATGTTGGGCAGATTTTTCATAACAATTGTTATAGTAATCACACACTTTCAAATGCTGTGATTCTTTTTATTGTTTTGCGGTAAACAGATGTTGAACTGATTTCCATAACAAAACAAACACAATCCTTTGTGTGTATTGATGTTATAAATCTATATTTTTTGTAAAATGTTATGTATGTATTTAGCTATGCTGAAATGTTATAAACCTATATTTTTTGTATGTTATGCAAAAAAAATTTTTTTTTTATCAAATAAAGTGCACCAAATTCACCCTCTGGGGACCTCATTTTTCCAAATGATAGTCTGCTTATTTTCTGGCTTGTTGATATTTAATAGATGTTGGGCAGATTTTTCATAACAATTGTTATAGTAATCACACACTTTCAAAGGCTGTGATTCTTTTTATTGTTTTGCGGTAAACAGATGTTGAGCTGATTTCCATAACAAAACAAACACAATCCTTTGTGTGTATTGATGTTATAAATCTATATTTTTTGTAAAATGTTATGTATGTATTTAGCTATGCTAAAATGTTATAAACCTATATGTTTTGTATGTTATATTATATAAATATTTTTTTTCTCAAATAAAGTGCTTATCAGTAAATAAATGTTTTGATTATCCTTGATCAACCCTTAATCAATAACAGTATGTAGTTGGTCTTAGGTGAATTGGTCTTTTGGGAATTGGCCTAAAGGGAATTGGTTTAAAGGGAACTGGTCTAGTGGGAAGACACCTCACAGTGCTTAAAGACTGAATAAATCAAAGTGTGTCTAATTTGCATAAGTTATGCATGAGAAAAAAAACCACTTATTATATGTGATGTATCCCATGGTACTAAACATTCATACAAAAAAATCATTCAAATCAGATCTTTCTGATTGCATCTAATTTTGTACAAAATGGCTGCCAGCGGCCATCTTGAATTTCAGACCGGACCCCAAAACACTCATTCTCGTCCCACGGTGATAACAAAGGTACCCAAGAAGTTTCGTAAAGATCGGTTCATAAATACGGCCTCTAGCCCAAGCTGTGTTGACGCCGTGAGCCGAATTGACATGTGCACTAATTTCATGTTAGTAGCACCGAATGAATAAAAGTTTCTCTAATTCATATAATATATGCACAAGACAAAAAACGTAATATACGTGATATATTCCATGTTACTAAATATTCGTACAAAAATTTATCCATATCAGATCTTTCATATAGAAGTTCTGTACAAAAAACTGATTGCACCTAATTTCGGTACAAAATGGCCTCCAGTGGCCATCTTGAATTTCAGACTGCACCCCAAAACACTCATTCTCGTCCCACGGTGATAACAAATATATCAAAGAAGTTTCGTAAAGATTGGTCTATAAATACGGCTTCTAGCCCAAGCCGTATTGGTATTTACAGTGCTGAAAGAAACACTAAATAGATCAAAGTTAGTCTAATTGGCATAATTTATGCACAAGAAAAAAATGCGTATTATATGTGATGTATCCCATGGTACTAAACATTCACACACAAAAATTATTCAAATCAGCGCTTTCATATGGAAGTTCTGCACAAAAATATGATTGCACCTAATTTTGTACAAAATGGCTGCCAGTGGCCATCTTGAATTTCAGACCAGACTCAAAAACACTCGTTCTCATCCCACGGCGATAACAAAGGTACCAAAGAAGTTTCGTAAAGATCGGTTCATAAATATGTCCTCTAGCCGAGCCGTATTGGCATTTGCACTTATACAGGGTTTCCGCTAGACCGGCTGCAGGTCCGTCGACCGGACCCATTCCCCTCGCTGATCATACTATGATCAGTCAGAAAAGCTGGTGGTTAAAATGTCGAGTACAATGCTGTATCATAACGACACTCAGGATCCTTTGTTCCCATGTAATATAGGCATAATTATGTTGTATACTATGCCTACTATTACTGGCGACAACCTGATACTTTAAAACCCCCAGACGAGAGGGGGAAACAAAGTTCAAATCCTAAACGTCGCCTATAAAATTTTGGACTCAAATTGTCGTGTTTGGTCCGAAATCACTGGCTTTTATTTCGAGCGATAAATGATGTAATTGCATGTGCAGGTCGTCACACGTCCGCATCATGGTTCTTTTCGAATATTTCGTTCTCTCTGCATTTCCAATTATTTACGTTGGCACGTATCGGGTTGTATAAAAAAAAATTGAGGTCAAGCGTCGCAGTCACTGTCAGGATTTGTGGATTTTGTGTTGTTTTGGGTTTGTATTTTTATGAAAACTCCGACCAGATGTAGTATTGTGTGTCCCGTGGGAATTTAGAGAATTGTAGGAGGAAAAAATACATATTTTCCACTTCAATTATTCAGCATTTTAGCGATCAGAATGCCCCCAGAGAGCACCTAAAAATCAAAATTTTCGGCATGTGTGGATGACGCCTTCAGCATCTGAGTTTCACTTTCTTTAAACTACCGGACCCACAAATTTTCCCCTAGCAGAAACCCTGACTTATAGTGCTGAAAGTAACACTAAATAAATCAAAGTTAGTCCAATTTGCAAATTTGCGCACAAGAAAAAAACCTATATTATATGTGATGTATCCCATGGTACTAAATATTCATACAAAAAATTATTCAAATCAGAGCTTTTATATGGAAGTTCTGCGCAAAAATCTGATTGCACCTAATTTTGTACAAAATGGCTGCCAGCGGCCACCTTTAATTTCAGACTGGACCCAAACACACTCGTTCTCGTCCCACGGTGATAACAAAGGTACCCAAGATGTTTTGTAAAGATTGGTTCATAAATACAGCCTCTAGCCCGAGCCGTGTTGATGGCGCGACAGACAGACAGACACACAAATGGACGACAGGCCATGACAATACCTCAAATTTGGCTTCGCCAAAGTTGATCTAAAAATCATGTTTTCCCTGAAGTTCTTTACAAACGTCTCGTAGGTTTTCAAGAGAAAATGCCCATTGATAGGTCTTGGAGTCTTCCTCTGTGCTGGAAAGAAATGATGTCCCGCACTGCTCCTCATCATGTTGATCATTTTTGTGAAGTTTCATGAAAATGGGGCTAAAACTGTGGAAGTAGTTTGCTCCACAAGTTTACATAAAAAAAAATCCAGTATGGCCACCAGTCGGCCATCTTGAATCTGATCGGCAAACAAATTATGTCCCGCACTGCTCCTCATCATGTTGGTCATTTTTGTGAAGTTTCTTGAAAATGCAGCTAAAACCATTGAAGGGTATTCAATCTTCATTTCAACACAAACCCTTGTGATTTAATGATTGAATATGGCAAATGCAAATGTAAGAAGACATTTGTCTGAAGCATGAATGTGGTGGACTGAAGGGATGGTGGAGCAAGGGCTACCCATCGTCAGGTTGGTGAAGCACCATACGGTGATCACCAGAGCCTGGGCACACCAATAAGACGGCATGGTGGTGATAGAGACAGGGCAACATCTGCAGCTGAAGACCCGTTTTTGATCATTTGGGACAGTAGGAACCGCTTAGCAGTGACCGTCAGATTGCATCCGGGGTAAATGTTTCGACACAGACTATCCGGGCAAGGTTGATCAAACGGTGTACCTTTGAATAATCTGTGATTTGGGAAGTTATTGCAGATTGCAGAGTAAATAGAATTTTCCGTCTTGCGCACTCAAATGATTTTATTAGAACAATCCAAACCACGAAAGTGAGAAAATTGTCAAAGGACTCACAATGATCAGTTCATTTGTAGTACAAAGCTGTAACTTGTGTAGTAAGAATGGGGGGGTGGGGGGGGGGGGGGGGAGGGGGTGGGGGGGGGGGGGGTATTATGTCTACAATTTCTGGAAAGTAGTTATAGAAATGAAATATTTTCACAAATGTTCTTCTGTTTAAATTCTTCCTTCTTCAGATCAATCAGAGATATTTTGGTCTTTCCATTTTATCTCAACACAGAAGTGTACACATTCAAACATGTTCTGTTTTAAATTTGTTTTTTAAGTATATTAAAGACTGTTTGTTGAATTTATGGGAAATTACTATTAATCAACTATCGATTAATGCTGGTGATTAGTTGACTACAAAAATTGATAGTCACAACAGCCTTACATAGTGGAGTGTGGACAAGTACTAAATACAGTGGAGCCCACTTAATTGGATATTTCTTTCCTGAATAACCGTGTTAATTGAATATAACTTTGAAACACAAAAACAATTAACCATACCTTCAGTACAAATGTGACCTGTCAACTGCATATAGATTAGAGTAAAATCTTGGTAAATGAATAAAAAATATTGTAATTGGCTAAAAAAAAGTGTTTTGATTCTCAGGCAACCCCTCATTGATTTTGAACCCCCTCATTGGACGTTTTTATTGCCTTTTAGTGTCTTCCAATATAAATGAAAACTCAAAACTTTTTACATTTTCTGATTGATGCATATTATATTTAGTTGCGTCTCCAATATGTTTGCCTTGTTACAATTTATGGGAGAGTGCCTATAGGCACGCTCCCATAAATTGTAACTAGGCAAATCCCCTATAGATTAAATACTTTTACTTCAAAGATAATATGAAGAGTATAGAAAGAATATGAAGACATTGAATTGCAGTACCTACAGTTTGTTTTTAGAGGATTTTTTTTTTTAAATTAAAAATGAATTTATCTGTTTTAATATGCACTTTCTATATTTCTGTGTGTAAAGTGACAGCAAAAATCTTCTACATTTTTGCTCACTTTTTGCAAAAGAAAAAGAAAAATTAAAAATAAAGCCCTCCCTCACTGATTTGAAGAAAAAAAAACTGCCTGAGAATCAATTAAGTTATTTTGTGTGGCCATGTATCCAGATATTTCTAGAAATTATCCTATCCATCAGAAAATTCCCCTTGTTGATTATGATGGACCCATTAGTCTTCAGTACATCCAATAAAGGCATTTAATCTATTGCACCTTCTTTGACAGAGATTTTTCAACTTAGTGAAACAGTATAAAACTAGAGTGATGTCACGCATTCGGCCCGACTGTCCCAGGAATGGCAACGCTTAGACGCAAAATAGTCGGAGCCATTTTTTGTTAACTGTTTACCTAACGAATCTGCCATATCTCCACTCGTGATATACAAAATTTGCTATTCAAATTTTATTTTTTCATTTCTCTACTTCAAAACATACCTCATGACCTATTAATGGAACAAACTTGATGAGCTTGTTCCAATAAGGAGTAATAAGCCATGGTCAAAAGTAAATAAAAAATGAAAAAATCTGAGGTTTCAGAAAAATAATTTGAACTGTTGGCTTCAACTTGTGTAAGGTAAAGGATTAAAGATGCAGAACATAAAGCAATGTTGGGCTATATGAGTCAATTTTCTTTTTTGCATGTAATAACTCCCAATCCTTCAAAATGCATTTTGGGAATCATTGCCTAAGTGATAATTTGGGTTTGTGTGTGTGTGTGTGTGTGTGTGTGTGTGTGGGGGGGGGGGGGGGGGGGGGGAGGGGAGGGGGCAGTTGTGGAACCTATATTGAAACCTGGCCTGTATTACTAGCTGGAAAATACACATAACAACTTTGGTTGAAATCAAATAATCCAAACTGGAGTTATCAGTTGGAAACCAATTGTTTACAGACAGATGGATGGACCGACAGATGGACGAAAGTCATGACTATAGCCCCGACTATAAACAGTCAGGCTAAAAATGCATTTTGTACCAAAGAAAAAATATTGTATGAATGGCCCTGGGTGAGGAGGAGGTGGGTGGGGGATGAGGGGTGGGGGATGAGAGGTGGGAGAGAGTGGGGGTGTGTTTGGGGAGTCCATTTTTTTTTCACATGTGGTCAGTCTAAATCCTTCAGAATGCATTTTGAGCAGAGAGAAAAAAAAATACCTAGCTGGCACCATGGGGGTGGGGGGTGGGGGTGGGGGGGGGGTGGGGGGGTGATGGTGTTTGTCTGGGTTTTTAACCACAAACATTAACGAAAACTGTAAAAAAGCATTTTTGACGAAAGAAAAAAAAAGTGCCTAATTGGGGGGGGGGGGGGGGGGGAGGGTGAGGGGTCGTGAGTTTAAAAAAGGTTGCGCATGTTGTGACTGTAAGGGGGGGGGGGGGGGGGGGGGTGATAATTTCTGTCTGGATTTTTAACCACAAACTTTAACCAAAACTGTAAAAAAGCATTTTTGACAAAAGGAAAGAAAGGGTTCTGCATGTAATGACTGTAACTAGTTCAAAATGCATATTAGAGGAAATAAAAAAAAAATGCCTAATTGGCGGGGGGGGGGGGGCTGATGGTGTTTGTGTGGGTTTTTAACCACAAACTTGGAGTCATCCTACCAAGCTACAATGAAATTCCTTCATAATTATGGCCTGTGGAATATTCTAAAGGTTTTCGGGCTTCAGGCCTCTGTTGCCGTCACAGTTGCCCAAAAGGGGACGTTCTCATCTAGACATTATATGAAGTCAACCTATCAAGTTACAATGAAATTCCTTCATAATTATGGCCTGTGGAATATTCTAAAGGTTTTTGGGCTTCGGACCTCTGTTGCCGTCACAGTTGCCCAAAAGGGGACGTTCTCATCTAGACATTATATGAAATCAACCTATCTAGTTACAATGAAATCCCTCCATAAATATGACCTGTAGACTGTGCTAAAGGTTTTCGGGCTTTGGGCTCGGGCAGCCATCATAGAGAATGAATGATTGCAACCAAAAGGGGACATTCTCATCTGGGCATCATGTGGATTGATCCTACAAAGTTACAATGAAATCCCTTCATAAATATGACCTGTAGACTGTGCTGAAGGTTTTCGGGCTTCGGGCACCTGTAGCCGTCACAGTTGCCCAATCACGTCCAAAAGGGGACTTTCTCATGTGTAGAAATTATATGAAGTCAACCTATGAAGTTACAATGAAATCCCTCCATAAATATGACCTGTACACTGTGCTAAAGGTTTTCGGGTTTTGGGCTCGGGCAGTCATGACGGTTGATAGATCACGCCCAAATGGGGAAATTCTCATGTAGACATCATACGGAGTCATCATATCAAGTTACAATGAAATCCGTCCATATTAAACATGACCTGCAGACTGTGCCAAAAGTTTTTGGGCTTCGTGCTTGGGCAGCCATCATGGCTGACAGATCATGCCCAAACAGGACGTTCTCATCTAGACATTATAAGAGGCATTCTATGAAGTTGCAATGAAATCCCTTCATAAATACAACCTGTAGACTGCGCTAATGGTTTTCGGGTTTTGGGCTCGGGCAGCCATACCAGTTGATCGATCACGACCAAAAGGGGACATTCTCATGTAGACATGACCTAAAACCTGCATATGAAATTTCGTGATGATCAGACAAGAAATACTGGGTATATTCTGTACTTGAAGGTTGAACAAAAAACTTTAACCACAAACTTTAACTAAAACTCCAATTGTCAACTAAACAGGAATAAAAAAAAAAAAAAAAAAAAAAAAAAAAAACCCACTTGAACCTTCAGTAAAAAGCTTTAACAACAAACTTTAACTAAAAACTCTAAATGTTAACAGACGGACAGATGGACAGACGGACGGATGGACGATCAAAAGTCATTACTATACCCCTTACTGTAAACAGTCGGGCTAAAAAGAATAAATTCTTTATCTCCAGATTACAGTGAAGTGACCAAATCCTTGTTAACTGAATACTCTGGTTACTTGAATATTTTTCAATCGCAAAGTGGATATTCATTAACAGGGTTCCAGGGTACAGGCTGTGTGCACTTCATTACAGGTTGTTCACATTGAAAATATTTGTTTTCCAATTTTAAGTCAGCATTAATTTATCACCAAGACAATTAATATCTGGATATTACCTCTCAACTTCTTTGGATGTTCAACTGTTTTCTTTGTTTCACTGATAATTTACTGAAAATAAATTGAAGATTTATCAAGACAGATGATTAACATGTTAATAAACTTGTAATTTACCATTGTCTTTATTTCCAAAGAATCCAAATAATATTTGTTTCTATAAAATATGGTCATTCAATTCTATTAGTCGGAATTTGTTCTATGATAGTCTTTCAATTCTGAGGTGAGCTGTCGCTCTTGCATGCAACTACTCCTGCAATTTTTTAACTTTTTGCAAGTAGACAAGTGTGTGCCTTGGTTCCACCTAACAAGCGATTAACCCTTACCTGACGAATCAACTGTGCATAATATCCAAACTGGGCAGTCATTTTTTTTTTAAATTTCAAACAAAACCTTATCATGTGACCCCTTAATTGCAATGATATCCTCAAGCTCATTCCAATGAGGGGTGGGAGAAGGGGGGGGGGGGGGGCATATGATATGATTTTGTACAAGTTTCTTTTGAATTGGGTGAAAAAAAAAATAAAAATAAAAATGTTGATATCATGTGTTTTCTTTAACCCTTTACCCTACATAACAACCAAAACTAGCCAGCGCTATTCTAAAAAAACGCCAATTAATTTTCATATTTTCATTTTTTGTCTCAAAAACATAGGCTATGGCCCCTCTTTGGAACGAGCTCATCAAGCTCATTCCAATGATGGGTCATAACCTATGTTTTTGAGACAAAAAAATAGTTATTCAAGAATTTTATTTCCAAGTGTGGTTCATGTTAGGTAAAGGGTTAAAGTGTTAATATCTATTTGTGGGGAAAAGGCCAAATAATACAATGCGTATGTGAAAAATGCACCATGAATTATAAGCTGTACTTTGACAAGACTTCAACTGATCAAACTTCACTTTCTGAGAATTGGTACGTAAATGAGTTTTGAGTGGACTGTTATGTAACTGTGCCAGACATTGTGGCATTTATTCTCCCACCTCTGCCATTTGTAGCCAGGCCTTGACAATTCCATATTTTGATTAACCCATTAACAGGTTACCCATTTAGTTGTTCATTAACTTATTCTGAAGGGTAAGTAAATGTGTTTCATTACCCTGTTGGTTAACCAAAAATCCAAAGACGATATGCCACAGGCATATCCCAAAAGCCGTAGGCCTGCGCTGGTGAGAAGGTTTGGGAGGGAAACGTAGAGTTATGCCTCTTCTGTTGGCAACATGTGATGACTTTAGATGATAAAAATATCAAACATATGAAACAGAAATACGCAATCACTAGAAATATAGAGTTGTGCCTCTTCTGTTGGCAGCATTGCATACAAGAGTTGTGCATCTTCTATTGGCAGCATTGCATATGGCAATAAATAGGCCCAGAATTGATTTGGCTGTGGTCCCATCATACATCAGGCTGCAGTGCATTTCAATTTCCATAAATAGAGAATCTCTCATGAGTCCCCGATAAGTATGTAAAATATGAACTGAGTCCACTAAATTCGATTCGGGCCGAGCTTTAGCGAGGCCCAAATCGAATTTAGTGGACGAGGTTCATATTTTACATACTTATCGGGGAGAAGTTTGAGATTCTTTTTATCACATCACCGTGATTTGTTTACATTCTGACAGAATTTGGTGAGCCTCCTTAACCCAAACCCACATTGCTACAATGTTTCGGCTTCCTTTGAATGCATTCGTAACCCAATCACGTTACTGAGGGCCAGCCACTTTTTCGTTGAAATATAGACCCGGTAAGGTTTATGTACATTGGGTATCAATGACTAAAGGGTATTCATTTCTGATTTTCATGAGTTAGTAATAACAATATGAACAATATTAAATGATGATAATATTACAGCTCCATGCACATGACTTTATAAGAGACAATCGAAAAAGAAACGCTACTTTTTCTTTTGAATGTCACGTGCTGGAGCCAGCAAAGGAAAGTTACATCACTGTCTCAATCACTGTCTGAACCAGTGTAAAAAATTATCCTTCGTCGTTTCGCCTCAGGTTTAGCTGGGCTTTTATTCTCATGGACATGGATTTTGAAATTACCACTATAAATATTCCCTGAAAACATTGTAAACATTTCGCAGGTAGTGGCTGTGTGTTTTGCACCAACAGTACGTACAAATGTGTTATTTGTGGAATTGTATCCTGAGGTTAAACTTGAAGTTGAAGGCATTGTTGTCGGCAATGGCAGCTGAGCCTGACAGTAAGACTGGGATCGACAGTCAGATTCAACATGACATTCGTTCATACTTGAGAGATTATTAAGTTCATTGGAAGTATTACTTAAAATACGGGAAATGCTTTTGTGCTGATTTTCATTTATGTGGCTATAATTATTGATGGAACAATGTTCTTATGCCCTATTATCTGCATTATGTGATGGGCTGGAATTTCTGATTCACTCAACTTTTGGACCAAGTGTTTTCTAGCACTGTGATTTGTGAGGCATTTTTGAGTGGAAAGTCCACCAATCGTTGCCATACGCTTCATTATAGAGGTAAGTTTGTTTTTGCCTATTGGCTGCGTCTTGAACTATTGATCTCCGGATTTCATGTTCAATTGATTTGTGTGGGTTGCAATATGAATATTCAACGCGTAGGAAGACGCATATCAATTAAGGTGATTCGCCAGTCAATAAACTCACGTGAAAAATCTCGTGGGTTTATGACCCGTGTATAATATTCCTGTTCTGAACTGTAATAACATGTTTCAAATTATGCTTACAGTAGGCCAAACATGGCCTGAAAGTCTGTACTATAATTTTTTGGTTTGGTACGTCCTTTCAAGGACGTACCAAACCAAAAATTATATTACAGACTTTAAGGACATGTTTGGACTATGCCTACAGCTGAATAATAAGCACAAATTTAATATTTGTACATGCATGCATACTTTCTGTTGAGGCATATTATAATATGCCGATCGTAAAAAAGTTGGTTAACCGATGGATCATTTTGGTTAGCCGATAGTCCGTTCGCCTCAATTTTTTTTGCGCAACCTCTCGGGAAACGGAATGATGGTTCTTCTGAATTGTCGAGGCCTGTGTAACATTAGTCAGGGATTTGTTTTGGGGTTCACCTGTAAACATTAACAATATCGGTATGTCAAACAGCTGGAAACAAAAATTTAGTACCTATGTAAATACTGTACCAATCATTATATTAAAAAACGGCCAATCACTGGCCCTTTCTGGATGTATTACTTTATTCTGTATCATTGAGATTAACTCTCAAATATTGAGCCTGGACAAAGTGGGTAGGGGAGGGCAAGATGGAACCAGTACATTTGTAAGCTTCTTAAAGGTTGCTGATCTTTGGAGGGGGGGGGGGGGGGGGGGGGGGAGGTGCGCAACTGTCATAGGGACACTGGGACAGTGAGCACAAATAACATAATTCGACAAACTTCAAAGGTCAGCAATGCTACTCACTGTCTTTTTGCTTTTGCATTCCGTGGGGAATCATCTCATTGACGTGCCATTGCTCCATTGAAGTTGCATTTCATGTATTACACCGAACTCAAATACATTTGATTATTGCCCTGAAAAGCTTATTAAAAAATCAGATAATTTTTGTCGAATCTCTACTTACTATACACCAGTGGAGTGAATGGTGTGTAGATCTTCATTGATGTATTTCTTGAAAACATTTTTTTGCTGAGACTCAACAATAGCGTGCTTCATTTAAATGGTGCCAAGATGCTCTTCTGTGAACTGTTATGAAACAGTTATCAAAGACTGCCTTGATAACTGTTTCATAACAGTTCACAGAAGAGCATCTTCTGGCAGTCTGAAATATACTGCAACAATAATTTTGAAATTTTCCACAAATGGTGAGATTAACAAGACAATAGTTCTACACCACTTTCTTTTCACTTACTCAATTCAATTTCACTATTCTCAAATATAAATTTATACAATCATATGTGCAGTCACCACAGCATGGTAGGACAATGGACAAACATGATTAACAGAAATACAAAATCAGAAGAAAGTTGGTTGACTTTTTTGCATTAATAAATTTTTCTTGGTTCACTTATGTATAGATGGGGGTTAATGGGTTGTACAATATTTATTTCAAATCAACTAAAAGGTCACTAGAATTTTATTTGCATCACAGATTTGCAATATAGCCAATGAAATTATACTGGGTAAATTCGGTCACATGATCATCTTCTTTTGCGATTTATTCACTGACAAAAAGGTGAGGTGAAAGGTGTTGAAAATCCTGATGGTGCCCTGGGGTTTCATGGTGGATCTTTCAAGTCGGTATTTTAGTTTTATCCTCTGCGGCCAAATTACTAAATATCGCACACTGAAACGATCAGAGTTCTTGTTTTAGGGCATTCACTTATAGTTCGTCTTGCCCGACACAATTCATCCGACACAGTATCCTCTGCATTCACATACAATGAAGTTTAAACAGTCTTTTCACTTACTACTGAAATCGCGAAGTGCATCATGATGACAACATTGCATCAGAAATGGATGGACATTTCATGAAGGTGGCAGGCTCATTTGTTTGGCAATTTGGCAGGCAATTTTGTCAGATTATGTTCCACGAAAGACGAAATGCATGCACTGTTGTTATTTTTTTTCTCCCCACATAATCGATGGCAACAATTCGAAAAAACAGGGATCTGGGTGTTATGGTCGGGCCAATGTTTGGTCCTTTCCGGTGCCCCTGGGACATGATACTCCATAATTTAGTAGGCACTTTGTTCCATTATCACTTTTTCGGATTGTTGATCGGTAGTGATCCACCATTTTATGTATGCACTCTGCTATGTCCGTAGACTGTTCATTTGATAAATGTTGTGTTACTGTGGTAGTGTGATGTTTCACAGTATTCTAATATAGAGGTCTTGAATTGAAATGAGTTGATATTATTTCAAAAATTATCTTGCTGGTATTTGATGGTTTGGCTGTGCTTTGTTGACATTGGCTGTTGTTGGACTTGGCTGTTGTTGGTCTTGGCTGCTGTTGCTATTTGTTGCTGCTACTGTCGGCTGCACTGACATTTATTATTATTGCACTGCAACATATTTGTTTACATTTAAACATTGCAGTTTGATTACTAAAATGCAAATTGTTTTTTTGTTTGTTAACATTTCGATGTTTGAAATGTCTTAGAAAAATTAGTGATTTTTTCCTTTTTCAGCTTGATTGAAATATACTACAGGTTTCAAGGTACAGGTTTCTCTTAATGAAAGTGTCAATGACACTGTAGCTTAATTTGTCTGTGTGTTGTGTTTGATGAAAAGGATAATGTTCAATGTTTATGAAAGGATTATGAAATAAGACAAGATTTGTGATGATTGGGAATATGTCCATTTCTGTTCCCTGTATGCTATGTTTTTAATAAAAATAATATGAGGTGTACACTGTACTAAAGGGCGGAGGGGTGGGTTAATATGACCTCACAGTTAATGTATGTTGCCCACACAGTTAACGTATGTCAACGAAAGTTACCAAGTTACAGTGAAATTATTCCAAAACGAGTCATCCTATCAAGTTACATTGAAATCCCTTCATAAATATGGCCTGTAGACTGTGCTAAAGGTTTTTGGGCTTCAGGCCTGTGTAGCCATGATAGCTGACCGATTACTACTAAAAAGGGACGTTCTCATCTCAACATTATACTTAGTCATTCTACTAAGTTACAATGAAATCCCTTCACAAATACGACCTGTAGTCTGTACTAAACTTTTTGGGGTTTTGGGCAAAGGCAGCCAACATGGTTGAATGATCGCGACCAAAAGGCGACGTTGTCATCTGGACATCATCTGGAGTGATCCTACGAAGTTACAATGAAATCCCTTCATAAATATGATCTGCAGACTGTGCTCAAGGATTTCGGGCTTCAGGCCCCTGAAGCCATCACAGTTGACCAATCATGACCAAAAGGGGATGTCATTATCTAGGCATTATATGGAGTCAACCTAACAAGTTACAATGAAATCCTTCCATAAATACAACCTATAGACTATGCTAAAGGTTTTTGGGCTCGGGCAGCCATCAAGGCTGAATGACCGCGACCTAAAGGGGACGTTCTCATCTAGACATTATTTGGAGTCATCCTACCAGGCTACAATGAGATCCCTTCATAAATATGACCTGTAGACTGTGCTAAAGGTTTTCAGGCTTCGGGGCCCTGTAGCCATCGCAGTTGCCCAATCACGTCCAAAAGGGGACATTCTCATCTAGACATTATATGAAGTCAACCTACCAGGTTACAATGAAATCCCTTCATAAATATGACCTGTAGACTGTGCTAAAGGTTTTTGGGCTTCGGGCTTGGGTGGCCATCATGGTTGAATGGTCGCAACCAAAAGGGGACATTCTCATCTGGGCATCATCTGGAGTGATCCTATGAAGTTACAATGAAATCCCTTCATAAATGTGACCTGCAGACAGTGCTCAGGGTTTTTGGGCTTTGGGTACCTGTAGCCTTCACAGCTGACCAATCATGACCAAAAGGGGATGTCATCATCTAGGCATTATATGGAGTCAACCTAACAAGTTACAATGAAATCCTTCCATAAATACGACCTATAGACTATGCTAAAGGTTTCTGGGCTCGGACAGCCATCAAGGCTGAATGACCACGACCAAAAGGGGACGTTCTCATCTAGACATTATTTGGAGTCATCCTACCAAGTTACAATGAAATCCCTTCATAAATATGACCTGTTGACTGTGCTAAAGGTTTTCGGGCTTCAGGGCCCTTGTAGCCAATCACGTCCAAAAGGGGACATTCTCATCTAGACATTATATGAAGTCAACCTACCAGGTTACAATGAAATCCCTTCATAAATATGGCCTGTAGACAGTGCTAAAGGTTTTTGGGCTT
Organism: Pictodentalium vernedei; assembly: GCA_031216915.1. Taxonomy (NCBI): domain Eukaryota; kingdom Metazoa; phylum Mollusca; class Scaphopoda; order Dentaliida; family Dentaliidae; genus Pictodentalium; species Pictodentalium vernedei. Next base: position 710,361,400 of record CM062297.1, read on the forward strand.
AGGGCTCGGGCAGCCATCATGGTTGAATGGTCGCAACCAAAAGGGGACATTCTCATCTGGGCATCATCTGGAGTGATCCTACGAAGTTACAATGAAATCCCTTCATAAATTTGACCTGTAGACTGTGCTAAAGGTTTTAGGGCTTCGGGCCCGGGCAGCCATCATGGTTGAATGATGGCTTTGGGCCCCTGTAGCCATCACAGTTGACCAATCACGACCAAAAGGGGATGTCATCATCTAGGCATTATATGGAGTCAACCTAACAAGTTACAATGAAACCCTTACATAAATACGACCTATGGACTATGCTAAAGGTTTTTGGGCTCGGGCAGCCATCAAGGCTGAATGATCACGACCAAAGGGGGACGTTCTTATCTAGACATTATTTGGAGTCATCCTACCAACTTACAATGAAATCCCTTCGTAAATATGACCTGTAGACTGTGCTAAAGGTTTTCGGGGGTTTGGACTCGGGCAGTCGTCACGGTTGACAGATTGCGACAAAATGGGGAAGTTCTCATCTAGACATCATCCGGAGTCATCCTAGCAAGTTACAATGAAATCCCTCCATATTAAATATGACCCGCAGACTGTGCTAAAAGTTTTTGGGTTTCGGGCTTGGGCAGCCATAACGTTTGACAGATCATGCCCAAAAGGGGACGTTCTCATCTAGGCATTATACAGAGGCATCCTACCAAGTTATAATGAAATCCCTTCATAAATACGACCTGTAGACTGTGCTAATAGTTTTCGGGTTTTGGGCTCGGGCAGCCATACCGGTTGACCGATCGCGACCAAAAGGGGACGTTCTCATCTAGACACGACCCTGAACGTGCATATGAAATTTCGTGACGATCAGACAAGAACTACGGGGTGTAGCCTGTGCTAAAGGAAAGTGTGTACAGACTAACAGACTTCCGCATGCATGATGGCAATAGCTTATCTTGACTTTGTCAAGTTAAGCTAAAAATTGAAACTATTTTTGATGTGCAAAAATATTTTGAGAATTCAATTGTTTACAGGATACACAATTGTTTTCGAAAAAAATTATTCAGTGCATAACATTTATACTGTCACTGACTTAACACATTAGCTTAGGATGTCAACTTTCCAGTAAAAACAATTTGAATTTTGTCTTTGCCATTTTGCTGCAAAGCCAATACACTTAAGTAGCAGTCATCTTTGCATAAAGGTGCAACTTTATTTCAAAATATTTATACATTATATAGTCAAACATAACTCGACTTAGTGAAACTTAAATTTGAATTTCCATTTAACAGCTTGATTTGAAATGACATTTTTTCTTTTTTTTGAACTTGGAAATTCATTTCATTTAATTTATTGGAGTTAGTCATGTGTGTATAACACAATATTTACATGCTGAATATATTAGTACATAGTATTTATTGATATTTTCTGGTGTGTGTAATAACAATCCTAGTCATGTCATCTGAAAACTTTTCACAGGAAGATATTCAAAACATGATTTTAGCTTTCAAAAACATTGGTGTTAAACCAAAAGTTGATACTCCTGAACAATTTCAGGATTGGTTAAAGGGTTTTAGCCAGAAAGAAACTGTAGTAAAAACAGAGCCTATGGAGGCTACTCAATGTTCATTTGTTGTTTTCAAACCCTTTAAGAAAAACATTTTTAGGTTACTCAAAGGGTGATACTTCTTATGATTTATTGAGTTATGAATTATAGAGTCTTATTAAGGAAAATCATAGCAATAATGAGATTTTACAATGTATTAGGAAATCATTAAGGGGTGGAGCTGCTCACATTTTAATTCGACTTGGGCCACAGGCCATATGTGATGACATTGTAAAAAAATCCAGTAAGAGGATCACAGATCCAGAAGTCGAGTTTTGACATTAAATTCTGAAAAAATAAGCTATTTATAGTAACAGTGACCTTGACCTTGGAGTTCCAGACTCCGAAACCAATGGGTGTCTTCCCTTCCTATAAGGTAACCTCTGGTATAAGTTTGGTAAAGGTGCGTCAAATAGAACTAAAGTTATTGCCCAGAAACCAATTTGTCACAAAATAGTTTATTGATAGTAACAGTGACCTTGACCTTGGGGCCCCAGACTCCGAAATCGATAGGTGTCTTCCCTTCCTATAGGGTAACCTGTGGTATAAGTTTGGTGAAGATACACGAATAGAACTAAAGTTATTGCCTGGAAACCAATTTGTCACAAAATATTCTATTTATAATAACAGTGACCTTGACCTTGGAGTCCCAGACTCCAAAATCAATAGGTGTCTTCCCTTCCCATAGGGTAACCTCTGGTATAAGTCTGGTAAATGTGTGTCAAATAGAACTAAAGTTATTGCCCAGAAACCAATTTGACATAAAATATTCTATTTGTAGTAACAGTGACCTTGACCTTGGAGTCCCAGGCTCCGAAATCAATAGGTGTCTTCCCTTCCTATAGGGTAACCTCTGGTATAAGTTTGGTAAAGGTGCGTCAAATAGAACTTAAGTTATTGCCCGGAAACCAATTTGTCACAAAATATTCTATTTATAGTAACAGTGACCTTGATCTTGGGGTGCGAGACTCTGAAATCGATAGGTGTCTTCCTTTCCTACAGGGTAACCTCTCATATAATTTTGGTAAAGTTGCATCAAATAGAACTAAAGTTATTGCCCGGAAACCAATTGTTTACACCTGCCCGCTGCCCGCCCGTCATTTCATCAAACTATAAGTCGAGTTTGACTTCGTCAAAACTCGACTAAAAAATTGACAGCATTTATGGTACAACTGATACAAGAGAATCTGTTCTAGCAAAATTTTATAGCTCGTGTCAAGAGCAGAATGAAGATGTAGCTGCTTGGGGTTGGAGGTTAGAGGATTTGTTGTCCCGAGCAGTTATGATGGGTGAAGTAAACCCAGATCAAGGTGACCATATGTTAAAATCAATGTTTTGGTCTGGTCTTCATCAAGATTTGAAAGATATAAGTAGGTATAAGTTTGATCTGACCAGGGCATTTGATGAGTTGGGAGTGGCTTTAAGAAAAATAGAGTGTGAGCATTGCAAAGTGCCAAAAGTACAATAAGGAAATGACTCTTAAAGCTGCTCAGCCTTCTGTTTCAGAATTTCAGTACTTGAAAAAAAAAATTTTTGAACTCAAATCTGATCTAGCCGAACTGAAAACAAGATGCCTCACGGGGCCTGCAGCACTCATCTTGAACAGAACACAATATAGAGTCCAAGGATGAGTCTACATTAAGAAATCCATCTCCATAGGATACACTGTCATTCCTTGAGTCCCTCAGGAGTGACAAAAATAATCCAGGCATCATGTCTTTTCTTCAGTTGATCATAATGTAAAATGTAGAGCTACCTTATGATAATGAAGCCCCTTGGTACAACCTATGTGGATTAATCTTAGTTACACACCTCTAGAGGTTACTGAATACAAAATTTTTAATTCTTCAGCAAAATAGTCAAATCTGGCTCCCATAGGGAGCCCAAATATTAACCTAGGCTCTCGATTTGAACAATGTTGAATCTGACTTCCCTAGATATATTGTGTACCAAATATAAAAACATTCTGATTGTTGGATCTGAAGAAGAGAAATTTTAAAGAAATTTCTTCATATTGCACTAAGTTAACATTTGGGCTACCATAGCAAGCCCAAATAGTAACCTATGGATCCAATTTGAACACCCCCCCCCCCTCCCCCCCCCCCCCCCAAGAGATGTTGCATACCAAATATGAAAGCATTCTGACTGGAGGATCTGAAGAAGATTTTTAAAAACTATCCCCTATATTGAACAAAGTTAAAATTTGGGCTGTCATAGGAAGCCCAAATATTAACCTAGGAACTTGGTTTGAACAATCTTGAATCTGACCCTCATAACAATGATGTATACCAAACATTAAAAGATTCTGACTGGCGGTTCTGAAGAAGATTTTTAAAGAATATTCCCCATACATGTACATGTATTACCCTAAGTTAAAAACTTGGGCTCCTGTATTGAGCCCAAATATAAATGAATGGGCTTCATTTTAACAAACTTGTATTTGACCCCCCCTATGAATGTTATATATCAAATATCAAAAGATTCTGATGATTGGTTCTGGAGAAAAGATTTTTACAAAATTTTTGCAAATATGCTGACTCAGAATTTTTTCGATGCCCATTGCAGAACACCCTAACACAACCGATGGCAATTGTCTTTTACCTTTCAATTCTACTGGTCCTAAGGATGCTTCATAACAAATAACAGTTCTCTGTTCTGTGTGGTTTGGGAAATATGGGCATTTGAAAATATTTCTAATTTTAGCTCCCAGGGTTCCCATGGGGATGCAGGAATTTTTTTTTTACATGAGTCAAGTACTTATGACCCAATAATACCACATACCACATTAAATGGTCGACACAAGTTGGCAAATAATTTCCGTGATGATGCGTATGTTGTGGTAAACCAGCCAAATAGGGATGTTCCTGTTTTTCTTGTAGAGAACAATGAGGGTTTTAATAGGGACTGTACACAGGAATCATCTTCTTCCTATTGGCTCGCTACCAGTCGGAACGGATGTACAGCCCACAGTAACTTCAAATCAGGACACAGAACTATCACCAATTATTCCGAGGAAGAAAAAGCCAGTTCCAGCAATGAGAAAATCAAAAGAAAGAAAAGATGAACTAAAACAAGATAACTCACTTGATGAAGATTTTGATGTTCAGGAAATTTGTAGCAGTCCTCAACATGTACCAACAGTATTGCCTGCTGCTGTATCTGAGGAAGAGGAAGTCTCACCCCATCTTGATAATGATCAACGATTGGTAGTAGAGACAAGTACAGTTTCTTCGTAAGGTGACAGCCATTGTACCAACAGAGTGGTAACAGGAGGTATTGCATCATGTGCTGCTGATGACCACATAGCTACGGTCACGGACTTGGTAAGATAGTGTGGTGATGACAGTATATTATCAGGTGATAACATGTTTAGTCAAGACCACAACAGTCTTGAGAGTGCAGAGCTACATCCACCAGCAACCACAGTTCCAAAACAGTTGGACAGTAAGTCGACTGAAGCTTCATCAGCTTCGACTGACCAACTTCCAACTCCAGCACCTCAGAGATCAGAGAGAAACAGAATTCCACCAGCGTGGCTTGAGAAATGTGAGTATGTTTTAAGCCAGGTTGGCAGTCCCGCTCAGGATACAGGTAATCCCGCTCAGGATACAGGTAAATCTTTGGTAGATAAAACTGAACTTTTAAATAAACTTACAAATAAATAACTTCTTTCCAGCTTGTCACCTGATACTTTGCATGCAATTGTGAGCATTATTTTAGAATAACATTAGTTCATTTTGATGATTCTGTTAACTATTTTTTATTTGTACTAAATTGCAATACAAAATTGATTATTTTATACTGACTGAGCATGCAAATTATACTGCTAAAATATGTATTTAGTAAGACCAATTTCAGGGGAGTAGTAAGTTTTTATTGTCTGTGAAAATAAAGTGTATTGTAAAATATTTTGGTGCAATCTGATGTCTTGGAAGAGTGGTATCTTTCAAAAGGTATTTACTTGGGTAGTTTAAATTTTTATTTCAGCTTCAGAAATGTATGTGTAGTTTCTGGATATTAATCTGGAAATGTTTCTGATTGTTTGGACATTTTTGTAACTGAAGGTTTTAGAAAAGTTTACAAACTGACCTCAATTTAGCAGTTCCATTTCCATTTATTTTCAGTTTGTTTTTTTTTTCCAGATTTTCAGGAAATGTTTTGTTTGGGTTTTTCTGAACCCACAATACCACCTTCTTAAAAAAACTTATTGTTTAATTCAGTTATGAACTTATCATTGGGAGTACTAAAGTATACGGTTTCATTTAAAGTGAATTTGATAATTTACTTTAAGTATTATATCATTACTTCATCTTTTCAAATAATTAGTCATTTGGTGATTCATTAAATGAGGAGGATGCCATTTATTTTTAGAGGGGTAGAATGTGGTAGTGTGATGTTTTACAATATTCCAATATTTATTTAATTTACAATTTAAAAGTTATTTCAGTTTAGTTGGGGTTAATTTTATTGTTGAAGGTACAGTATAAATCTGCTGTCTTTCCCTATTGGGTGACAGTTAACACAACTCATCTCACTTGCACATGGTGCTTGTCTAGTTTTCTGGCGGGAAGTTATTTTGTGTCAGAAGTCGCTTGGAATTTGTGTTGGAAAGTTGTGTTTCAAGAAAGATTTATCTTGTAGAATTTATATAGTTTTGTTGGCTAACCAAGTCGCCATGAATTGGTAAAAATTTATATTTGCTTCTTTTTCGTTTTATAGTTGTAAGTATACACATAGATCGGTTGGCACTTTGACCCGATCACCCTGCATGTAGACTGACAACAAATCAAATATTTTTGGCATTGAAGTTATATTGTTTCAATTTATTCAACAGGATATTTTATAAAAAGGTGATTTATGTATATTTATTATTACAGGGTTATGTCATAGACATCAGATGTAAAAAGGATGATGAATAAATAAAGAGAGGATATTATATATACATAAATAAACTTCATTAACTGTTTTCTGTGTTTTGATTGAATACATCCACACTTTATCAAAGATGGCTCGAGAGGTAGACCCACACCACCTGCGATATTACTTGAATGATTTTACATGTTGGGTGCAAGTGCAGATTGCTGACATATTTTTATCAGGACTGGAGAGCTTGGCTACTATTATTATTTTTAGTAGTACACCTTTTTTCAGTATTCATTCCTTTTTCTAATGTGTAATTTCTCTTTTAATCATTGCAGTATGCCTAAATGGCCACTTGGGTTAGTCGACAATTTGTCAGCAGTTTTTCAACCTTCCAGTTCCAAGAGGATCGGTTTACCTCGCATTAGCACTCTTTCATCCCGATTGAAGTACAAAGTCACATTCTAGAGTTTGCAAGGCACCACCCCTCCCCCCTCCCCACCCACCCACCTCTTCAGTTAACACTGTTTTAGGGAGCACAACTAACACTGTGACATTTACGGCAACTCGCAAATCTGTTTCTGCTTTCAATAGACAATCAACAGCCTCCCAGATTCCAACAGGCATTGATATTCCGATTTTGTGTTATGGTGTATATGTGTTCTTGAATCTACTAATCCTTTTTGGTTGTGACTTTTGACATCGGCACTCACAATCTGCTGGCTGTGCACTCAACTAATCGGCAAGTGGATGACGGTTGCAAATCCTTATAGGTCAATCACTAAATGAACTGACAGTGATATCAAACGATGAAACAGCAATTCATAGTACCGGAGGGGTGCTGTCAGTGTACTTGTAACTTGTACAGGGAGTGGGATATTATGTTGAATAATCGACAAATCGTTTCAATACCACTGCCAATAATCGTGGCAACTTATTAAGCTTGTTACTGCTTCTGTCATAAATCAAATGTAAATATGAATGATTATGACTCCGTGGTGTTCCATGTAACCATCGGCATGAACCGATGTTCAAACATTTCTACCAAGGGTCAACCGATGGCTAAATATGGGCTGATGTCAGATGTGATTGCCGAACATCGGTTAATCACTACTGAGTTCTGCAATTTTTTTTTCCTTTAGTTAGAGAAATATTATTTTATTATCAATTCTGGAATGAATACAGTAGTAGACTTCCAGGAACGACTGGTGCCTGCTGTCAACTCTGAGTTGGATGCATATATTTTTTGTGTTCTATACATCACAACCTTCATTTTGGTGTATAATTTGTGCATATTTAATTTGAATTTAAGGAATATCCAAGGTGGGAATTTCAATGTAAACAAATTTCCCTTACTTACATAGTAGTGTTGGGAGGTTATGAAATTTTTCCTTGGTTTCGGTTTCTACTCGGCTTTTTAAAAAAAGAGTTGACTCCGGTTTCGTTTTTTTTTAATGAAATGTACAAGTATTAAACACTATAAACAAACAGGTATTTTTTCCAAAATATTAGTTTCAAGGAATGTTCATATTGCAAGTACCGTTCCCTCTCTCTAAATTATGAGATTTTACATAGTGCAGTACAGTGAGCCATTAATCTAGAAGATAATGAAGACTGTATTCAAGAGTCCTGCATATACAGTTGAATAGCATTGGCAGCACCCCCCCCCCCCCCCCCACCCACCAACCATGAGGAAAATCATGTGGTAGCAATGCACACCACCGGAAAAAAAAAATGCTGAGGGTGTAATGTTGTAAATTGTTGGGCCAAAAAACAAAATAAATGCCTGTGTTTGGGGTAACCCAACCGACCCTAAAAAATTATGTCGACCACAGCCAACCCTAAAACTTTTATCACATAAAAGTTGCTCATTTAGTTCAATGTTACCCTAATTTTCATTTGACTTCAACTGTGAATTTGAAACCAATTTAGATGTTCAAGCTTTCAAAATTACATGTAGAAATAAATATATTGGACACAGGGAATTTTTTGTTTTTAAAAATTTGATTAGCAGTTTGACTGCCAGTTTCAATCTTGTCGTCAAAAAGTGATGATAAATATATTGAATATAAGGCAAATATGAAAGAACAAGAAGAATGTTACTAAGGTAACACATGCCCCCCCCCCCCCCCCCTTGTGACCTTCACCTTGCAGATAAGGCAGAAACTATTATACGCGACACACCTTCTGACTGTCCTTAACATTTGTAAAAAGTTCAACAATTGTACTATGACTAGTTTCTGAGTTATGGCTGAGACACGAATATTGACCAATTTTTAGTGTGACCTTGAAATGTGACTTTGACCTTGAAGGTACGAACCCGGCTATGGTGTATGACACATCCTCCCATGGTCCTTTATAATTGTGTGAAGTTTGATGAATGTGGCCCTGTGTTCAGTGTGACCTTGAAGTGTGACCTTGACCTTACGGACCTGTCTGTGGTGTGTGACACATCCACCCATTGTCCTTTATAATTGAGTGATGTCAGATGATTGTAGCCCTAATAGTTTTGGAGTTATGCTTGAGACACGATTTGTGACCCTGAACATATGAAGGTCAATAGTGACCTCCACCTTGCAGATGCGGCAGAAACTATTATACGCGACACACCTTCTGACTTTCCTTAACATTTGTAAAAAGTTTAACAATTGTACTATGACTCGTTTCTGAGTTATGGCTGAGACACGAATATTGACCAATTTTAGTGTGACCTTGACCTTGAAGGTATGAACCCGGCTGTGGTGTGTGACACATCCTCCCATGGTCCTTTATAATTGTGTGAAGTTTGATGACTGTGGCCCTAACCGTTTTCGAGTTATTGGCTCGGACACACACACACACGGACACACGCACACTTCAATCACTATATGCCACCCGAGCTAAGTCGGGGGGCATAAAAATGGTCAGCATTTGGACATTTCTGTATAGCATTTTGCGATGTGAATCCAGTCATCAAACACCCTGAGATAGTATAAATGCGAAGTAAGTGGCAAGTTCCAGTTCTGCAAAAGAAACTGCACTTGATAAACTGATCGTTTTACAAATACTGTGTTTCACCGTTGGTGTTGAAGGTCATGAAAATGAATGAATAACATGTTGAATTTTGTGTATTGGTACTGAAAGCCCCAAATCTTGGCTTACAGTTTTGAAAATGTTGTTGAACAACAGTTTTTTTTTAAATTCCATTCACACATATACATAGATAATATTGGCAGTGGCCAGCAGATGTGTGAATATTGCATTTAAGAGAAGTGTGTGGCCATTTTGTTAATTAGATGTTTGTCAAAACACATCTGGCGCTTTAATAATACACCAAATAGGCGTGGGGTGATTTGTATCTTTGGTCATTTCAAGTAAAGTTTATTTAATATGCAAATACGATTATACTACGGGACCAAAAAGGTTAGGAGGAAAATAATAACCAGGCTCTGATATTTTTTCCTGTGATTTCTGTCATTTCTATTTAACACATTACACGAAGTGACAGCAATTGAGATTGAACAGCTGAATAACTATGCATGTCCCGATTGTCGGTTGTCTCGCATTCAGGTCGGTCTTGTTTTTAAATAACTGACACCGAGTTTTACACTATTATATAGCACCTTATTATCTGTTCAATTTCAGGTCCAAATACACTATTAATTTTCTTTTCCTTTTGTTTATTTTGCAATTTCTACCTCTCATATTCCTTAAATTCAAATTAAATATACACAGATTATACACCAAAATGAAGGTTGAGATGTATAGAACACGAAACACGTATGTAATCAACTCATAGAGTTGACAGCAGGTACCATTGGTTCCAGGAAGTCTGCCACTGTATTCGTACCAGAACTGATAATTAAATAATATTTCACGAGAACAACTTGTGGCCAAAAGTGATTCACATATCCAAGAACAAAGCTAGGTCATCAAAATTCTTCAAAACACAGCAACAGAGCTGCATGAAGGTAAATTCCAAAACTGTAGGCTTTGTTTACATTTTTAAATTACTTTCAATTTCTGGTAAACATCATCAGACAGAGGAAGCATCGATATACAACGCCATCTAAAATCAAATCCTGACACCTGTTAAAATATCTTAGAATTACGATTTTGTTTTTCGAAAGAAATTCACGCACATGTCCGTCAAATATGGAATCCATCTTCAATAAAAATCTGTATCATAACTGATTGTGGTTCATACCCCATTCAAAATTATTCAACACATTTTGGGTCAGCATTTGGACTTTTTAAGGCTTTCAATGGGTTGAACATCGGGACTACTGTCACTCAGGGGTTAGAAATAAGGCAGATCATTTCAAAATTTATGATCAAAATTTTATTATTTTTTGATGTAGTGAAATGGAGAAATATATGGAGAAAGCCCTTTCCACCCCACATCCATAGGAGTCATACACTATTGGTGTAATATAAGTTTCGATGCAATATACCCCACGGGGTATATAGCAGTGAAAATTATGTTACAGCATAACGTACAACTACTTACTGAAAAATTGCTCTTCCATTATGTTTGAGGGGAGTTCTTCTTCCTCAAGTGACTGCTCCATTGTAATCTGTATGTCGTTAATAGGTACGGACACATTAAAAGAACTTGATGCCATTTCAGAAGTCTTGTCTGTGTCCATTGAAGTGTCTTCAATTTCAGTATTTGTTTCAGTACCATTACTCATTTGCTGCGGGCAGTCTGAACAAAACCAAGTTATAATTTTCCCGTAACGTTGGTCTTTCGTCATTTTCCAATATGTTTCTCTATTCAGTTTGGTGCCACACATATTCGATGCTGCCATCTTTTACAAGCACCACATTCTAAAGCCTCCTGGTGAGGCCTAACCTCTTGATTGCAAGCAGAGCAAGGATTATCCATTTTTGAACTGAAATTCCAAGGATTTTTGGCCATATTTATATTGACCGTGGCTTGTGTGGGGAGCGAGTTTACACAGCAATAGCGGCAAATATTAAAGTGAGTAAGAAACCGCCTTTGAAGTGATACCGCTTAAAGACCATATAATATGTTCTGATTGCAAGTAGACATCCTATTCAATCGCCGACCCAAGCTTGTTCCAAACTCGCAGACATCCTATTCAAACTATAGACACGGTGATTTTCAAACAATGATCAAAGCTTGTTTCAAACACGATTAACTTAAACCACTAGTTATTACATGTAATCATGTATCAATATACACATATGTATTATTGTATAATATTTACATTTAATGCTAATAATAAGATAAAATACTAAATTCATATCATGCATATCGACTTCCATGTGGTACATATCAACTTTTTGCGTGGTACATATTGACTTTTTGCGTGGTACATAGTGACCGACGATGTGGTTCATAGCGACTGGTACATATAGGCGGTGGTACATAGCGACCGATATTCTTTGAAATATTATAAAAAAAAAAAAAAGAGGAAAATAAATAATTTTTACTAGAGGACGGTTTGGGTCCATTAGCGGCCACTTTGGATCAAAAAGTAGCGGCCGGTTTGGGTAAAATTGCAGAGGATGGTTCGGCCAGAGAACGGTTTGGGTGTTTCCCATATATTTAATTTGAATTTAAGGAATAAGGTGCAAATTTTAAAATAAACAAAATTCTATTACTTATATAGCACCTTAGTCCAAACTTGGACCCATAGTCCGTAATATAATTTTTGGCGTTGGTACGGAGAGTGTTTGACTAATGGAATACAGGACGCATAAAACGGAACGGGCTTGTATCGTCGAAGCACGGTTGACTGACGGCGCGCTTGAATCCCGGTGCTTTTCACTTCAATCGTCATCATTTCGAACACAGTCAACGCACAACAAAATTTCACACAAAAAAATATTGCAAAGCACACCCAGCTTCCACTTTGTCGATATGAGCCCGTTCCGTTTTATGCGTCCGGTATTCCATTAGTCAAACACTCTCCCGAAGATTTCAATTTAAACATGGTGACCTCCGTTGTTGATCAGCTGATGAATCTGGAGTGAAAATACACCGTTTTAGAATTTATCAAGCGATCGACACGTTTTTATAAAGATAGAATTGCTCAGTAAATATTCTTTTTTCGATCACATGCTAACACAAAGCTTCAGGATATACCATATTGTTCTCACGAGGCGAGATAGACCAGCAAGTAAATCGTTTACTGGTCATATAGTACACCACAGAGATCGAGAGCATTGGACCTACAGGCCGTACCAACGCCAAAAATTATATTACGGACTGTGGGTCCAAGTTTGGACTAATAGCACCTTAACTTAAGGGGACGTCCAACCTAACTTTGGTCAAATTTCATGTAATTTTCTTTCAAGTCTAAAAAAGTCTCAAAATGAATAACCCCAATAAATTATATACCAAAATGCTTGGAATGAAACATAGAACATGTGGAAACTGAAATTTGCCATGGAACTGGTGCCATGTGTAAATAGCACCACCTGAAAGTCTGCTGTGGCATAAGTAAGAGAATAAAATTTTTACAATAAAATACCGCAAAATAAAATAACAGCTGTATTCTATTCAAAAATTCAAGTACATACTCGAAGAAATCTTTTCCTAATTCATGAAAGTAATAAAGATTGAGACCAAATGTTATAAGTGGAGTGCTCACTGATTGAAGGCAGACATTTTCTTTTGTTTATGTTTTGATTTGGGGAGTTCAACAAAGGTCAACTTGAAGGAGTCCAGCAGAAGAAGTATGGAAGGACAAAAGAGTGTCTCCCAATATAAAGATGTATGTGTTACTGTAATGGTTTGGAAAGAAAATATGATATTCTCCTATGTAGAATGCACTGCAAAGTCATACATTGTAGATGAATAAATATATTTAAAAACCCCTTGCACTGTAATCCCGTTTATCACATGCATCAATTTGATAGTGATTAAATTGTTCAATTTGTCTGGTTTATCAATAAGTATAATAGCTTTGTTTAACTCTTGGACACCAATACATTCATGATATCTGTTGGAGAAGAAATAAGGGTAACTGTAACCTGTCACTGCAATAAACCATCTAATGTACTTAAAAGTACATTGTTATTCAAAACACATCAAATCAACCTTACATAACCATTATTGCATGTACTTTCCCCGAGGAGGCTTATTGACATATTGAGATCAGAAGGGCACATCCAGAGGGTCTCACATATTTTTTTCAAGAACGCAGTACACAAAGCAATCCCAAAAAGGTGACAAGTGAGCTCCATTTGACACAAAAAATTTCCTGGGGAGGGGGGGGGGGCTCGCTTCCTTGTATTACTCTACCTCCGGCACTCAAGGCATATACCTTTTTTCTCAAAGTTCAACTCTTTTTTTCTTTTTAAAGATCCTGGCCACACATGTTCCAAACACTATAAGTCAGGTAACCCTCCAAATAAGTGTATCTGCAAAAATCATGTTACATTGCAAAACATTCTTTTTAGACTTTTAGTTCTGGACCTTTCATGCTTCTTACTATAACACTTAGTTTATCGATTAATGGGTGAATAGAAAAGTCCTGCCATAATCAACATTTTGAGTTCCATAAGCCTTCAAAACAGCTCCGATAAAAGTGTCAAACATCAGATTGGTGGTTTTATACAGAATATTCATTACGTTGTTGCTTGATAAGTAATAGGAACAAAATCTTCACAAGAAAATTCTGTAGCAATACAATTGAGGGTATTAGCAGGCACTTTGCAACAAATTGTAACAAATCAACTAGTTATAAACAAAATTTTCTAACTCAAAAGAGTGAAAAAGTACCACAACTGTGAAAAAATGTGGGAAGAAACACATGCTACAGCAGCTACACAGGCATTGTTTCCCCATGATGCTCGATCACAACACCAAATATCCTTCAAATTGGAGTAGCAATGGTTGAGATACAAGGGAGAATGTTGGTACATGTAATGACGTATGGGTAAGACTAAGATTAAGAGGACAGGGGTCACCACTGCACGGCCCTAGATGCACCTTTGATTTTCCAACTTCGCAACACACCCACGTTCCTTTGCCTTCTCGTACTATTTAATTACCACAAACAATATCAGTTTGATGCCGACAAACGAAACTGAACGCATGTGGTCTGTTTAAAAAGTAACTCGGCATGAATAATGAAGAAATTGCGAATATTTCGTGTATTTCATTTGTTTAAAAGCCAATTCGAGCTAATATTGACCGTGCATTCGATAATTCGTTTCGGTTTTGACCACACGGCCACGCTGACACTCAGTGACAGCGGTTATGTTTATTGTGATATGCAAATTGGGGGATGGTTTCCGGTGAAGGAGATTTGTCACATTTGTCAGTGTAAAACGATCATAAAAGACACTGATCAACGCTTGTATTACTATGGTTGGTTGCAAGAAAAAACTAAATTCTCAGCATCGTCCAAGCGCACCTTATTTAAAAGCACGAATGCATCATTTTCAACCCATCTTTAATCGGTCCTTTGCAGACATCAAACATACACGCCTCAAATTCCATGGTTATTAGGAAGTAAATAACTTCACAACATCTGGGGGAAATCAACATGCTCAATATAGTTCCAGGTCACTTGGAATATACTTCGTGAAAAAGTGATTTCTGAAGCATTCTGCTTACTTTGTTATGAATATAGAGGATCTGTAATGAGTTTCTCTTTGATATAAGATTTATGAAACGAGTGTAGACAATTTTATTTTAGCGAGCCTCTGGCGAGCTAAAATAAAATTGTCGAAACGAGTTTCATAAATCTTATGTCAAAGAGAAACGAATTTCAGATTCTTTTTATCACATGACGCACACAAACGAACTTGAACCGATTTATTTTTAACGAGTCTGTGTCCCTGTACATGGAAAAAGAAAATTAACCTACTTTCACCATGTTGACTGAATGCGTTCAATACTTCTGCTTTACAAAATAGTCCTCAAAACAAACGGTCTTATTGACATTTAATAAACAGACTGCAACAAAACTCTCATTAGTAATTCAATTGTCAACAATAAGAGAAGCAAATCCAAAGAAGGGATTTGCAATTTCTATATTTTATAAACTTTAATCCGAGTTGCTGTCGGACACAATGATGCGCCTACGTTTCTGAGCGGGTTGGGCTGATGATGTTTCTGGGTTATGAATGTGTATTTCAAAATGCCCACCATAAATGTTGCCTGTGAACATATTCTGTAGTCTACCCGCAAATTGTGTGTTTCGGTCAATGGAATTTGTGTTAGAAATTGACTGGTTTTGATAAACTACATCTGTGTCTATGGATTTAGGATATTGAGGCCTATTTTCAGTTTGAAGATTGGAGTTAGATAACACACGAGAAATTTGTTTGTGTTGTTGTTCATTGATATGGCTGTAATTGTTAATTGACTGGATATTCTTGTGTCCTGTGATTTGCATAATCTGGTGAGCAGGGATGTTATTTTCACTAAGTTTCTGAACAAGATGTTTGTGAGCACTGTGATTTGTAAGTTTCTTTTCCGGTGATAGACCAGCTGCTTTTGCCATGCGCTTCATGATGGAGGTAAGTTTATTTATTCCAATCGGCTGTCTTTTAAACCACTGATCACCGACATTCATAATATCTTGTTTAGTATGTGTTGCTATATAAAAAGGGTCACTTTCGTCACTATAACCAGAGGGCCTTAAAAGAGAGTACTTTTTATAAATATTCACAGGACACCTTTCTGGTAAATCAAAGTTACACCACATTCTGGGTGGCACACTTCGAACATCTCTCACATTGTCACCAGGGCGAGTTTTTGTTTGTCTTTCTATAAACTGTAAATATTCCTGGCCATTTGGGTCCTTGTGCAAACTAACATCCCCCCAACACATTTTACGGTGCTCATCTGAGCCCCGTAAACCAAAGTGAATAGTGTTTAAAAACCACAAGGAGTTTATTATAGATTCGGGTGTCGAAGAACCCAGTTGACCGCTTTGCCACAAAATGTCAATTTCATTGTCACTTATTGGCTCCGCCTTCTTTTCCCGATTGCCCAAGCCACTTTGTTTCAGTTGTCGTTGTTTGGCCTTCAATGTGTCTCTCTTTTTCACAAATTCTACACTGCTAACTATTGTGTGGCCATAATTAAAACGTTTTAAATTTCTGTCAATACTGGAAATAAATCCACGCAACGAGCTTGGTTCATATTCAGAGCCGTCAGATTTTCTGACTGACAGGATAAATTTGCATAAAATAACACACAGTTCACTGGGCGGTATGTTGTGAATTTCACGATGCTCATTTATATTATTGCTTTGAAGAAAATTTCTTACTAACTTCATATCATAAAAGGTCTTGCTTAAAGTGTTTTTATTTGTTTCTTTTTCAACAAATCCATCTATATCTGCACCGCTGATATTAACAAAACGACGCTGTTGAGTAGCGTCCGTTTGCTTAGCAACGGCAACAGTTTCTTGGCAATCTAGCATCTGGTAGCGTTCATCGTGTAATGGGCTCAAACGTTCTGCCGAGAGAGGCACTTCAAAGTCGATACCTATTATTTTCACAGTGTATAACAAGCCTTTTGTGCAATCAATGATCTTAACAATTTCCCCTTCTCCTTTTCCATCTATTTTCACAATTTCGTTTACTCGATAGTTAAGTACACGCAACATGTTTTGTTTGTAAACAATGAAGTGGTACAATATGAATATTAATTAGGTGAGGAGGCTTAAAATTCAGCCAATGAAAATCCTTGCAGGTCATATTACACGTGTTCTCATATAGAAGAATATCAGATGGACTTTTTCATTGAACTTTACAATAGTCATGTGATAAATTGCCTTATTTTATGTGTATCGTCCCGATTTTATACACTCGGTTATTTTTTTACAAGTGGTTCATGTTGTCTTTCTAGTGCGCAATAATTCAGATTTTTTGTCAACAAAAAAGTTCAGAAGGCCTGTAAACACGAGAGGGAATTTCGAACCATATTTTGCAGTTATGACATTAACAGCTCAAGTATTTGCTGTCACCTGTTTGCAAATCCGTTCATACATTGTCTCGAACATATAAAGGGCATGAACACGTCCTTGCATTCTTACGATTGCCCAAATTGAGTATCTCTGCAAGAACCACATCGTAATCACATGACCGGAAAAACATCATTGAAACATGGCCACATCCGGAACATCTAAAATTTGTGTTGGTGTTATTACATTCAAACATCAAAACCCACCAGAGTGTGTGTCAAAAAAATGCTTTCTCCGAGTCTGTAGTATGTTATCATTATATTGAGGACAAGGCTTTCGAATTACCGATTATTTTGTGGTTTTACCGGTTCGTTACTTACGCCATTTGCAAATTAATCTTCTTCAAAATCCTAAAATTCACTTTTTGTCCTGAAAAAAATTATATGTACCTTTTCTATGCACTTTACTCATTATTTTGATATATAATTTGCCTTTCCTTACTTCTCTTATCTGTTTCTGAGGCATTGGGAAAAATGTCCAAAAATTGACCAAAGTTAGGTTGGATGACCCCTTATTGGCCTTAAGGCCTGGTAGCGAGGGTTTTGAAACAGAGCTGCAAAACAAACACCTGTGTTCTTTCACTATTTCAAACGCCAGATAATTCCGCTTGCTCTATGACAATGCAGAAATATCATTAACTCCAGTTTGGCAGGAAGTTTGGACTCATTGCGGTGTTTCTACACGACATGTTTCGCTTTCACTTTCCTTGGGGATCAAAAACAAAAATTGCTAATAGATCAGCTTTACTTACTACTGTCAACAGTTCGTAATGGTGTCCAAAAAACATATCAACGACCAATTCAAATGGGGCAAATAAATATCTTTCTTACTGAAATGACCGTTTGTTAACTCAATCTTCTGCCCAGAACGAACGAGGTACAGATTCGAGTGTAGGTCGAGTTCGTTTTTCCAGCAGAGCACCAGGGAGATTGAGACAGCACGGAAAGCAACATCGAATGCACGTGAGACATCAACAAGAAAGGGTCCTCCTAAACAGCGATGGCCACTAACGGTCGCCCGTTTTAACCACAATTATCACGTTTAAAAACATAATTCCAATTAAATAATCTTTATTTGCTGGGGGGGGGGGGGGGGGGGGTTCCAACCATTTTTTTTTTGGGGGGGGGGGGGTTAATTGATTGTTTTGTTTTTTTTCTGAAAAAGCATTATACTAGTTCAAAGTCTGTCTCCACATCCAGTGCGAGAAAGCGATCGTCACCGATGGCCGCTCGACTCAAGCAGTATAAAACATATTTGCCGACTGTAAAAGAATAATTCCCATTAATTTATCTGTACGTGAGGAGTGATCATCTTTCGCAGTTGGTTTGGGAAATTAATCGACATTTTCTGCCCAAACCTTATAATAGGTACAAATCCATTTCCCTATTGAGTAAGTGGGGACGGGACAACTCGGCCTCGGGACAACGAATACTGGACGAAACGACTGATGGACGAAATGAGCCCGATTGATTTTGGTCAGCACGGCCCATAGTTTGAGATGAAACGGCCCAGATTTCGAGACAGAACGGCCCAGATTTTGGACAGAACGTCCCTTATTTAAAAAGCCTCATTTTCTTAAAAAAATATTTCTTATGCCCCCATTATTTTTTTACAAAAGTTGTTACGGCGGTATTGAAGTTGATTATTAATATACTGAAGTTGACTGAAGGTCACTTATGACTTTAACATTTTTATGGTCATCCCACAACTTATTTCGACTGGTGCTATTGTTTTGAATATGTGGAACATATACATGTGGATAGATAGCTCAACGTGGCCAGTGCAGACGTGGTGTGTTTATGGGCGGTTCATCAGAACAAACAGCGACGCAGAGTGATGGCACAATTATGGAAAGCGGGCTGGGACATGCTATTTGCTCATTGCTAGTTGCGTATCAGGTGGGGGCTATAAGTTATTCCCAAATGATTTCCCCTGTCCCTTGTACAGATTCGTCGGATTTGAAGCTTACCATGGGAGAAGGAAAACACACAGAAGTGGATGTAACGTGGTTTTATTTATGAAAAAATACAACAAACAAAATGATGAAGTCTTACTTCGACTTGAAACTACGGGCCCTCCCCCAAAGTTTGGTTTGCATTGCCAGTGGGTCAATTCCACACTTGCCAAAATATTTTAATCTTCTCAAATGAAAAACCAAAGTGTGATGGGGCGGTTTTAACGGGGGCCAGGTCTAACTGGGGGGCAGTACACTCATTCTCAAAGGGAATGACCACAAAAAAGGAACAAATGGCAGTGGCGGCGCTACGGGGGGGGGGGGGGGCATGGGGGCATTTGCCCCCCTCCCCCAACGAAGGCTTTGCCCCCCCCCCTCCCCAGTTGCCCCCCAACCATCTCGCATGCATTTCCATCCACCCTCACACACAAACACATTCAGTCACTCTCTCACACACACACACACACCCCTCTCTTTTTTTATTCCCAATAATTTCCCATACACACTTAGCCCAAAGCCTCAGGCTAGCTGATGAACACATCCAGGCAGTAGAGATTTAAAGACTCGGATGCAGATACTTATAAGTTATAATTAAGTTATGAGCCAACAAAGGCATGTCTATCCATATCCCTTGTCTAAAAAAATTCATGGATTTCGAATTATGACAGACGGGCATTATCTCCCTTGCACTGTTCAATTATTTCACTTGGAAATTATACCCATGTTCCACTCTCTCTCTCTCTCTCTCTCTCTCTCTCTCTCTCTCTCTCTCTCTCTCTCTCTCTCTCTCTCTCGCACAGACCCACCACACGCGGATCCAGGATTTCTTGAAAGGAGGACCGCTAATTACCATTACATTTAGTCGAAACTTGGACCCAAAGTCCGTAATATAATTTTTTTGGTTTGGTACGTCCACAGGACGTACCAAACCAAAAAAGTATATTACGGACTTTGGGTCCAAGTTTGGACTACCTCATAACAAAGTAATGGTATGATCCTTTACGTATTTGCCCCCCCCCCCCTTCATGGGAGTCTGCCCTCCTAGTTGCCCCCCCCCCCCCCCCCCAAAAAAAAAAAAATTTCTGGCGCCGCCACTGAACATTACCCTGGCCTGCAATGAGCCCCGAGTTGAATCCCTTAGAACACATCTGGGACTTTCTTGGATGCCTCACTGGTAGCATTAGGAGGAGGGTCCATGCTGTCATCTGGGCACGTGGTGGATATACTCGCTACTGACGTCAGACACTGATATTGTGTTACATTTTTTGTCAGTAATTACCGGCATTGTTTCGTCATGGACAGTTCCATCACCATACTTGTCGAGAGAACATTTTTCCATCAAAAATATTAGTAACAGATATGTGTAATTAAAAATACTGCATATTTTCATCACTGCGTTGTCTTTCGTTTGTCAATAGACCATTTATTCCGCAAACAATCACTTTTGACCATCTTAAAGATAGCATGAAAGTAATGACAGTTTCACCAATGCGAAAAAAACATGGGGTGCTTAATTAAGTTCCAGGTGTATATATTGGCAGTACACACGCGGACAGACTGGTACACATAAAAGGTGACCGACGTTTCCCTCAAATACAAGGTCGGAACTTCGGGTGATTGATAATTGCCGTTTTGCTTGGCGAAGGGTTAATTGTCATCACCAAGTAGTTGCATAATCTCACCAGGGTCAATACTATAAAGCCTTTACACTTTTATTTCCCAGAATTGTATTTTCTATTCATTGTTTGTAAATGCCTGAAATGAATCATTGACAATTTACACGACTTTGCAACATTCATACCGGAAGGTCACAATCTCTTTGAAAACGCAAGAGACCCATTTTGCTAATTTATAATCACAAAACAGAAAGTACAATTCTGGAAAATACAAGTGTAAAAGCTTTACAGTATTAGCCCCAGTATGTATCACTGAAGAAAATTGTTTTCTGTACGACACACTCGAAAGTAAACTCGAAATTCAATCACGTTATTATCGACGCCTTCTAATTATGTACACACCAAGCGCAAATCAAATTATGGACGATTCTGGAAGAACCACCAATGCTAGACACATGGGAAGTGCCATCCATTCAAGTTTCAGATGTCTGACGATTGTAATGTCTAAGTGCTTAAAGCATTGCACTTTGAGTGTTAAAATCAAACCCTAAGAGTTAGAATGGGTTTAACGCCTTGAAAGTCTCAGTTTTAACATGTTAGTTTTTAGTGTGAGGTTAAGAGGTCGCTTTATTTACTTCACACCAATTAGTTAGAAATTAGCGGGTTACAGAACCAAAGCATTTGTATCAGTCGACATCAAAATAAAGACAGGTGAAGGTCAAATTGAAATGTGACGTTTCTAGTTGACTGAGTTTATGAGATCAACCAAGCCTGTTAGAGACAGAATGGAGAATTCACATAGACTTGTATCCATAACAGCATATACGAAAATGAACACTGACATCTTCACCAATAAATTCTGTAAAACTGAACACCTTACTCAGTGTACCAAGAAGTTTTAAGTTCTTTTCTAAACTACATTGAAATTCCAACTGAACTCACATCTCAAAATGTTATCCACCATGTTGCGAAATTCGCGATAGGCACTGAAGGTGTTGGGCATTTCAAACATTTATTTGTTTCATATCGATTGATTAGAAAGGCACAGGTTACAAAACCGGCGAATTTCAACTAATCCACGTCTAAATAAAGATAGGAAAAGGTCAGTTTGAAGTGTCACGTTCCTGGTTGATTGAGCCACATGTCCCTGGTCCAAAACTTAACCCATATTTCTCAGAGATTATATATTAAATCAATATGCAAACTCTGAGAAATATGGGTTAATGTTTGGATCCGAGACCTGTTGATTGAGTTTATGAAGTCCAGTCTGTCAGATATAGACTAAACTATTCACATAGTATTATACTCACAACAGCAAACGAAAATGAAAAGAGATATCTTCACAGATAATTTTTGTAAAATTAAACACCTTACTCAGTGTACCAAAAAGTGGTTTTGCGGCGTTGCTTCCTAAACTACATCGAACTTCCAACTGAACTCACATTTTAAAATATTATTCATCATGTTGCGAATTTCGCGATGTGCAGAGAAGGTGTGGGGCTTAACATCGTCCCCTTTTGGTACGGATTTACACTCTAACCCTGTGGATTTTGAAATCCGTAATAAAATGGAGACTTCTGTCGGCTTTGGGGTGAAAATCACGTTATTTTTTGGCCGTCAAAGTGACGTTTCTCAGTAGCATGTCTTAAATTTGCAAGTTCATCATTGGGTATCCAGTGACCTAGAGTTACAGATTTTGATAGCACAATTCTTGAAGTGACTCAAGTGAGATCTTTATTATGTAGAATTGATTCAATAAAATTTCATGCAGTCCAAAATTACAATCCTTGGTCAACTGCAGAGCTCCATTCGCGATACGGCACCCCCATTCTTAACATTTAGTTTTACACAACTATAGAACTAGTGGTTCTTAGTTGAAATGTGTTAATGCATTAGTTCAGCTGTGTAGAACTAAAATGTTGATAAAGCTGCTATGGTACTACTTTGGAATGGGCACCCAGCGGAAAATTGGCTGCGTTCATAGCATTCGGTATTCGGATCAAACGCCTCAGAGGTGAAACGTATGAGAAGGGTAATAAGGGGACATTTCGGGGAAATTGTTCAAATCTGGACTCCAAATGTCGCCTTTTCCTTAAATCTCCGCTCGAAGTAATTTCTCAGTCGACTGCTATCAATTTGTAGGAATGTGTAGGAAACCCGCGTAACACCGAGTCTGATGCATATGTATGTAGATAACATTCTATAAACAAATTGAGCATCTCCACGAACCTGGGGCAATCTCATCCCTCCTTTACATAAATGGCAACTCCTCTTCCATTACGCTGGCAATTTAGCTTACTGGTTCTCTCTCGGGATCGGGGAGCCCGGGCTTGGCACAGGAGTCAGTGGGGGCCCAGGCCTGACCAAAGCATCGTGGACTCCTGGGCCAAGCCCGGTCCCCGTAAAGTTCCGGGCCCTTGATTACTACCCCCGCCCACCCTGTCCTCGGCTCTGATCGGTCCTGTAGCTCAGTCTGCGTGTGTAGGTAGTGAATATGGCGTATGAAGGAATGAAGAGGACGTATGAGGGAATGAGGGTATGTGAATGTGAAGAGAATATATGAAAGCACGGGGCGGGCGATTAGGGAACTCAGTTGTGAGATATGAGGACAAATATTTTAAAATCTTCTGCTTTCGATCCAGCGGTGTTCCACACAATAAGGACAAACCCGGCTGTCATATTCAACTTGTCTCCCCGTGATGTCATACGTCCTGATCACAAGTCCTCCACATTGCCCCTTACGTCTCCCATCACACGCTCTAGTCAGTCCCTTATACCTACTGCACACTCCAATTCCCTCATGCACCATTATCCTTGTTCCTAAGCCACCCTGATACCCTCAAATGCCCCTCTCATGCCCGTGTATACTCGACACATGCAAACTTAAGCAATTCTGTTTACCACACGCCTTCTCTTCATGCCTTCCACCACACGCGTTCATGTACTCTCCCCGTGCGCTTCTACACCCCTCCCCCTCCCTTTATTTCCAAATGAAACAAAATACTGAGAGGTACGGTGTAACTTGCAATCCACAGTAATTTTTTTTTTACACCGTGGTTAACCACGGTGTAAAAACAAGAATACACAATAGCAGGCTATGGGCTAAAAAAGTACCCATTTTTAACTATTAATTCATACCTTCTGCTCGGTTACGTTAGAACAAAAATAAAAAATACTGGAATTTAATATTTATGTGTAATAAAATATTACAGATATTGATGTCATTGGAACTGGCTTATTGAGCCAGTTCCAATGACATCCATATTTGTCTGGTTTTATTAAGAAACTTACAAAGTACACATTTTCTGTCAGTTTTCTTCCACAATTTAGATTAAAGTATTAAATACACCAAAATTCTTGGAAATAAATCCATTATCCTTGCGTTTTCCATGGTGTATGGGCGTTTACACCGTTCTGGGAACTCATACACCCTTCGGCTTCGCCTCAGGGTGTATGGGTTTCCAAACCGGTGTAAATTCCCATACACCATGGAAAACACAAGGATAACTAATAATATTGCAAGACTTTTGTTATTCTGAACCCTAACATGATGTGACCACATGCTTATATAACGTTCATATCGATATGTTGCTGTCTATGTCTACTCCAAAACACGAGAAATTACGTAGGAGATGAAATATTTCCTCATGAGACACTAATGCGCTTCCATACTTTAACAATAATTGGCCATTATTAGATAAAAAAAACTGTGTATTATTTCAAATAAATTGCAGTTATATATCCAGTAAAAACTCCCAGCTCGTTTATTGACAACGGCGGTCGGAAATAGATTTCATTGACGGGTACGCCATAAATGGACCCCGCGTAAACACAACCTTCAGCTTTGTCATTAAAAGAAAGCCAATTTTGACGAATTAGAATAAGATATTGCACGAGGTGTTTCCGTGAGTGATCGGCTAGCCAGTTCAGGGTGAAAATGCTGGCAACATTTTTTCAAATATCCGAGAAATTCTCGCCTTGAAGTTCATTAATTCAAATCGGACGCTTTCATGGGAATGACCTGTAAAACATAAAGGCACTTCTGCATAACAGACACTGTGGTTGTGTTTTATGGTCAACTAATTTTTATCAAAATTGCAGTTTATTGTCCCTTTAACAAAGCCTGTCTTTGATTTTGGGAGCCAGATATGCAGGGGCGGCGGAACGATTTTCAAAGTGTGTGTGTGTGGGGCGGGGGGGGGGGGGGGCTGGATCGGGCAATGGATGGTCATCGGTATGAAAATTTTAAATTCCAGGGTCCCAAAACCCCCATTTCCATGCATCTGAGTGGATATTTTGAGATTTTTCAGATATATTTGAAAGATTTCACACTTTGAGAGCCGTTAAAAGACGTCGGTAAAGCATACAGATGAGGTCTATTTATCAGCTTTGGTCATAACGACCAAAGCTGATAAATAGGCCTCACCTGTATGCTTTTCTAGACGTTTACAACAATTATACTGTCTGTGGATTATCTTGTCTTGTGGTGGATTTGGTACTTGTGTGTCTCTAAGATTACGATCTACTTCAGTTAACCGATTTATTAACAGACTATATACATTTTATCGTTTGCTGCCACTTACTGCAAAAAATGATCCGAAATCCATCCAAACTGAACCAGTACGAGAGAAACATAGCTGGCGAAAATATGGGTAAGGCTCTGGGTCCGCCCCTTGTTTCACCAATCATTGGTTGTGTTAAAATATATGCATACAAAAAAACATGGCCCGGCAAAAAAAGTGGAGGGACTGAAGCGCCCCAGCCCCCCCCCCCCCTCTCCCCGGTTCCGACGCCCCTGGTATGTATATGTGGTTGTACATATATCAACAGTCTGAGATCGTGCCATATCTTCGAGTGCTGATCAGTCTGTTATCAAGCCGTGAGATCTGTTATGATCATCGATGAGGAGAAATGAATAATGTTTCTTCATATTTATTAAATAACAGAACAAACAAAAAACCCTCTTTTCATGGATGACTGAAACATACCAGCCGGACAAGGGTTGGTAAACTAAGTCTCGGCTTGGCGTAGTATGCGTTATTGGATTTGGGTCTTGTTTTGGTGTGGCCAGGGAAGAGTTAATGTACTAGTACTCGGCAACCTTAACTGCATGTATTGAACTGATATGTGTCTATCGTTCAATAATTTCTTGTTCTCCTCTCTCGTCTCGGTTAGCACGTAGAGTTCGAGTCAGTTTAGTACACTTCATGTATATAATCCGCTCTTTGGTTTGAGTGAGGGGGAATCTTTTGAAGAGCAACTGATAGGTAATTTCTAGTTATTCCTTCTGGAGTATATTCATTTTGACCGATGAAAATTATTAGTCAGGTTTGGGAGGATTCATGGAATTTTCTTTGATAGAATTCATGGATAGTCCTTTGAATCCTCCCTCGTATTGACTGGCCGTGATATGAGGGTATGTGAATGTGAAGAGAATATATGAAAGCACGGGGCGGGCGATTAGGGAACTCAGTTGTGAGATATGAGGACAAATATTTTAAAATCTTCTGCTTTCGATCCAGCGGTGTTCCACACAATAAGGACAAACCCGGCTGTCATATTCAACTTGTCTCCCCGTGATGTCATACGTCCTGATCACAAGTCCTCCACATTGCCCCTTACGTCTCCCATCACACGCTCTAGTCAGTCCCTTATACCTACTGCACACTCCAATTCCCCTCATGCACCATTATCCTTGTTCCTAAGCCACCCTGATACCCTCAAATGCCCCTCTCATGCCCGTGTATACTCGACACATGCAAACTTAAGCAATTCTGTTTACCACAACGCCTTCTCTTCATGCCTTCCACCACACGCGTTCATGTACTCTCCCCGTGCGCTTCTACACCCCTCCCCCTCCCTTTATTTCCAAATGAAACAAAATACTGAGAGGTACGGTGTAACTTGCAATCCACAGTAATTTTTTTTTTACACCGTGGTTAACCACGGTGTAAAAACAAGAATACACAATAGCAGGCTATGGGCTAAAAAAGTACCCATTTTTAACTATTAATTCATACCTTCTGCTCGGTTACGTTAGAACAAAAATAAAAAATACTGGAATTTAATATTTATGTGTAATAAAATATTACAGATATTGATGTCATTGGAACTGGCTTATTGAGCCAGTTCCAATGACATCCATATTTGTCTGGTTTTATTAAGAAACTTACAAAGTACACATTTTCTGTCAGTTTTCTTCCACAATTTAGATTAAAGTATTAAATACACACCAAAATTCTTGGAAATAAATCCATTATCCTTGCGTTTTCCATGGTGTATGGGCGTTTACACCGTTCTGGGAACTCATACACCCTTCGGCTTCGCCTCAGGGTGTATGGGTTTCCAAACCGGTGTAAATTCCCATACACCATGGAAAACACAAGGATAACTAATAATATTGCAAGACTTTTGTTATTCTGAACCCTAACATGATGTGACCCACATGCTTATATAACGTTCATATCGATATGTTGCTGTCTATGTCTACTCCAAAAACACGAGAAATTACGTAGGAGATGAAATATTTCCTCATGAGACACTAATGCGCTTCCATACTTTAACAATAATTGGCCATTATTAGATAAAAAAAAACTGTGTATTATTTCAAATAAATTGCAGTTATATATCCAGTAAAAACTCCCAGCTCGTTTATTGACAACGGCGGTCGGAAATAGATTTCATTGACGGGTACGCCATAAATGACCCGCGTAAACACAACCTTCAGCTTTGTCATTAAAAGAAAGCCAATTTTGACGAATTAGAATAAGATATTGCACGAGGTGTTTCCGTGAGTGATCGGCTAGCCAGTTCAGGGTGAAAATGCTGGCAACATTTTTTCAAATATCCGAGAAATTCTCGCCTTGAAGTTCATTAATTCAAATCGGACGCTTTCATGGGAATGACCTGTAAAACATAAAGGCACTTCTGCATAACAGACACTGTGGTTGTGTTTTATGGTCAACTAATTTTTATCAAAATTGCAGTTTATTGTCCCTTTAACAAAGCCTGTCTTTGATTTTGGGAGCCAGATATGCAGGGGCGGCGGAACGATTTTCAAAGTGTGTGTGTGTGGGGCGGGGGGGGGGGGGGGCTGGATCGGGCAATGGATGGTCATCGGTATGAAAATTTTAAATTCCAGGGTCCCAAAACCCCCATTTCCATGCATCTGAGTGGATATTTTGAGATTTTTCAGATATATTTGAAAGATTTCACACTTTGAGAGCCGTTAAAAGACGTCGGTAAAGCATACAGATGAGGTCTATTTATCAGCTTTGGTCATAACGACCAAAGCTGATAAATAGGCCTCACCTGTATGCTTTTCTAGACGTTTACAACAATTATACTGTCTGTGGATTATCTTGTCTTGTGGTGGATTTGGTACTTGTGTGTCTCTAAGATTACGATCTACTTCAGTTAACCGATTTATTAACAGACTATATACATTTTATCGTTTGCTGCCACTTACTGCAAAAAATGATCCGAAATCCATCCAAACTGAACCAGTACGAGAGAAACATAGCTGGCGAAAATATGGGTAAGGCTCTGGGTCCGCCCCTTGTTTCACCAATCATTGGTTGTGTTAAAATATATGCATACAAAAAAAACATGGCCCGGCAAAAAAAGTGGAGGGGCTGAAGCGCCCCAGACCCCCCCCCCCCCTCTCCCCGGTTCCGACGCCCCTGGTATGTATATGTGGTTGTACATATATCAACAGTCTGAGATCGTGCCATATCTTCGAGTGCTGATCAGTCTGTTATCAAGCCGTGAGATCTGTTATGATCATCCGATGAGGAGAAATGAATAATGTTTCTTCATATTTATTAAATAACAGAACAAACAAAAAACCCTCTTTTCATGGATGACTGAAACATACCAGCCGGACAAGGGTTGGTAAACTAAGTCTCGGCTTGGCGTAGTATGCGTTATTGGATTTGGGTCTTGTTTTGGTGTGGCCAGGGAAGAGTTAATGTACTAGTACTCGGCAACCTTAACTGCATGTATTGAACTGATATGTGTCTATCGTTCAATAATTTCTTGTTCTCCTCTCTCGTCTCGGTTAGCACGTAGAGTTCGAGTCAGTTTAGTACACTTCATGTATATAATCGCTCTTTGGTTTGAGTGAGGGGGAATCTTTTGAAGAGCAACTGATAGGTAATTTCTAGTTATTCCTTCTGGAGTATATTCATTTTGACCGATGAAAATTATTAGTCAGGTTTGGGAGGATTCATGGAATTTTCTTTGATAGAATTCATGGATAGTCCTTTGAATCCTCCCTCGTATTGACTGGCCGTGATATGAGGGTATGTGAATGTGAAGAGAATATATGAAAGCACGGGGCGGGCGATTAGGGAACTCAGTTGTGAGATATGAGGACAAATATTTTAAAATCTTCTGCTTTCGATCCAGCGGTGTTCCACACAATAAGGACAAACCCGGCTGTCATATTCAACTTGTCTCCCCGTGATGTCATACGTCCTGATCACAAGTCCTCCACATTGCCCCTTACGTCTCCCATCACACGCTCTAGTCAGTCCCTTATACCTACTGCACACTCCAATTCCCTCATGCACCATTATCCTTGTTCCTAAGCCACCCTGATACCCTCAAATGCCCCTCTCATGCCCCGTGTATACTCGACACATGCAAACTTAAGCAATTCTGTTTACCACACGCCTT
The DNA here is from genome assembly GCA_031216915.1 of Pictodentalium vernedei. Lineage (NCBI taxonomy): Eukaryota > Metazoa > Mollusca > Scaphopoda > Dentaliida > Dentaliidae > Pictodentalium > Pictodentalium vernedei. The sequence continues at coordinate 710,391,040 of CM062297.1, forward strand.
CTCTTCATGCCTTCCACCACACGCGTTCATGTACTCTCCCCGTGCGCTTCTACACCCCTCCCCCTCCCCTTTATTTCCAAATGAAACAAAATACTGAGAGGTACGGTGTAACTTGCAATCCACAGTAATTTTTTTTTACACCGTGGTTAACCACGGTGTAAAAACAAGAATACACAATAGCAGGCTATGGGCTAAAAAAGTACCCATTTTTAACTATTAATTCATACCTTCTGCTCGGTTACGTTAGAACAAAAATAAAAAATACTGGAATTTAATATTTATGTGTAATAAAATATTACAGATATTGATGTCATTGGAACTGGCTTATTGAGCCAGTTCCAATGACATCCATATTTGTCTGGTTTTATTAAGAAACTTACAAAGTACACATTTTCTGTCAGTTTTCTTCCACAATTTAGATTAAAGTATTAAATACACCAAAATTCTGGAAATAAATCCATTATCCTTGCGTTTTCCATGGTGTATGGGCGTTTACACCGTTCTGGGAACTCATACACCCTTCGGCTTCGCCTCAGGGTGTATGGGTTTCCAAACCGGTGTAAATTCCCATACACCATGGAAAACACAAGGATAACTAATAATATTGCAAGACTTTTGTTATTCTGAACCCAAACATGATGTGACCACATGCTTATATAACGTTCATATCGATATGTTGCTGTCTATGTCTACTCCAAAACACGAGAAATTACGTAGGAGATGAAATATTTCCTCATGAGACACTAATGCGCTTCCATACTTTAACAATAATTGGCCATTATTAGATAAAAAAAACTGGTGTACTTATTTCAAATAAATTGCAGTTATATATCCAGTAAAAACTCCCAGCTCGTTGTATTGACAACGGCGGTCGGAAATAGATTTCATTGACGGGTACGCCATAAATGGACCCGCGTAAACACAACCTTCAGCTTTGTCATTAAAAGAAAGCCAATTTTGACGAATTAGAATAAGATATTGCACGAGGTGTTTCCGTGAGTGATCGGCTAGCCAGTTCAGGGTGAAAATGCTGGCAACATTTTTTCAAATATCCGAGAAATTCTCGCCTTGAAGTTCATTAATTCAAATCGGACGCTTTCATGGGAATGACCTGTAAAACATAAAG
>CM062297.1:710392265-710831353 GCA_031216915.1 Pictodentalium vernedei
TCCCATCACACGCTCTAGTCAGTCCCTTATACCTACTGCACACTCCAATTCCCTCATGCACCATTATCCTTGTTCCTAAGCCACCCTGATACCCTCAAATGCCCCTCTCATGCCCGTGTATACTCGACACATGCAAACTTAAGCAATTCTGTTTACCACACACCTTCTCTTCATGCCTTCCACCACACGCGTTCATGTACTCTCCCCGTGCGCTTCTACACCCCCCCCCCCCTTTATTTCCAAATGAAACAAAATACTGAGAGGTACGGTGTAACTTGCAATCCACAGTAATTTTTTTTTTACACCGTGGTTAACCACGGTGTAAAAACAAGAATACACAATAGCAGGCTATGTGGCTAAAAAAGTACCCATTTTTAACTATTAATTCATACCTTCTGCTCAGTTACGTTAGAACAAAAATAAAAAATACTGGAATTTAATATTTATGTGTAATAAAATATTACAGATATTGATGTCATTGGAACTGGCTTATTGAGCCAGTTCCAATGACATCCATATTTGTCTGGTTTTATTAAGAAACTTACAAAGTACACATTTTCTGTCAGTTTTCTTCCACAATTTAGATTAAAGTATTAAATACACCAAAATTCTTGGAAATAAATCCATTATCCTTGCGTTTTCCATGGTGTATGGGCGTTTACACCGTTCTGGGAACTCATACACCCTTCGGCTTCGCCTCAGGGTGTATGGGTTTCCAAACCGGTGTAAATTCCCATACACCATGGAAAACACAAGGATAACTAATAATATTGCAAGACTTTTGTTATTCTGAACCCTAACATGATGTGACCACATGCTTATATAACGTTCATATCGATATGTTGCTGTCTATGTCTACTCCAAAACACGAGAAATTACGTAGGAGATGAAATATTTCCTCATGAGACACTAATGCGCTTCCATACTTTAACAATAATTGGCCATTATTAGATAAAAAAAAACTGTGTATTATTTCAAATAAATTGCAGTTATATATCCAGTAAAAACTCCCAGCTCGTTTATTGACAACGGCGGTCGGAAATAGATTTCATTGACGGGTACGCCATAAATGGACCCGCGTAAACACAACCTTCAGCTTTGTCATTGAAAGAAAGCCAATTTTGACGAATTAGAATAAGATATTGCACGAGGTGTTTCCGTGAGTGATCGGCTAGCCAGTTCAGGGTGAAAATGCTGGCAACATTTTTTCAAATATCCGAGAAATTCTCGCCTTGAAGTTCATTAATTCAAATCGGACGCTTTCATGGGAATGACCTGTAAAACATAAAGGCACTTCTGCATAACAGACACTGTGGTTGTGTTTTATGGTCAACTAATTTTTATCAAAATTGCAGTTTATTGTCCCTTTAACAAAGCCTGTCTTTGATTTTGGGAGCCAGATATGCAGGGGCGGCGGAACGATTTTCAAAGTGTGTGTGTGTGTGGGGCGGGGGGGGGGGGGGCTGGATCGGGCAATGGATGGTCATCGGTATGAAAATTTTAAATTCCAGGGTCCCAAAACCCCCATTTCCATGCATCTGAGTGGATATTTTGAGATTTTTCAGATATATTTGAAAGATTTCACACTTTGAGAGCCGTTAAAAGACGTCGGTAAAGCATACAGATGAGGTCTATTTATCAGCTTTGGTCGTAACGACCAAAGCTGATAAATAGGCCTCACCTGTATGCTTTTCTAGACGTTTACAACAATTATACTGTCTGTGGATTATCTTGTCTTGTGGTGGATTTGGTACTTGTGTGTCTGTAAGATTACGATCTACTTCAGTTAACCGATTTATTAACAGACTATATACATTTTATCGTTTGCTGCCACTTACTGCAAAAAATGATCCGAAATCCATCCAAACTGAACCAGTACGAGAGAAACATAGCTGGCGAAAATATGGGTAAGGCTCTGGGTCCGCCCCTTGTTTCACCAATCATTGGTTGTGTTAAAATATATGCATACAAAAAAACATGGCCCGGCAAAAAAAGTGGAGGGGCTGAAGCGCCCCAGCCCCCCCCCCCCTCTCCCCGGTTCCGACGCCCCTGGTATGTATATGTGGTTGTACATATATCAACAGTCTGAGATCGTGCCATATCTTCGAGTGCTGATCAGTCTGTTATCAAGCCGTGAGATCTGTTATGATCATCGATGAGGAGAAATGAATAATGTTTCTTCATATTTATTAAATAACAGAACAAACAAAAAACCCTCTTTTCATGGATGACTGAAACATACCAGCCGGACAAGGGTTGGTAAACTAAGTCTCGGCTTGGCGTAGTATGCGTTATTGGATTTGGGTCTTGTTTTGGTGTGGCCAGGGAAGAGTTAATGTACTAGTTCTCGGCAACCTTAACTGCATGTATTGAACTGATATGTGTCTATCGTTCAATAATTTCTTGTTCTCCTCTCTCGTCTCGGTTAGCACGTAGAGTTCGAGTCAGTTTAGTACACTTCATGTATATAATCGCTCTTTGGTTTGAGTGAGGGGGAATCTTTTGAAGAGCAACTGATAGGTAATTTCTAGTTATTCCTTCTGGAGTATATTCATTTTGACCGATGAAAATTATTAGTCAGGTTTGGGAGGATTCATGGAATTTTCTTTGATAGAATTCATGGATAGTCCTTTGAATCCTCCCTCGTATTGACTGGCCGTGATATACCCCCCCCCCCCCCCCCCCCCCCGATAGGCAGATATTGGAATATTGAGGGAATTTGTGTTGCAAACATGACATAGTCTGGATCGTACGCTTTGCTCATTAATGACGACATTTGATTTCTGGTGAGGACCAGATATAAATGGTTGCCGGGATGTAATGGTTGACGCTTTTTATAGAGTGCGAGAGGTGTTACTGATTTTTATATATACGCGTATTAAAATGTCGTACAAGTTGGTACAATGAACTTCATGGAAGGCCAGCTCACCTCCATTGAGGTTTGCACTGGAAAATTTATTGATTTTGTTGTGAGAGTAGAAAAGGCGCGGTGTTTTGGTAGCGGGACTCATTTGAGTGCACATTGCCGAAACAGGACTGGGCGCGGTGTTTTGGGTGGCGGAACTCCGCAGAGAACGCGAAACCATAACTGATTACAGTTTACTTCAGCTCACTTGGGGTAAGGTAAGCGTCATAGTAGGTTTATTCGCGCATTGAGAAAGATTGTACACATCAAGTGACATTATTGTCATGAAGAAACGCGTTAACCATAATGGGGAGCGGTGCTTGTATACCTTGGTAGGCAAGCCCCGCTCACCATAACAAACCCCCATTGGATTAATAGGATTAAAAGTCCTTTAGTGACCAGAGGGTATTGATATATTTTTTGAAGTCCAGGAAAAACAGTATCCCACGAGTTAAACCTTATAATACACAAGTTTAGGGTCTTGTATTTATAGGAATTTAATAAAAATATATTAACATTCATTATAATCTTGTTCATTGAACCCCTTAGATTTGATAGCCCATAGAGAATGGATATGGGAGAATCGTACCTGATTCTTTAGGCCCTTACGTTTTTCCAAACTGCTGCCCCCCATAGGGACCCTCTTATTGTTTTGAATGGAGCCATTGTGCAAGACTTCCTCGTTGGAGAAAGACTTGTAGCACTGGCTTCACCCAAAACCTTACAAGGCACCACTTGTGGAGTGAATTAAGAGGGGCGGGTTAGTGGGGTCTGTTACAGGATACAGGATATCATTTTGTCCATTTTACATGTACATGAGCACAATAATGCCGATAATCATTCTCACTCATATAGAATAACCCAAAACAGTTTTGAAGTATGCGTATTATTGTAACGAAATGCAGTCTATGAGAGGGTTAATGAGCTCTAAGACTGGGAGTTGCTGGTGGGGCACAAACCCTCTCATGGAGCAAAAAAAAGGGTGGGGGGGGGGGTGGGGACGAAGGAATATAAACTTTACTCGGCAAATTGTTAGTCAAGAGAATAAGTATAAATGGAGAGATTTAATTGAGAATTAAACCTTGGAATGTACAGTTTAAAACACACGCTGAATTGATGGAAATATATGAAAAAAGGCAGCGTGGTAGAGTATTATTATCCCTGATGGGTGAGGGTGTGAGATGGGGAAATCTCACCCGAGGGCAAGATATATATAGGCTTGCCGAGTGTCTGGACCAAATATGTCGCCAAGAGAGTGAGATTTCCCCATCTCACACCCACTCCCATCAGGGATAATTTTTCTCCCCCACCAAAACACCCTGACGTCATCAAAAGTAATTCAAGGGCAAGTGTAGCAATATCGAACAATTTTGTTATCCATTTATGAAAACAACTGTTTTGCTTATCGGAAAATATCACAAACTTAAATCTCAACGCCGGTAAGGCAGGGGTTAAAGGTTTATAGCGAAATGAACATTGACACATTCCGATGACGTCATATACTACTCAAAGTTTGCTAAGCACCAAATATTTGACACATCATTATGAAATTTGCTGGTGACATATTTTCGATATTTTTGGTGGATATGATTTGAGAAATGTATTGAGATGGTCCCCAGTGTTTACATTAGCTCTCTCGACAGGCAGACTTTTTGTGACAGTCATGGAAAGCATGTACCCATTGATTTTCATGATGTTTTCGTGTACTGTCTACATGTACATGACCTGTGTAGGGCATTCAATCTTCATTTGAACACAAACCCTTGTGATTTAATGATTGAATATGGAGAATGCAAATGCAAGAAGGCATTTGTCTGAAGCAGAAATGTGGCGAGCTGTAGAGATGGTGGAGCAAGGGGCTTCCCATCGTCAGGTTGGTGAAGCCCTTGGTGTGCACCATACGGTGATCACCAGAGCCTGTTCAAGATTTCTGCAGTATAGCACACCAGTACGACGGCATGGTGGTGGCAGAGACAGGGCAACATCTGCAGTTGAAGACCGGTTTTGATCATTCAGGCCCGTAGAAACCGCTTTGCGACAGCAATCCAGCTTCCCAGTGACCTTCAGAATGCATCTGGGGTAAATGTTTCGACGCAGACTATCCGGGCAAGGTTACACGAAGGTGGTCTCCGATCGAGAAGACAATGTATTCGCATCCTACTGCTGTCCCAGAACCACCGCCAGGCACGATATGAATGGGCTATGGACCACGTTGGATGGAACAGAGAAGATGGGCGACCTGTCCTTTTTACAGATGTGTCAAGGTACTACCTAGACCATACAGATAGGCGTTTCAGGGTATGGAGAACACAAGGAGAGCGATTCCACGCTGCCAACATTGCTGAGCATGACCGCTATGGTGGAGGGTCAGTCATGGTCTGCGCGGCATCAACAGGGATGGACGTACAGCGCTCTGTGTCCTTGAACGTGGTGCAGTGACTTCACCGCGGGATATTGATGAGATCCTGGATGTCCACGTCAGATTGTATGTAGGTGCAGTGGGTGATAGATTCATTCTGATGGACGATAATGCCAGTCCTCATGTTGTCCCTGCTGTCGGGGAGTACCGACAGAGAGATGGGATTGAGCGTATGGACTGGCCAGCAAGATCCCCTGACCTCAAATTGTCCTCAATCCAGTCGAACATGTCTGGAATGAGTTGTAGCTTGCAATTTCAGCCCGTCTAGTCCAGCCAAGAAGTGTCCAGGAGCTTGGTGCCATGCTGGTCCAAGAATGGAACAACATCCCATAAAGGACCACTAGGGACCTGATTGGGAGCATGAGAAGGCGTTGTCAAGCTGTAATTAACAATAATAAGTTTCATAATCGATATTGAACCCATACCAGTTCGCTCCGTCAACTTTTTGGCAAATTAAAAAATTTCCTCTTTTACCAATAAAATCCATTTTCCATGGGTATTGTATTCAAAAGCTAAAAAAATAATGTCAACACAAATAAAATCGCAATTTCTGTACTTAAATCATATTTAAATAAAAAATATACACACTTTTCATCACAATATTTCAACTAAAACGAAAAACAGGTAGTTGGATATACTTGGTGCTCAGCAAACTTTGAGTTGTAGATTATGAATTTTGCAATATATTCGCATAACTTTTCGACGGGAATTTCGTGCAACTCACTCCACTCATAATGACGTTCATCCAAAAAATCATGTAAAAGAGTCAAGTGTCCTTTGGTTTTGCGGTCTGTGTTTTTATTTCTATTTTCTTCAACAAACGATCGTCTGCTAATATTTCCGAAACGTGACACCATGTTGTTTGTTTACAGAAGAACGTGCGATGATTGAATTGCCTGTGCTCATTAAATATGCTGATGAGCCAATATGGATTGGTCACGTGGGTGGGGTGAGATAGCTGTCACGTGGGCGGGGTGAGACAGGCATATCTCTCCCAACTGTCTCACAGGACTTTATATATCTCTCAGTACCTTAGTGGTGGGAGAATATTATTATTCCTGATGGGTGAGGGTTTGAAAGGGGGAAATCTCACCCGAGGGCAAGATATTTGGACCAGACACTAGGCTTGCCGAGAGTCTGGACCACATATCTTGTCCCAAGGGTGATATTTTCTCCGTCTCACATCCGCCCCATCAGGGACAATTTCCCCCTCCCCCACCAAAACAGTCTGAAGTCATCAAAAGTAATTCAAGGACCTGTGCAGCTATATCGAACAATTTTGTTGTCCATTTCTAAAAAAAAACTGATTTGCTTATTGGATAGAGCGTACGAAAGTTCTGTACATACCGCAGGTATATACCACAAAATTAAATCCCAAAGCCGGCAAGGCAGGGGTTAACCCTTTACCCAATGCAGACGATATTAAAATTTATTATTTTAAATATAATTTTTTTTAATTTTTCAAAAAATTTCAACAAAACCATATCAAGTGACCCATCATTGGAACGAGCTCAATGAGCTCGTTCCAATGAGGGGTCACATGATATGGTTTTGTTGAAATATTTTGAAAAATTTAATTTTTTCAACTGCTCAGTTTGCATATTACGTGGGCGGATACGGGAGATTCGTTAGGTAAAGGGTTAAAGGTTTGTTGCGAAATGAACATTGACACATTCCGATGACGTCATATTATGAATTCTGCAATATATTCGCATAACGTCTCGACGGGAATTTCGTGCAACTCGCTCTACTCAAAATGGCGTTCATCCAAAAATTCATGCAAAAGAGTCAAGTGTTCTTTGGTTTTGCTGTCTGTGTTTTTATTTCTATTTTCTTCGACAAAGTTAACGTTCGTCTGCTAATATTTCCGAAACGTGACACAGAAGAACGTGCGATGATTGAATAGTCCTGCGCTCATTAAATATGCTAATAAGCCAACATAGGGTAGTCGCATTGGTGAGGGTGATATAACTGTCACGTGGACGGGGTGAGACAGACATATCTCTCCAAGCTGCCTCACACTACTTTATATATGTCTCAGTACCTTAGTGGTGGGAGAAAAATGTCTGAAGATTAGGAACACTGCGAGACAACTTTCTGCGATTTCAAGTAAAACGTGTCTGCATGTGATCATCTAAGTAGTTTTTCAGGTGTGGCACTTCTAAAAAACTGTTTATCAAATGCCATTAATCTCCTGAGCACGGAAGATAACTTAACTTTTACAGCAGCTTGTAAACAAACCTGAAAAACATCGATAACTGATAAGTGGGTGGAGGTCGAACCTCCAACCAGCTTCCACTCGCTGACTGCTAGAGGATGTGCTAGACCCACTATGAATCATGCTATTCGCGGACGAGAGGGGGCGCGGTGGCTCAGTAGGTAGAGGTCCAGGCTGCAAGCCGAGAGGTCCTCGGTTCGAATCCCACCTGCGGCAACCGCGTTGTGTCCTGGGCAAGACACTTCACCCCCATTGCCTACGTGGGGGCACGGTGACGTTATGTACTAAGGCGTACTGCACGTCGATGGTGCACCTGTCTTCAACCAATGCCAACCCTGCTTGTGTGGAGTTCGTATGTTGGGGAGCTGACAGTTGCTCGCCGTTGCTCGGTGGTTCTCTCCGGGTACTCCGGCTTCCTCCACCCGTAAAACTGTCGCGGTCATGATTAGCCATTGTGCAGAAACATGTGACCTTAAACACCAATAAATAAATTCGCGGACGAGAGGGTCATAATTTCTAATTTAGTATGATAGTAAAATAATTAAGTATCATACTTAAATAAGCGATACATGACCCTGCATCATACCAGCGAAACCTGCATCATACTCGCTTAATTTAGTATGATACTTAAATATCGATGTATGACCTGGCATCGTACAGGTTGAACCTGCATCGTGTTATTCGTGTGCGAGAGGGTCATATTTTATAATTTAGTATGAAAGTAAAATAATTAAGAATGATACTTAAATAATATAGTGTGATCCTTACATAATTCTGTATGATACTTAATTAATTTAGTATGATACTTAATTATTTTAGCATCATACTGTATTAATTGAGTATCCTGCTTATATAAAGAATTTTGACCCTAATCGTACACAATAGGTTTGAGTAAATTGTCATGGGTTGTTTATTTGAGGCCTTACTCTGGTTACAAGATTCTGTCTTATCTAAATCGCGCAACTCTTCGTCAGGCTGGCTGGTGAAATATATAATCTACAAGCGAGCCTGGCGATGAGCAGTAGCTGTCTGATCTTCCAACTGACGGAGAAAAGGACGCAGAATTGGCATGGGCTTTGAGTGAAAAAGCCCCCCATAAAAACTTTGATAAATAGTTTAGTCGCGTCGCTGTTAGATTATTGTGTTGAAACTATTGGAACCCGAGAAGTCCTGGTGTACTGGTATAGAAGCAGACGTCCGACTGGTGTGGTGTTGTTTTTAACGATGTCGTTGCATTTTAAGCTCTGAGAGCTTACTTGAACTTTATTTGATAAACGACGGAAGAAACTGAATCCACGAGTTCCAGTGTGGTTGTTGATTTCCCAATGGTTCAGCAGTTGCTGCCATTTCAGAATAGAAGCTGATTGCCACAAATATAACGTTTCTACCCTTGTTGTAAAACAAAGGTGTAATCCCAAGAAGACGTTATTGGAGTCCCAGACCTAGACGATCCTTAATCCTTTACCCAACGAATCGCCGACATCCCCCGCGTAATATGCAAATTCAGCAGCTGAAAAAATATTATTTATCGAAAAATTTCAACAAAACCATATCATGTGAGCCCTCTTTGGAACAAGCTCGGCGAGTTCGTTGCAAAGAGGGGCCACATGATATGTTTTTTTTTTTAAATTTTGAAAAAATTAAAATTTTAAAAATTTAAAATAATAGATTTTGAAATCGTCTGCATTGAGTAAAGGGTTAAAGCCCTGTAACATTACCTGCCCGTCACAACTGAAATAAAAGTAAAGGAACTCAACAGCACATTTTGATGCGGAGCCATAGAAGGGACACTGGCTGTCAAAATTTATCTCGCCGCCGCGAAATAATATTAATTATTTCGCCTCGGCGAGATATTATTTCGCATCGGTGAGATATTAATTCGCCGCGGCGAGATATTAACTCGCCTTGTGAGATAATTTATCTCGCCTCGGCGAGATATGATTGCGCCACGGCGCGATAAATTTTGGCAACCAGTGTCCCTTCCAAGCTTCCTGTCACAAGACGATGCGTGAGATTTATAATCACTATTGAGCTCGGCCGTACTCGGAGAGGACAGCTGGGCTTTTGGGTGAACACACATCTCTCCACCTCGCGGTGTTGTGGTTGTGTTGGGGCAGATTCGTCATCTTAAGGTGTCAGTGATTTGATAATTAAAAATCGCGACATCGACGCCGTAGCTGCGATGGGTGGTGCAATCTCACAAAAAAAAAGTTCATCAAGGGCCATAACTCCAAGAAAAATATTTGGAACAACACATGCATTGAACAGTGGCTAGACATCAATAAGATACACTTACATGCCAAATATAAAGTCATTCCATCAAGTATTTCAAAAGTTATTGAGTTTTGAAACTCGTTGGTCACAGACAGACCGACAGACCGACCGACAGACCGACAGACAGACCGACATTGCCACTTATTGAGCTGCTAGTCGCAGCTAAAAATATAATCGACGGGTATCATCTGAATATAATTTATTGAAAATATAGAGGATATTCACGAAAATTGGATAAATACCGAAAATATCTCGTGAGTGGCTACAAAGAAATATGAGGATCTTCACGAGCGACGCATCAAATTTTCGTGAATTTTCTTTTATTTAATGCTCTACGACTACAAACTCTCCAATTTGTGGCCTTTATTTGCCATTAAGGCGCAAAATTTATGTGCCGAACCGGCGTCCATACAAAAATTACAATAACCAAACTCCAACCATTGGAATGTGTGAATATCCGCACAAAAAGTAGTCCCGTCTTATTTCTCCCCTAACTTTACGATTTACCAAGGCTGGCGAATTGAAATAATCGCAATGTGTTTCGAAGAAATAGAACAATAACAAAAAACACCACTTTCTTATTTTCAATAACAAGACACGTCATTTTATTTTTTTTGAACTCAATGCACTGAAGACGTGTGAAGTTGAACTGAAGAAATTTGAAAGTGATTTCGGCTTTTCGCTGGAAGGTGAATGAGAAAGTCAAACTTTGAAACCGCTGATTTAATGAATTGATTTAGTCACTGTCACTATCAATTATTCGAATTCGTTTGTATTTGGGACTCTGGAATTCATTACTGATGTGCTGACTCGTTTAAAGTACATGTGATTCGTCATCCGAACCTACGATGAAATATCGATTTCTAAATATCATTTTGATATTTCGTTTTGCCGACCGACAGGGGAATATGACTTAATTTTTCAGCGTGAATTGATGCCTGAGCATTAAATAAAAAACACTATTATGTACTCACATGCACGCATCAAGAACTATCCATGAAAATATATACACAACACAAAACAAATCACAGATGAATTTCCCCACCCCGAAAGTTCGAGTTCTTTCCGGGTACTCCACATTCAATGCTGTCGCCTGATTGTCTCTTGTTGTTCCTCGGCTGCTGGTGATCCTCTCACTTCCCGTGCAGCTGTACACATAACATATAGCTTATTTATGGTTGTTCCATAATTCGCTCTTGGCACAGGACACAATATCGGAATCGATAGTTGGACTGACGTCAGGTAGCCTTGTATTTCTGTGAGCCTCCTCATAAAAAGACTTATTCAAAGCCAACTCAACGAAGGTACGAACTCTCAGTTCCGTGGAACGAGACTCATCTCCAAACAAAGCAACCGATACGGCATTTAATAGACAGCTTCCATTCCCAGTCACCGAAATTGCAACAGAGTCTTTCCACTGTTGACCGAAAAGCTGTCGGGCAAATTTATCCTGGTAATATCTCCTCATATGATGGTAGTGATGTATGTCAGTGACCTTAATTGTCTGGCTTTCATTGCGCAAGAAGATTTTCTCCCTCCTTGCAGCATCAAAAACTGACCCATTGTTGGCCGCTGCTGTGAGCCTCACGTGAGAATCTTCCCAGTCAAAAGAACCAGACTTGCACAAGCAACTCAGACAAATGTGACTCAGGGAAGACTTAGACAAATGAGAAAACTCCTTAACTTTCAGTTTCTCGCACTCCAAGTGATACCAACAATCACAAATATCACAAGCTATGATTCTGATTTTGTGGCACTCTTCACCACAAACTCCACATGGATACAGCGGTTTGGAAAACGCCATTGGAAATAAAGAGAATTTAAAATGAAGAAAATGTGAAATTGTCAGGTTTGAATGCTTCTAATAATCGGATCGATGATCTGAATGCGGATGAAATGAAATGAAAGGTTTTAGCGCGCCGATGGCTCGCAGGATGATGCGGGATTTACAAATCCCTTGCGACCCGGTTAACCTTATTTTATTTCACTTGGATCACACAGGCCTAGCTTTCCTATTGCCTCAAATGGGGTCTGCGGGGGTATGCACTCGGTTAGAATCCCCGGCAGTTTACGTTGGCGTGATAGACTGTCAACAATCCCCCAACGCCATTAAGACTGTTAGAGAGTGGGCTCTATTCGGTTCCAGCTCGGCGATGGTAGAGGTTTGAGTCCCACCATGGTGGCGAGCCAGAATATAATGTTGTGCGATGGCAAATTTAAGGGAAGAAGAGAAAAGAAAACCAAACAGCAACGCCGGTTTGGTAGCGGCCCCGGTATATGACCACAGCGGTTAAAAAAGGAATGGAGAAAGCTCCAACAGTTTAGTTTGAAAACCGGGAGTCATCCATCAAGCCTTCTTGGAGATAGGATGCCTTATGTGATTATGAGGTATCTGGTTATCCTTCGGGAATTCCAAATGACCTCCCCCCCCCCCCCCCCCCCACAAAAAAAAAAAAACACCCTCTCACAGACACACACCCGCAAGCCCTTAAAAGGGCTGTTAGATCTTTATTCAAATGCTTATTTATATAAAATTCACACCCGTCCCCAGCCAGACAAGCTTGTTTCAATCCTTGCCTGGTGTTTGGTGGTAAATGCGGATTGAATGAATGAATGAAAGGTTTTAGCGCGACGAAGGCGCGCAGGGACGATGTGGGATTTACAAATCCCTTGCGACCCGGTTAACCTTATTTTATTTCACTTGGATCACACAGGCCTAGCTTTCCTATTGCCTCAAATGGGGTCTGAGGGGGTATGAACGCGGTTAGAATTCCCGGCAGTTTACGTTGGAGTGATAAATTGTCAATACTCAATCCCTCAACGCCATTAAGACTATTAGAGAGTGGGCTCTATTCGGTTCCAGCTCGGCGATGGTAGAGGTTTGAGTCCCACCATGGTGGCGAGCCAGAATATAATGTTGTGCGATGGCAAATTTAAGGGAAGAAGAGAAAAGAAAACCAAACAGCAACGCCAGTTTGCTAGTGGCCCCGGTATTTGACCAAAGCAGTTACAAAAAAGGAGTGGAGAAAGCTCCACCAGTTTAGTTTGAAAAACCGGGAGTCATCCATCAAGCCTTCTGAGAGATAGGATGCCGTATGTGATTATGAAGTATCTGGTTATCCTTCGGGAATTCCAAATGACCCCCACCCCCACCCCACCACCCCCCCCTCCCCCCCTCCCCCCCAAAAACCCAACAAAAAACACCCTCTCACAGACACACAACCGCAAGCCCTTAAAAGGACTGTTAAATCTTTATTCAAATGTTTATGTATATAAAATGTACACTCGTCCCCAGCCGGACAAGCTTGTTTCAATCCTTGCCTGGTGTTTGGTGGTTTCTTGTGTAGGTTGCAGAAAGGTAGGTTGCACCAATTCCTCCTACGCTTTGTCTACCATTTCCATGCGTCTTCTTGATACGAGTGTTGCAAAAACATTTGAGAATGTTTAGTTAGAAAAGTTATAGGTAGAGAGAAAGATAGGTATCCGCTTTTGTATATTGTGACTGTTGTGTGATTGTTGCTTTGGATAGTGTAAGGGGTGTGTTTCTTCGGAGCCCACTCCCCACACACAGAGTTGCGAGGCAATCCTCACAGACTCAATCATAAAGATCTCAATGAGTAGCGAGGCAATCCTCACTGACTCCACGCAGTTTAATTCTATTGAGTAACTTTAATTTACTGTGGCTTATTTTGCTTTTCTGTTAAGGGTTCGGTGTTCGTTCAGCTTCACCATTGATTCACTATCCTGGAGTATGTGGAGGGTTTTGTTATATAGATCTTATTAAACGTATTTCAATCGCGCTTCAGCACAGTTGCGAGGCAGTCCTTACAGACATTATCATAAAGTTCTCAATGAGTAGCGAGGCAATCCTCACTGACTCCACGCATTTTAGTTATATTGTATATTTTTTTTTCTTTTTTTCCGGAAACTTATTTTGTTTTTCTGTTAAGGGATCGGTTTTCGTTCAGCTCAACCATTAATTCACTATCTTGGAGTCTGTTGAGGGTTTTGTTTTGTAGGTCTTTTAATCGCGTATCAATAGTTTCTATTTTTGCTGGCTCGTGAAGTTCCTTTATCGGTTTCAATCCGCACCAGCTCTCAAGGTCGCGAATGGTATCCTGTAGACGATTTTTAATTATGTTTCGGGACTTGCTGGCCGTCCAAATGCCTTTGTCGTCTGAGAACTGCGATAGTTCAACACAATTTTTCCCTACTTTTTCTATGTCATTCACATGTATTATGTAAAGAAGCGGACTTAGAACCGACCCTTGTGGTGTTCCTGCTTCGAGTATTACTTCCCCTGACACCTCGCGATTAACCCTCAGCTTGATTTTTGGGTCAGTTAGAAATGATGATATGATCCTCAGAATTTTAGTGGGTAATCCCATTTTCGTGAGTTTATATTTCACGCCATTGTGCCATACTGAGTCGAACGCTTTTTCTACATTCAAGAAAAGCGCTGTTCCGATTTCGTTTTGACTAAATGCTGTTTTCATATAATTGACCAGTCTATATACGTGTTCGATTCCTTCTTTCTGACTCCTATACGCTCTTTGCCATTTGTTGAAAAAGCTGATTGATTCGAGATAGCTGCGAAGTCTCGTAGTGAGAATCCGCTCAAATATTTTCCAACACAGCTAAGCAAGCTGATTGGGCGGTAGCTAGCAGGGTTGGTAAGGTCTTTGTAGGGTTTAGGTATCATGATGACTCCTGTGGCCACTTTCCAGCATTTTGGGAAGTACCCACAGGAGAGACAGCAGTTTAGGAGTTTGGTAAGGCTGCAGTAGAAGATGTTGGGGCACTGTTTCATTATTTTGTAAGAGACTTCGTCTTCTCCTGGGGACGAAGATGACTTGCATTTTCTGATTATACCCATGACCTCTTCTACGCTTATTGGTTCGGTTAATTTATGGTCGTCCCCGTCTTTATGCCTTTGGTCGAAGTTCGGTTCATTGAAAATTGAGTTGTTATCTTGGACAAATTTATTTACTTTTACCTTAAAATCGTTGTCATATCTGTTCTCTTCTTGTGGACGATGCGCTTTCTTCAGAAGTTCGGCAAAAGCACTGGCCTTTGCCTTGTCGTCCATGGCCATAGTTTCGTCACTAGTGTTCAGTGCATTATTACTGGCACTTTGGCTCTTTTGGCCAGTAAGAGTTTTAAATGTATCCCAGAACCTCTTAGGTTCTCTCAGCCCATTTAGGTTTCCTGTTGCTTTTTCCCCATCTCACGCGATTGTCGTCAGCTATGGCCTTTTTTACTTCTCCGTGTAGGCGATTATACGCGGTTTTAAGTTCTGCTCTTTTCATTTGATCATTCTCCGATTGGTAAGCCCGGAAGGCTTTTCTTTTTTGTTTCATTATTTGAAGAGTTGTTTGGGTTATTCTGTTTATCAGCGTTTTTACTGTTTGCTTGGGACAAATTTCATCTAGTGTACTGTTGATAGCCTCGTTAAGATGGGTGCAGGCTTTTTCTAGTTCATGAGTATTTAAGGGGTCATTTGACTTTATTTTTACTTCGATAATGTTTCTGAAGAGGTTCCAGTCAATTTTTGATAGGTTCCTTCTATTTGAGGGAGGATACCTTGCGGGACCAGTATTACATTTGAAAGTGGCGTGAACCGGAAGGTGATCACTGCCTAGCTCATCATCCCCTACAAATATGTCTTGCATTTGGCTGGTTAGTGATTTGCTGGTGATAATCAAGTCTAGGATATCTGATTGATGGAGTGGGTTGTTGCTTATGTATGTTACGTCTTGATCGTATGTATGTTACGTCTTGATCGTATGTATGTTACGTCTTGATCGTGTATGTGGATTGATTGAATGAAAGGTTTTAGCGCGCCGAAGGCGCGCAGGGACGATGTGGGATTTACAAATCTCTTGCGACCCAGTTAGCCTTATTTTATTTCACTTGGATCTTGGATCACACAGGCCTAGCTTTTCTATTGCCTCAAATGGGGTCTGCAGGGGTATGCACGTGGTTAGAATTCCGGCAGCTTGCATTGGAGTGATAGATTGTCAAAGATCAATCCCTCAACGCCATTAAGACTATTAGAGAGTGGGCTCTATTCGGTTCCAGCTTGGCGATGGTAGAGGTTTGAGTCCCACCATGGTGGCGAGCCAGCATATAATGTTGTGCGATGGCAAGTTTAAGGGAAGAAGAAAAAAGAAAACCAAACAGCAACGCCGGTTTGGTAGCGGCCCCGGTATATGACCATAGCGGTTACAAAAAAGGAGTGGAGAAAGCTCCAACAGTTTAGTTTGAAAAAACTGGGAGTCATCCATCAAGCCTTCCGGGCGATAGGATGCCGTATGGGATTGAGATACCTGGTTATCCTTCGGGAATTCCAAATGACCTCCAACACCCCCTCCCCCCACACACACACACACAAAAAGAAAAAAAAGCCCTTAAAAGGGCTGTTTGCTGGCAAGATTGTTTCAATCCTTGCCTTGGTCTGTTTGGTTTTCTGCACATCTTTGCATGAGGATTGTTTCAATCCCTCATAGTTTGTCATTCAGTTTGGTCGTGTGTCTGATGAGATAGAGGAGGTAGAAAAGATAATAGAGAGCTGGAAATTAGAGCAATTCGGTTTTTAATTTACAACTGTTCCGTCCGTGACGACCAGTGACATGTGAATGGGGAAGCCAGCATTTTTCCCCCGAGATTTATATCTCAGGGAGGGGAGACCCGGCAGCAGGTGGAGATTTTCCTCACTGTTTGCAACTCCCACTGGTAACAGAGGCAAGCTTTCGTGCGTATCGTGTCACCCGCAGCCAGTTCTAAATTTAGGTCACAGAATGCCTGGCTCACCCCATCACAATGATGTAATCTTTAACCCTTTCGATAGACACGCCCCAGATTATTTAGTTTTCCTATTGAGGACGCGATGCGCATTGAGTTCTATTAATAATTCGCTGTCTTGAAGTCTATTTAGAGTTTTGCTTTGAAGATCTTTTAAGCGCATTGCTATAGTGTCTATTTTTTGCTATCTCGTGAAGTTGTTTTATCGATGTCCACGTGGGCTTGCGCAGAGCCACGGGCAAGGCATGATTTTGGACCCGTTGTAGTTTTTCAATGTTGGTTTTATTCAGGTCACTTGTTATTATGGCCCCATACTCTAGTACTGGGCGTATATATGATTTGTAAAGAATGGGGAGAATTTCTTTATTGGCTCCCCAGTTGTTACCTCTAATCATTT
This sequence comes from Pictodentalium vernedei, assembly GCA_031216915.1. NCBI lineage: Eukaryota > Metazoa > Mollusca > Scaphopoda > Dentaliida > Dentaliidae > Pictodentalium > Pictodentalium vernedei. The sequence continues at coordinate 710,409,283 of CM062297.1, forward strand.
TCAGGAAATTGATGCGTTTAGTGGCTTTGACAGTGACTGAGTTTATGTGATTGTTTAGATTGAGACTGCTTTCCATGTTCAATCCCAGAAACTTTGCATCATTACTAGCTTCGAGTTTATGATCGTAAAGCTTAAGCTCAATATTAGGGACAGGCTTTTTCCTTTGTTTTTTTTATAGAATGTGATTCTTTGTGTTTTCGTGGCATTTAGCTTGATGCGCCACAGAGCGCACCAGTCTTGCAGGTCGCGGATGGTATCCTGCAGGCGGTTTTGTATTATGTTTCCAGACTTACTGGCCGTCCACATTCCTTTGTCGTCTGAGAATTGAGATAGTTCAACATGGTTCTTCCCTAGTTTGTCAATGTCATTCACATATATTATAAATAGAAGCGGTCTGAGGACCGAACCCTGTGGAGTTCCCGCTTCGAGTTTTACCTCGGCTGACACTTCGCGGTTGACCCTCACTTTGATTTTTCGATCAGATAAAAATGATGATACGATCCTTAGAATTTTGGTAGGTAGCCCCATTTTAGCTAGTTTGTATCTCATGCCATTGTGCCAGACAGAGTCAAACGCTTTTTCTACGTCGAGTAATCGCGCGGTTCCTATTTCATTTTGACTCAACGCCGTTTTCATATAATCTACCAGTCAATAAACATGCTCGATTCCCTCTCTTTGGCTTCTGTATGCCCTTTGCCACTTATTGAAAAAGCTGATTGATTCGAGATGGCTGCGGAGTCTAGTCGTGAGAATCCGTTCGAAAATTTTTCCAATACAGCTGAGTAGGCTGATTGGGCGGTAATTAGCTGGGTTGCTCAAATCCTTGTCGGGTTTGGGTATCATGACTCCTGTAGCTACTTTCCAACATTTTGGGAAGTATCCACTAGAGAGACAGCAGTTCAGGAGGTTAGTGAGTCTACCGAAAAAAGTATTGGGACATTGTTTCAGGATTTTGTATGAGACCTCGTCCCCTCCTGGGGAAGAAGAAGACTTACATTTTTTAATTGTGTTAGCCACTTCTTCTTGGCTTATCGCTTCCGTGAGTTCATGGCCATCCCCGTCCTCGGGCGTTTGGCTGAAGTTGGCATCGTTAAACGTTGTCTTGTTGTCTTGAACAAATTTGTTTACTTTTTCTTTGAACTCGTGATCAAACCTATCGCCCTCGTGTGGACGATGATATTTTTTAAGGAGCTCAGCAAAGGCGCTTGCCTTCGCCTTGTCATCCAGGGCCATAGTTCCATCGCTGATCTTTAGAGCCTTGCTATTGGCGTCTTTATGTTTTTGTCCAGTAAGGATTTTAAAAGTATCCCAAAACTTTTTAGTCTCCCTGAGTCCATTTAGATTTCCCGTTGCTTTTTCCCATCTCACGCGATTGTCGTTTGCTATTGCTTTTTTAACTTCGCCGTGGAGGCGATTATACACGGCTTTAAGTTCGACCTTTTTAGTTGGAAGTTTTTTTGATTTGTATGCACGGAAGGCCTTTCATTTTTGTTGTTTTATTTGGAATGTGGTTTCAGTTATTCTGTTGGCCCGCGGTTTAACTGTCTGTTTGGGACAAATCTCATCAAGAGTGTTGTTTATGACTTCACTGAGATTGGTACATGCTTGATCGAGCTCGCAGGTATTCATTGGGTCGTTTTTGTTTATTTTAACCTGAATTATTTTTCTGAAGAGGTCCCAGTCAATGTTGGATAGATTCCTCCTCCTCATTGTGGTGTATCTTGGGGGTCCGCTGCAACCGTGTAATGTAGCATGAACAGGCAGGTGGTCGCTACCTAAATCATCGTCCCCCACAAATATGTCTTGCATTTGATTAGCTGGTGATTTGCTGGTTATAATTAGGTCAAGGATGTCGGATTGGCGGAGAGTGTTGTTACTGACGTGAGTAATGTCGTGGTCGTTATTTAATACAAAAAGATCAATTTGTTCGATGATATTGAAGAGAGCGTCGCCATTGGGCTCCGTTTTATTGCATCCGAAAACCTGATGTTTGGCATTGAAATCACCTAAGAAAATACAGTGTTTGTGATTTTTCACAAAGAATTCAAAGACTGTGCTGTCAACTGTTTTTTCGGTTCATTATAATATGAGATTACGGCAACTTTTTTATGATCTAGTTCAATCTCAGCGGCAATCACCTCTGCGTTGAGATGATCGCTTGATATCGTTTTATATCTTAAGTCCTGCCTTATGAGGAGAGCGACTCCGCCTCCACGATGTGTGGGACGGTCTCGTCTAATGATGCTGAATACACTTAGCAAAAATGTCTTACTTGGCTTTAACCATGTTTCGCTGATACCAGTTACATCTGCGTTTGTGAAGTAATCGGACATATGTGAGCTTTTGCAGTTAACGCTTCGAGCGTTCCACTGAATTATTTTCAACTTATCCATAAGTGTTCAGTACCTGACGTAATTTTACTAGTTAACGTGTTGGGGGTGTGATTTATATTTTATTTATGGCGGCTTCTATTAGCGAGGAAGAGATTTGAGTTCGATATAATTTGGATGCGGTTTTCCCAACTTCTTTACATATGTCGGAAAGACTGACGTCGAAGTGTTTGTTCATTATATTAAAAATTGAACCAGCCATTAGACTACACATCGAATGTGGAGAGGTTGAGTTTTCTACGCTGTTGACATTTATAGCTTTCAGTCCTATGTCGGTTTTAACTTTTGTGTAGTGGGGACACCCCCGATAATTGCTTGGGTGTTGCCCGTTACAATTTGGGCATTTCAATGTTGAAACCTTGCACGACTTTGTTATATGTTTTTCGCAGCATTTCAGGCAACGCAACTCTCCTTTGCATCTGTTCGACATATGGCCAAATTTCTGGCATTTATGACATTGTGTGGGCGGAGGCAAAACACGATACTCCTCAGTCTCATATTTTCGTCCGTTTATACAAACACCTTTGTTAATGAAGTTAAGTTTTATGGCTGTATTGGGGCATTCTACTTTAATTTTCCACGTAGGGTTTAGAAAGGGCTCTTACCTTGTCGGCAAATGATACACCACCGTCAGTGGTGAATGTTGGCGTCGCCGGTATCGTTTCCGTTGCGTTACTGTCTGCCGATTTCCCATCATTGTGGATCTCCGCACTGGTTGTCACTACTGTAATATCCATGGTGTCCGAGGTCTCAACGACAACAACACCCGGGTTATCGGTGTGTGTCGATGCTTTCCGGGTTTTCTTAGCCACCGTTTCTATTTCCAGGGCTCACCATTTTCCTGGAAGTCTGTGTCCAATTTCCTTTTCGGGCGCGGCGTAATCTGATTGACCACATCACAGGTGGGAACAGTAGTTGCCTCTTGCTCTATGAGCGAACGCAACCAGTTGTCTTGACTGGTGGTAACGAGTTCCGAGCCCTGATATGGTGGTACCTCCAAAGAGATGGCGTGCACAGGTCTCCCCATCTCAGTGGTATTATCTATAAAGGGCGAAACAGGTGTAAGATTAGTTTTGCCCACCATCCCCTTGCTAGGATTAGTTTTCGAAAACGGCTGAGTTGTATCAACTGGTTTAGAAGCACTGGCATTATCCGTAACTGTGTTCGTTTTAGGGCCCAACGAGTTGGACTCCACACCCTTGCCCTTTTGTTTATAGTTTCCGTTGCTGGGGCACGAACCCAAACCTGAATTATTTCTTCCTTTTCCCTTTTTACCAGATGCCGACTTATTTTCCTTTTTTGATTCCGTCGAAGTTTTTATTAATTCCATTTTTTCTTTCTCGAACTGTTCTTTTTGAGCCCTAAGATCCGAGCGCAAACCCTCTATAGTGTCGTTCAATCTGGCTGTCTCTTTTTGAAATCCAGATATCATCGATATTAAATCCATTCCCGAAGTGGTTTCAGTGGTGGAGTTAGTTGCCATGTCACTCTGTTCAGTTATCAGTTATTGTCTAAGTTATCAGAAAATTATTGGCAAAATATTTCGTTAAAGTATATTTAGTTTTAACAGAGAAAAGCAGACAGAAAATAGATATAGTTAAAGATAAACACTTACAAAATTACACTAGAGTGCACAGAAGTGGATTTCAGTTTGACTGCCATATTTAAACAATACACGTTGACAGCATTAACTCATGTATCTCCTTTGTGGCAGGTGTGTGTTTTCATTACCGGCGGGGTGATTTGCCTTTGAAGTTAGTGCATATGAAAACAGGACATCACCTCAAAGAAAATTGATAATCAATAACTCAACATCAAAGATCACCATATGCTTGGCTGGGTTAAAATTGTTTTGTTACCAATTTGTACACAATTTTGAGTAGATACTTCTATTTTCATTGCTATCTTGGATAAATCCCCCAAAATTGGCCTCTTTGTTTGCTTCAAATTTGTGATCGTATAACTGGAGATCGATACTAATAATAATACTTAAAAAAAAAAACTTAAAAAATAAAATTTAGAATTTTAGAATTATTTACAAATAAAAATAATGGATAAACAAATTCAAGCTCAGTTAAACAGATCTGCCTTTAATTCTGGTAGTCTGAGCAACAGTGGAAATTCCACTAATACTGATATGACATCGATGATGTCGATGATGTCTGGCTTCCAGAAAGAAATAGCCAGATTAAATGACACCATAGAGGGTTTGCGGTCAGAGCTTCAAGCCCAGAAGCGGCAGGCAGATAAAGAAAAGGCTGAATTGAGAAGGGAATTGGAAAAGGCAATTCTGAAAGCCAAACCAGGTAAGGAGGACCATGCTCCTCCAGTTCCTGATTTACCATGTATTGACGCTGCTATAGAAATGAGAAGACCTGCGTCCGCCGGCTCACTGCCGGGGATATCTGAAATAGATTCAGATCTAATTACCCCCAGCCAGGATAACTGGCTGCGTTCCATAGTAGAAGAAGCTACCAACACGGTCGCAGTTTCCCCGGCCGTGGCGGTTGAAATTCAATTGGATAAAAATTCAGCTAAAGTCCCCAAAATCGCAGCGACAGAAAAAATCACCAAACCAAAATCGATCGAAAAGGAAACTCTCCAATGAGTTCCGTGAAAATGATGAAACCGTGGACGTCGAAGACGAAAATGGTTTCTGTATGACTATTGATCGGCATGTCAAGAAGACAAAAATCATCAAGAAAAATTCACAGAGCATCGCTACTGGAAAGGACTCGGTGGTCACACCAAGAAATGGGGACTCTGTTAACGCAACAGAGTCTACATCACCGGAAATAGTGAATGCGACAGCTAGCCCAACCGACAGAGCGACGTACGCCGATAAAGTAAAAGCCAAAACGCCCCCTAAGGTGACCAATAAAACCAACAAGACACAGGGCCACCCGCAACCAAACCCCTGTGTCGTAATCACACGCGTCCACCCCAAAACGGAAAAAAAACTCGATTGATAAAGCCCTTCCAGGATGCTCGTGGGAGAGACTAATCTCCAAAGCCACGGGTAACCATACTTGGAAAATAAAAGTAAAATGCCCTAATAGAGCAACGAAATTAAATCTGATAAGCAAAGGGGTAATTATTAATGGCAAAAAATACGAAACCAAGGAATATCGTGTTCTTCCGCAACCCGTTCAGTGTCACAAGTGTCAGAAATTTGGGCACTTGTCACACAAATGCAACGGGGAGCAACGATGTATGAAATGCGGTGACAAACACATCGCGAAGGCATGTAGTGCTAAAACTCTGAAATGCCCGAATTGCGGTGGTCAACACCCCAGCAACTACCGGGGTTGTAGCCACTTCAAAAAGTTAAAACAAACATCCAGCTTAAAGCTCTAAATGTAAGTAATGTCGAGAACTCATCTTCTCCTTATTCCACGTGTACTCTAATGGCTGGCTCTATTTTCAGCACAATGAAGAAACACTTGGACACCAGTCTTTCGGACGTTTGCAAAGAGATTAGTAAAACAGCCTCTAAGTTATATAATACTCAAATATCTCACACGCTATTAGAAGCGGCCGTCAACAGAATATAATTATGTAACAATATTACAAATAGTAATTAAACTTAAATAAACTTAGTACAGTTATTCCTAAACCATTCATGGATACACTAAAAATAGTCCAGTGGAACGCTCGAAGCGTTAATCAGAAAAATTTGCAAATGTCACATTATTTAAAAAATACAGACGTAATTGGAATTAGCGAAACCTGGCTTAAACCAAACAAACAATTCTCGTTATGTGGTTTTGATATTATTAGAAGAGATCGCCCCGCCCAAAAAGGCGGCGGTGTCGCTCTGTTAATAAGGCAGGAGATTAAATACAAATCAATACCATGCGACCACCTCAATGCTGAAGTGATTGCAGCTGAAATTGAACTTGACCACAAACACGTGGCCATCATATCATATTATAACAAGCCGCAAGCAACAGTAGACAGTAAAGTATTTGAATTTTTTACCAACAAGTACAAGCACTGCATATTCTTGGGTGATTTCAATTCCAAACACCAGGTATTCGGTTGTCATAAGACTGAGCCTAATGGTGACGCCCTTTTCCATATCATTGAAGAACTCGATCTATTCGTGGTAAATAACGATCAAGACGTAACATACATAAGCAACAACCCACTCCATCAATCAGATATCCTAGACTTGATTATCACCAGCAAATCACTAACCAGCCAAATGCAAGACATATTTGTAGGAGATGATGATCTTGGCAGTGATCACCTGCCGGTTCACGCCACTCTGAAATGTAATACTGGTCCCGCAAGGTATCCTCCCGTGAATAGGAGGAACCTATCAAAAATTGACTGGAACCTCTTCAGAAACATTATCGAAGTAAAAATAAAGGCAAATGACCCCTCAAATGTTCATGAACTAGAAAAAGCCTGCACCCACCTTAACGAGGTTATCAACAGTACGCTAGATGAAATCTGTCCCAAGCAAACAGTAAAGACGCGGATAAACAGAATAACCCAAACAACTCTTCAAATAATCAAACAAAAAAGGAAAGCCTTCCGGGCTTACCAATCAGAGAATGATCAAATGAAAAGAGCAGAACTTAAAACCGCGTATAATCGCCTTCATGGGGAAGTAAAAAAGGCCATAGCTAACGACAATCGCGTGAGATGGGAAAAAGCAACCGAAAACCTAAATGGGCTGAGAGAACCTAAGAGGTTCTGGGATACATTTAAAACTCTTACTGGCCAAAAGAGCAAAATTGCCAATAATAATGCGCTAAAGACTAGCGACGGATCTATGGCCATAGACGACAAGGCAAAGGCCAGTGCTTTTGCCGAACTTCTAAAGAAGGCACATCGTCCACAAGAAGGGAACATATATGACAACGATTTTAAGGTACGAGTAAATAAATTTGTCCAAGATAACAACTCAATCTTCAGTGAACCGAACTTCGACCAAAGGCATGAAGACGGGGACGACCATGAATTAACCGAACCAATAAGCGTAGAAGAGGTCATGGGTATAATCAGAAAATGCAGGTCATCTTCGTCCCCAGGAGAAGACGAAGTCTCTTACAAAATAATGAAACAGTGCCCCAACATCTTCTACTGCAGACTTACCAAACTCTTAAACTGCTGTCTCTCCTGTGGGTACTTCCCAAAATGCTGGAAAGTGGCCACGGGAGCCATGATACCTAAACCCGACAAAGACCTTACCAACCCTTCTAACTACCGCCCAATCAGCTTGCTTAGCTGTGTTGGGAAAATATTTGAGCGGATTCTCACTACGAGACTTCGCAGCTATCTCGAATCAATCAATTTTTTCAACAAATGGCAAAGAGCGTATAGGAGTCAGAAAGAGGGAATCGAACACGTATATAGACTGGTCGATTATATGAAAACAGCATTTAGTCAAAACGAAATCGGAACAGCGCTTTTCTTGGATGTAGAAAAAGCGTTCGACTCGGTATGGCACAATGGCGTGAGATATAAACTAGCGAAAATGGGATTACCCACTAAAATTCTAAGGATCATATCATCATTTCTAACTGACCGAAAAATCAAGGTGAGGGTTAATCGCGAGGTGTCAGAGGAAGTAATACTCGAAGCGGGAACACCACAAGGGTCGGTTCTAAGTCCGCTTCTTTTCATAATATATGTGAATGATATAGAAAAAGTAGGGAAAAACTTTGTTGAACTATCGCAGTTCTCAGACGACAAAGGCATTTGGACAGCCAGCAAGTCCAGAAACATAATTAAAAATCGTCTACAGGATACCATTCGCGATCTAGAGAGCTGGTGTGCCCTGTGGCGCATCAAACTCAATGCCGCCAAAACTCAAAAAGTTACGTTCTTCAAAAAGCAAAGGAAAAAACCAGTCCCGAGTATCGATCTCCAGTTATACGATCACAAACTAGAAGCAAACAAAGAGGCCAAATTTTTGGGATTTATCCTAGATAGCAATCTCAGTCTAAACAGTCACGTAAACTCCATTACGGTTAGACTACTAAACGTATCAATTTTCTGAAGATGATCAGAGGTAGAAATTGGGGAGCAAACAAAGATGTGCTTCTCAAGCTCTACAAAACATTTATACGTCCGGTACTAGAATACGGTGCCATAATAACAAGCGACCTAAGCAAAACCAACATTCAGAAGCTGCAAAGGGTTCAAAATTATGCCCTGCGAGTGGCACTATGCAAACCGAAATGGACACCGATAAAGGAACTTCACGAGCTAGCAAAAATAGAAACTATTGATACGCGATTAAAAGACCTACAAACCAAAACCCTGAACAGACTCCAAGATAGTGAATTAATGGTTGAGCTGAACGAACACCGATCCCTTAACAGAAAAACAAAATAAGTTTCCAGAAAATAAAAAAAAAAAAAAAAAAAAAAAAAAAAAAAAATAATAAAATAAAATAAAATAAAAATTATACAATATAACTAAATCGCGTGGAGTCAGTGAGGATTGCCTCGCTACTCATTGGGAACTTAAGGATAGAGTCTGTGAGGACTGCCTCGCAACTCTGCTGAAGCGCGATTGAAACGCGTTTAATAAGATCTATATAACAAAACCCTCCACATACTCCAGGATAGTGAATCAATGGTGAAGCTGAACGAACACCGAACCCTAAACAGAAAAACAAAATAATCCACAGTAAATTAAAATTACTCAATAGACTTAAACTGCGTGGAGTCAGTGAGGACTGCCTCGCTACTCATTGAGATCTTTAGGATTGAGTCTGTGAGGATTGCCTCTCAACTCTGCGTGTGGGGAGTGGGCTCCGAAGAAACACACCCCTTACCCCATCCATAGCAACAATCACACAGCAGGCACAATATACAATAGCGGATACCTATCTTTCTCTCTACCTTTTACTTTTCTAACTGAACATTCTCAAATTTTCTTGCAACACTCTTATCAAGAAGACGCATGGAAATGGTAGACAAAGCGTAGGAGGAATTGGTGCAACCCACCTTTCTGCAACATATACAAGAAACCACCAAACGCTAGGCAAGGATTGAAACAAACTTATCTGGCTGGGAACGAGTGTACATTTGATATAAATAAACATTTGAATAAAGATTTAACAGCCCTTTTAAGGGCTTGAGGGTGTGTGTCAGTGAGTGTTTTTTTTTTTTGTTTTTTTTGGGGGGGGGGGGGTGGGGGGGGTGGAGGAGGTCATTTGGAATTCCCGAAGGATAACCAGATACCTCAAATCACATACGGCATCCTATCTCCCAGAAGGCTTGATGGATGACTCCCGGTTTCTTAAAACTAAACTGTTGGAGCTTTCTCCACTTCCTTTTTTTGTAACCGCTATGGTCATATACCGGGGCCGCTACCAAACCGGCGTTGCTGTTTGGTTTTCTTTTCTCTTCTTCCCTCAAACTTGCCATCGCACAACATTACATTCTGGCTCGCCACCATGGTGGGACTCAAACCTCTACCATCGCCGAACTAGAACCGAATAGAGCTCGCTCTCAAATAGTTTTAAAGGCGTTGAGGGATTGAGTATTGACCATCTAACACTCCAGCGTAAACTGCCGGGTATAACCCCCTCAGACTCCATTTTGGGCAATAGGAAAGCTAGGCCTGTGTGATCCAAGGGAAAAATAATAAGGTTAACCGGGTCGCAAGGGATTTGTAAATCCCAGATCGTCCCTGCGCGCCTTTGGCGCGCTAAAACCTTTCATTCATTCATAATAATAATAATAACACTTTGGCCAGCCGCTGATTTGTCGCGGTTCTCGGACGAGAAGGCCATGGTTACCCCTGAACTCCCAACTGCCTCCCTGTTTCCACGCTTCTCCTCTCCTCCCAACATTCGGAGACGAACTGCTTGATGACATCCCTTACCCCATTCTTCCCAATCTCTCCGATTATAGCACATTAACCCTCTCCTTTGAGTCTCCCCCTAACCACATGTCCTTCATTCTCCCATCCCACTTCCCCGTTATACTCCCAGTGAATCTCATTCTTTTAGACTGATACTTTGGGCATTCTAGAAGAATACTGGGGACTGGTTTTTTTCCTTTTTTCTTCTTGAAGAACGTAACTTTTTGAGTTTTGTCGGCATCTCAGTCTAAACATTTACGTAAACTCCATTACGGTTAGAGCTACTAAACGTATCAATTTTCTGAAGATGATCAGAGGCAAAAATTGGGGAGCAAACAAAGATGTGCTTCTCAAGCTCTACAAAACATTTATACGTCCGATAATAGAATACGGTGCCATAATAACGAGTGACCTGAGCAAAACCAACATTCAGAAGCTACAGAGGGTTCAAAATTATGCCCTGTGGCACTATGCAAACCGAAATGGACACCGATAAAGGAACTTCACGAGCTAGCAAAAATAGAAACTACTGATACGCGATTAAAAGACCTACAAAACAAAACCCTCAACAGACTCCAAGATAGTGAATTAATGGTTGAGCTGAACGAACACCGATCCCTTAACAGAAAAACAAAATAAGTTTCCAGAAAAATTATACAGTTTTCGACTCATTTGAAATTGTTCAATGTTATTTTTTAATTTCAAATATACACACCCGATGCCAGCCAAACCAATTTTATGGTTTTTTTCTGTATCTTTTATTTTCAACCTCGTTTTCAGCCCAGCCCGTTCAAAACTTTTGGACTGTAATCTCTGCCAATAATCATATCAAAACATCTATTTCCATCCTAGGAAGTTCTCAACCGTTATACCCGAATGCTGGGTGACGTCATGGGGGAGGGGGTCATATGGTCAACAAGAGGCCCCACGTGACCTGTAGCGGTCACCTTGAACAGAACCCGATAAACAGAGTCCAAGAATGGATCTACATTAAGCAATCAATCTCCATAGAATCCATTGTCAGTCCTTGAGCCCCTCAGAAGTGACTAAACAGTCCAAGCATCGTGCCTTTTCTTCAGTTAATCATAATGTTAAAAGGGGCGCTCCCCTATGAATCACCTTGATACAACCTATGTGGATTAATCTTAGCCCAAATATGAACCAAGAGGCTTCATTTTAACAAACTTGTATCTGCTCCCTCCTCCCCCCCCCCCCCCTCCCCATGAATGCTGTATATCAAATATCAAAAGATTCTGACCATTGGTTTTGGAAATTTTCTTTTATATATTTTGGCAAATATGCTGACTCAACATTTTTTCGATGCCCCCTACAGAATACCCTGACATAAGCGATGGCATTTTCTTTTTACCATTCAATTCTACTGGTCCTAAGGATGCTTCATACCAAATAACAGTTCTCTGTCTCGTGTGGCTTGGGAAATATGAGGGTTTGGAAATATTTCTATTTTAGTTCAGAAATCTTGCCCTTCCCATTACAAAGGCAAATATTGCTTCAGAATTTTGTTTGAACAAATATGATTCTTCACCTCAAAAGGAAGCTCCATACCAAATATCAAGTCATTGTACCCACTAGTTAGTGAGAAGAAGATTTTAAAAATATTTTGGAGCATTTTCCCCCACCCCCTCCCAATGGGGCTGGGCATGCTGAGTTAAACAAAAATGCAATGCCACTTTGGGACCATCACTCACACATACTTTCACCTGAATTGGTACAGTGGTTTTGGAGGAGAAGTCCAAAACATATTGTTGACGGAAGAAGGACGGAGAGCAATTAGATAAGCTCAGCTTGACTTCGTTATGGTGAGCTAAAAATTAAAATATGTCAGATTTTTCTAATTTTTTGTATGTCGTGGAGCTTGTTTGTTTTTCGATTTGTGGCCATTTTGACATTTAATGGTTTTAAGTCTCTTCAAAGTTTAGCCTATTTTCACACATTTCATTAAAACCCTGTCTTCAGATTCTATATTTATAAAAGATAGAGTTATCAAACTTTGCACACTGTTTTTCACTCATATGAAATTGTTCAGTGTCATTTTTTTAATTTCAAATTTACTACCCCAATGCCAGCGATGCCAATTTTACATTTTTTTTCTATATTTTTAGCTTAACTTGACATAGTCAAGATAAGCTATTGCTATCACGCGTGCAGAAGTCTGTGAGTCTGTTCACATTTTCCTTAAGCACAGGCTACATCCGTAGTTCTGGTCTGATCGTCACGAAATTTCATATGCAGGTTTGAGGTAATGTCTACATGAGAACGCCCCCTTTTGGTCGCGATCAGCCAACCGTGATCGCTGCCCGAGCCCAAAACCAAAAAAAAAAAAACCCCTTTAGCACAGTCTACAGGTCGTATTTATGAAGGGATTTCATTGTAACTTGGTAGGATGACTGTGTAATGTCTAGATGAGAACATCTCCTTTTGGTCATGATCTGTCAACCGTTACCGCCACCTGGTCACGCGAGCTGGGTTAATTTAGTACTGTCTACAGGTTCTTTTTATAAAGGGACTTAATTGTAGCTTGGTGTGATATCTACATCTAGAAGAGATAGTCCTATTTTGGTCAACCGTGACTGCCGAGCGGTCATGCAACCAAGATTCCTTTAGCAAAGTCTATGACTTATACTTATGAAGGGATTTCATTGTAACTTAATAGGATGAATGACTCAGTTTGGAATAATTTCACTGTAACTAGGTAACTTTGGTTGAAATACATTAACTGTGAGGGCCATATTAACCCACCCCTCAATTCTTTAGTACTGTCTACACCTCAAATTATTTTTATTGAAAACATAGCATACAGGGAACAGAAAATAACATATTCTCATTTATCACAATTCTTGTATTTCATAATCCTTTCATAAACACTGAACATTTTCTGAAGATGATCAGAGGCAAAAATTGGGGAGCAAACAAAGATGTGCTTCTCAAACATTATCATTTTCATCAAACACAACACACAGTCAAGTTAAGCTAGAGTCATTGACACTTTCATTTATTTTAAACATCATTTTCAGACTATCCCTTCGAATTTTGGGAGAGTAATCCCCGTGACAACCCATATGTAAATATGCTAAAAAATTAAAAAATAAATTAAACAAGAGGCCCATGGGACCTTAATCGCTCACCTGCCGAAGTGATTCAAAGAAGTATTTGGAGGTCACATTCAGTTAGACATGATTCATCAACACTACAAAGGAATGATGTCATGAAATTTTATGGAAAAACACTAAAGAATGGATTTGAACAAACCTGAGCCTAACATACTCCCCGCAGCCACACACCCCTGCCCACAGTGAGCCCAAATATTAAGCCAGGGACTCAAATTGAACAAACCTGAATCTGATCCCCCTTGAGATGTCATATACCAAATATGAAAGAATTCTGAATTCTGGTGGATCTGAAGATTAAGGTTTTTAAAGAAATATAAATTTTATAGTAAATTTCCTTTCTTATTATACCTACCGCAATTGTTTACTACAGGCTTGCACTACAGTGGAAGACCCTAACTCGGATAAAATACTCTCTATTTTAATCTTTCTCAAGAGATGTGGGAAAGAAAAGTGGTGTAAAAACACCACGAAAAAACAAGCCAAAACTGGGCCGAGCGCCATCGGCGAACACCCAGTATGGGACGCTCTTTCCTTAGTACAAATCCACGACTTCCGTTAACCAAAGCGCAGTGCGTCATCAATTCATCATTCTTTTGAGTCCGCCAACATAGGAGTTATGTGATCAGCGGGGAGGAAGGATTCTTACCCGAATAAGAAGGCGGGAGGGCCTCCATGCAAACAATTGCGGTAGGTATAATAAGAAAGGAAATTTACTATAAAATTTATATTTCTTATCAACCTACCTTACATTTGTTTACTATAGGCTGAATAGACAATAGGATGGAGGGAATCACATAACCAACCCACACATTACTCAATTGCACTGGAACCGTGGACAGAGGAAGAGATCCCTAGGCCTATCAAACCATAGCATCACAAACATAGTAAAAGACAATGAAAGATGAGGCGTATGGTGAAGGGCGACGCACAGACAGAAAAGCTGAATGACTGGGATAGACAACAGCCTGAGCCGAAGAAAGAGGGCCCGTAGGACAAAGGTCCTCTGTCGGCTCCTGCAACTGTCGCAGATAAAAGGAGAAGGTAGCATTTCTCCAGCAGGCTGCCAGTATAACATCCGACAACATGACGGAGTTAGTAAAAGAGGAAGACAATGCACGCACCTCGTGGCAGAAAAAACAATTAGTAATACAATCACCTGTAGCTAGACGAGCGGAAGCTGCACGAATAGCAAGACAAATCCATCGGGAAATGGATGCAGGAGAGATCTGGCATGTGAGAAAACGCATATCCATCCAGGATAAAGGCGCGAACGCTCCTCCCCTCCCCCTCCAAGCAGAGCAGCGCCCAAGAAAATGTCCATCTTGGAGTAACTGCAAAGTCCTAGGCCTTTTCAAGGAAAAGAGCTGAACAAACTTGGAGAGGCAAGGATGAGTGTCGAAACAATGCGGTACCACATATGAAAAAGGTCTCCTCAGCATGGACCTGTACCCATTGCTGGAGACCCCCAGAAACAAACATATACCAGAAACTCTGCAATCGGTGTGATCGAAGGAGTGACAGAAGCAACAGAGTGATCGCACACCATCGACAGAAGAACCTTCTACTTAGCCAGAGGCTAAAACAGTGGAGTGAGTGCCTCCTTGAAGAAAAAAAGCAACTCCACTGCTCGTCTCTAAACACCACTACGGAGGAGACAGGACCCGATAAAAGACATGCGCGAAGGCACGATGAAGTCGGGTCAACTTGAAACCTCCTCGGGCGACTTTGGCAAAGAAAGTCGCGACGTAGAGGGAGACATGCCGGAACCGCCACTAACAGAGAGCGGAGCAGATTGATCCACACCCACCGAGGCGACAGGGATGTGGTCGAAAGGATTCGACGACTGCAGGTTCATATCTGGGCTAGAACCTGAGGCGGAATCGGAACCGGCGGGAAGGCGTAGCCGACAAGACCGTCCCAAAGGAAGGCCAGAGCGTCCATGGCGAAAGCCAGAGCATCTGGACACGGGGACACGAAAGTGTCCACCTGATGGTTCCAACGAGTCGTAAAGAGATCGATGGAACGCCGCCATGTGGAACATCCACTTGGTGGAAAAGAACCTGCCCCGTCGGAACAGGGAGTCGGCTTGGACGTTCAGACGTCCGGAAAGGTGACGAACAACCACCCCGGCGTTGACATCCTGAGCGAGCAGTAGAAGATCCCGAGCCGATTCGTCCATTGGAACCGAGTGCGTGCCGCCCCGGTTCCGAATGAAGCAACCACTGTCGAATTGCCGAACAACAGAAGGACCTGACGATTCGACAGGTGAGGGATCCACTGCCTGAAACTCAGAAGAAGCGCAAGAAGCTCCTTCTGGTTGGTGTGTGGAGATGCCCGATCCTGGTCCCACATCCCGTGAAGGGAAAGACCTAGAGGATCCAACGTCGCACCCCATCCGATATCGGTGGCATCTGCCGTCAGAACGCGATCGGACATGGTAAGTCCAACGGGACACTCTGCGTGATCCACTGAACATTCGTCCAGTGGAGAAGGTGAGGATGAAGAGATTCTGGTAACTGAAGCATCATATCCAGTGAATCGATATTCGGCCTCCAACGACTGAGCAGAAAGTGTTGGAGAGGTCTGACATGCAGCCGACCCAGAGGAATGAGATCCGTCACCGAACCGCAGAGACCGAGCAGCTGGAGAATACCCCGTGCTGTCGCGGATGTGGACTGGGACAGAGTCAGAGCAAAAGCTTAGAGAATCACAGCCCTGGCCTGGGGAATCGCCACCGTATTGAACTGAGTGTGGAAGGCCATCCCCAGATGACAAAACGACGGAGAAGGGACCAGATCCGACTTCTCGTTGACTCTGAATCCTAGCGACGTGAGCAAGCTCAACAGAGTGTCGACATCCAACTCCAGTAAGGCAGCAATGGAATGCCTCTGGAGGATATCGTCTAGATATGCCGAAGTAGTCACCCTGGACTGTGTGTGATGGAAGGCTATCACATGCGACATCAGACGGGTGAAGGCCCAAGGAGACAGGTTGAGGCCGAAAGACATGGCCTTCAATTGGTAAACTCGCCCCAGAAAAGCGAACCTGAGATACTTCCGCGACACCCGATGAATCGGAACGTGAAAGTAAGCGTCTCGCAGGTCATTGCTGGAAGAGAAATCTCCCTGGTGAATGGAACGGCGTACCGACCTGAAAGTCTCCATGCTTAACTTGGGAGCAATGATAGACTGGTTCAGGATACTCAGATCGATAACCGGTCGGAGTCGGCCGTCCTTCTTCGGCACCAAGAACAGGCGGGAATAAAACCCCGCTGACTGAATGTTCTTGACGACCTCGAACGCCCCCTTGGCCAGGAGACTGTCTATCTCCATGGACAAAAGCTCCCGACGTAAAACGTCTGAAGGAACTCTGGTTGGAAGAGGCACTCTGGACAGAGTGGTGTACCTTCTGAAGGAAATTCGCAGCCCGGACCGAACAACATCTAACACCCAAGGATCGGATGTGATGGTGGCCCAACGGCCTGCGAACTCTGCTATCCTTCCTCCAACCTGGGACGAATCGAGGTGAGGACCTTCAGTTCGAGCCACGACGAGGCCCACGAGAGGAGAAACCACCTCCTCTACTGAATGAAGAATCCTGAGAATTCCCTCTAGCCTGCCGATGCTTACCCTTACCCCGTGAGTAAGAAGAAGCGATGGCAGAAGGACCAGCCCTTTGCTTCGCAGAGGAAGCAGAAGGGTACTTGTTAGGCTTTGAACGGTCCCTGCCTCCCCTAGAAGGCTGATCAAGCTGCCGAAGCAGCAGCGGATCTTTGGAATGACGTAGGACGTCATCCTGGACGGTCGACACGGAACCCATGGAACAGTAGCGGACCTGTCCAAGAAGCAGATCGAAGAGCAGCGCGCTGTCCAGCACAGAGTCCCTTCGAACTAGTTCCAAAATAGCCGTGTCACAGGCATGCGTGTGAGTAAGATGCATGAGCGCCCTGGATAGCACACGCAAAGGAGCCTGTAGATCGTCAAACCTATCAGGAGGCAGATAGGCAGCTAAGGCAGAGACGACGTGATCGGAGAGAGAAAGCATACCCAGTATTCCTCTCGATCAGCCCAACATGGACTCCAGAGTCGTCATAGGAATGACGACAGACTTGGGCTTGGAAAGCCCGAGGGAATTGGAGTCCTGATCCAAAACCGTCAAAGTCTTGCAGACTGACGGATTGGCGAAATCGTAGTAACGATAACGCACCGGAGGCAAAAAAAAGGTGTCAACCCTGGTGAAGAACGGAGCCTTCATAGCCTTGGAACTCAGCCTAGAGTCCAAGGCTGAAAATGCCTCAACCACCTGCACTCAGGCTGACTGGCACGGTCGAAGACGCCCAGAAGCAGGTTACTCCACAGGCTGTAGGCGCGCGACCGATGATCGTGGCCTGGCTGACACTGTCGGCTGGTTTGATGGTTTGAGATCCGGAAGGAACCCAAACACAAAGTCAAGAGCTGCCCCCAAGTCAGAAGACTGGAGGCTCTCGACATCAAGGATGTCTGACTCCTCCCCGGAGTCGGAAGACACATAGCCCATCGTAGGCAAACCAGCCGACGCCTCCCATGGTGTAGGCACCAGGGGGGATCAGAAAGCGGCCTGTTTCCAATCCCGAGAGGCGGCGGCATATGGGCGCCTGGAAACCACTCGCTGCCTCGCTGGAAACTACGGGAAGGCTCTTGGACAGAACCTGAGTGGGTAAGGAGAGGGCCTCCCTAAGCTCACTGCCTGTACCAGCCGGTTCGACATGGGGATGAACCGGCAAAGTGGCTTTACACCTGACCATCTTAACCAGCGAAGGGTCACGATCCTCCACTACACCAGAAGCGGGGAGACGGGTGGCAGCCGAAACATCTGAGGGCAGACGTGTATAGGGGTACGACACACCCCGAGGATCAACATAGCGGGAATTCAGGAGAGTTGCCGCGGATCTCTGCGGGGCAGAAGGTCCAGGCTGCACAGAAGGCGTTGGTCCCGCAAAACTGGCCGTGGGACCAGAATGAGTGTACGGAAAACGCCAGTGACAAAACTGTGGTACTCGACGGTGCAGAGACCACAGTAGAGGGTCCGGCCAGCAGCCACTTCCAACTTCGCCGAGTTGAAGTCAGGGAAGGCTGAGGCCGATACCCCCACATCTACACTCCCAGACACCGCTGCAGACCACTGCAGGTATAAAACTGCTGTGCTCAACGGCTGAGAGGACACAGCAGGGGGTTCAGTCGCCAGCCACTTCCGACTTCGCCGAGTTGAAGTCAGGGAAGGCTGAGGCTGATACCCCACAACCACACTACAGACATCCCTGCAGACCCTTGCTGGGATAAGCCTAGGCCGGCTAAAAACGGTGCCCGATGACGCTGTAGACGGAACAGCAGTAGCAGCAGATACGACGGGAGCTGTTGGAACTGGCGGAAAAGGGGAGAGAGCCACCTAGCTCGGCCTCCAAAGGAGGAGTCACAACCCTAGTGACAGCCTCAGATGTCGACTGGAGAAGGCGCATAGTCCCGGAACCAGGCATCTCTTCACCAGAAATCCAACCGCTCCCGCCGTTTCCACCACGGTAAAAAAACTGCACATCCCCACGGAAGGAGAATAACTCTCACCAGACGTGGTCGAGTCGGGAGGCCCCGAAACAACAGCGTTCCCCACCCCCGCTGGTGCGGGAGGAGCTGCACATCCTCCACGGAGGGGGAGTAATTCTCATCAGACGTGGTCGAGTCGGGAGGCCCTGAAACGACAGTGTTCCCCACCCCCGCGGGTGCGGGAGGAGCTGCACATCCCCCACGGAGGGGGGTATAACTCACACCAGACGTGGTCGAGTCTGGAGGGCCCGAAAGACAACGTTCCACACCAACCGCGGGTGCGGGAGAAACAGCCACGAGAACGCACCAAGGCGAGGGCAAAAGGAATTGCCCTCAAGGAACCGAACTGGAAATAACAGAGGTGAGAGCAGTAGAAGAAAAAGGTGAACTCAACAGATTCAGAAAGTAGAAGAACACCCTCAACTACGAGAGAAGGTGGCAGAAAAAAACCGGTGGGTACACGACAGAACCCAGACGGCCGACAGGAACCGAAAAAACATAAATTCAGCCCTCAACAGAGTGAAGAAATCCTGTCCAGACAGTCCCTCATTGACACCTAACTCCAATAACAATTTAAATTTATCAACCGAAAAATTTCATTGTCGCACCGCGTTGACACGATGTCGAAAAAATATTCGCGAATACGGAATAATAAATAATACACAATGAGAATTTGGTTGAAAATATTAACGAGAATATATAAAACACAGTCCTGTTATTATACGATCTTCAGATCCATAATTCCAGTCACAGGAAAACCATTATTGACGAGTTGAATTATCACTGTTTTGTATGGCAAATGGCGGAGACACATCCTTCACGTGTCTCAGACAAAAAAAAAGAATGATGAATTGATGACGCACTGCGCATTGGTTAACGGAAGTCGTGGATTTGTACTAAGGGAAGAGCGTCCCATACTGGGTGAGCGCCGATGGCTCTCGGCCCAGTTTTGGCTTATTTTTTCGTGGTGTTTTTTACACTACTTTTCTTTCCCAAATCTATTGGGAAAGGTTAAAATAGAGAGAATTTTATCCGAGTTAGGGTCTTCCACTGTAGTGCAAGCCTGTAGTAAACAATTGTAAGGTAGGATGATAAGAAATGTCCTCACATTGCACTAAGTTGAACTTTGGGCCCCAATAGTGACTCAAAATATTAACCAAAGGACCTGATTTGAACAAACCTGAATCTGACCCACCTAGCAATGCTGTATACCAAATATGAAAGGATTCTGACTGGTGGATCTGAAGATTTCTTAAACAAGTTGTTCAAAGAAGTATTTTGGATCACATTCAAAATGCATTTTGTAGCAATTTTTTTTCCTCTGCCTAATTGACCTCTGGGGGTGGGGAGTGGGGTTGGTGGTCCTTGAGGCATTTTTTTATTTCTTTTTTTTTGGCGGGGGCGGGGGGGGGGGGGGGGGGGGGGGGTGTTGCATAAAATCACTCTAAACCTTTCAAAATATATTTTGAAGCCAAACAGTTTGTTACATCTAACTGCCTCCTCCCCCCCCCCCCCCCCCCCAATAAGGAAGGGAGGGGTGGACATACGGTAAAAGCATTTTTGCATAAAAACACTCCAGTTCATCTAGGAACTTGATTTTTAAAGAGCCAGATCCAAAATTTTCAGGCTAAAAATTGTTTTTTCGTCTCCAAATTGAACAAAACATTAAAAAAACTGAAAATTTTGTCCCAAATTTTGGTCCCAAAATTTTCAGGCTATAAAAATTTTTTTTTTTCCTCCTCAAAATTAAACAAAATGCATAAAAAATATTTGTACAAATTTTGGTCCAAAATTTCCAAGTCGGAACAGGACACAAAATTTTCTGGCTAAAATTTGTTTCCATCTGAAAATTGAACAAAATACATAAAAAATCCCCCCCCCAAAATTGGAATTTTGGTCCAAAATTTCCAAGTAGGAACCGGACCCAAAATTTTCAGGCAAATTTTTTTTTTAGTCTCAAAATTGAACAAAACGCATAAAAAATTAAAAAAAAT
Source organism: Pictodentalium vernedei (assembly GCA_031216915.1). Taxonomy (NCBI): domain Eukaryota; kingdom Metazoa; phylum Mollusca; class Scaphopoda; order Dentaliida; family Dentaliidae; genus Pictodentalium; species Pictodentalium vernedei. The sequence goes on from CM062297.1 coordinate 710,430,204, forward strand.
TTGTTTGCGAATTTTGGTCCAAAATTTCTAAGTCAAAACCAGACCCAAAATTTTCAACCCATGTATCCGATTTGAACAAACTTGAATCTGGCCCCCCTAGAGATGATGTATAGGGAGCCCAAATATTAACCGAATAACTCGATTTGAAGAAACTTGAATATGGCCCCACTAGAGGTGATGTATACCAAATATGAGAGGATTCTGACTGGTGGATCTGATGAAGAACATTTTTAAAGAAATTTCCTCATATTGCACTAAGTTAAAATTTGGGCCCCAATAGGGAGCTCAAATATTAACCCAGTGACTCGATTTGAACAAACTTGAATCTGACGACCCCCCCCCCCCCCCCTAGAGATGTTGTATACCAAACATGAAAAGATTCTGACCACTGGATCTGAAGAAGATTTTTTTTTTGTATTTTATGAGTGCTATCAGAGTTATGCCCCTTGTGGTGCCCCCTGTGGGCATGACAACTTTATTTGAACTTGAATTGACATATGATAGGGAACATACTCACCAGATTTGGTTCATTTTTGTCGAGTAGTTTGTGAGGAGAAGTTGATAATATAAAGTTTACGCCGGATGGTAGACGGGCGGTGACGGACAGAGAGTGATTATTAAAGCTCCCCTTGAGCTTCGCTCATGTGAGCTAAAAACAAGAGCTAAGCCTGGCAATGCATCATACGCCTGTCAAACTTTTTCGAAATTGTACATAATTACTGTTTTCATCCAACCAACGGCCTGCATTGCCAAGCGCTAAATCCTTCAAAATGCTTTTTGGAATAAAGAAAAAAAAATGCTAAACTGACACGGGGTGGGGTATGTTATAGGAAACAAATTTTTTTCTGTATGGAATCACTCCAAACCTTTCAAAATGCATTTTGGGAAGAAATGGCTAAATGACACGGGTTGGGGGCAGCAGTAGGGTGTAGGGGGATGAGGTGTAGAGATCAAATTTTCTTTCTGCATATAATCACTCCAAATCATTCAGAACACATTTTTGGGCAAAAAATAAATATGCCTAAATGACAATGGGGGAGGTGTGGCAGTTGGGTTATAGGAGTAAAAATAAATTTTCTGCATGTAGTAACTTCCAATCCTTCAAATTACATGTTGCCGAAATGTCATGGGGGGGGGGGGGGGGGGGGGGGGGCAGGGGGCAAAGCAATACCTCTGACAATTTTCATCAGATAATGGTGGTCATCAAATTTGAGGTACACATTGTTCCCAAAGATATATATGCCAAAAAAACTTGATATTTGGTTAATAATGTTTAAGTTATTCCATAAACAAGCATTAGATGATATCTATTAAAAAAGGGCAATAACTCCCATAATTTTCATTGGATATGGCTGGTCATCGAACTTGACTTAGACATTATTGCTACAGAAACATATACCAAAAAAGAATTTATGCCATAACAAAGTTTGGACAAATGTTGATGGAAATATGCAATTTCCAAGTCGAAAAGGCCCATAACTCTTGTAAATATCATCAGACCATGCCCCAATTCGAACTTAACCTTCATTTTGATATTACTGAGGCAGAAAGCAAGTTTGGGCCTGGTCTATGAATCCAAACTCAAGTTATCATCCAGAAACCAAAATGTTGATGAGAAAATGCTAAGTCGAAAAGGCCCTTAACACATGTGAAAATAATTGGACGGAACCCGTATTCGAACTTGGCCTTACTATCTGGTTACTTCATGTACCAACTTTGGTTGAGATCAAATAATCCAAATTGGAGTCATTGGTCAGAAACCAAAAATGTTAATCGAAGGTCAAATTGTAAGTCGAAAAAGGGGTATAACTCAAGTAACAAGTAAAAATAATGGGACAGAAACCATATTCGAACTTGGCCTGTATTACTAACTGGGGAATACACTACCAACTTTGGTTGAAATCAAATAATTCAAACTGGAGTTATAGGTCGGAAACCAAAATGTTAATAGGTCGATTTCCAAGTTGAAAAAGGGCTATAACTCATGTAAAAATAATTGGACGGAATCCATATTTAAACTTGGCCTGTATTACTAGCTGGGGAATACACACACCAACTTTGGTTAAAATCAAATAATCCAGACTGGAGTTATCGGTTGAAACCAATTGTTTATGAACAGAGACAGACAGATGGATGGATGGACAGATGGATGGATGGATGGATGGACAGATGGGACAGACAGACAGACAGACCATTTACATAATATAAACATTTTACAAACAGGCGTAAAAAAAATTCCTGAACCCTCTAGTCATTCCCTATGTAGTATGTTCTGCATCAGTCATCAATGTGCAATGACATATTACCCCACCAAAATATTTCCCTTCTACATCACCGATAGAAATCACAAATAAATATATGTTCAAGAGGAGATAATTCTGTTTAAAAGTGCACTTGTGTAACTACAGAAGGTCTGGAAGAATGTGCATTTATGCTTCCTGTTAGTCATGAATGATAAGTTCACTCAAATCAGTTCATAAACCTTCATGAGAAATGCTCTCAAGAACATGATGGGAGGGATGGTGAGGGTATGACAGATAAAAGGGATGAAACAGATACATTAAGGTAGTTCCTACATAACCCCAACTTTTGACAAAAGAGTGATACAAAAGGGAGGCTGAAATTAGATAGTGACTGAAGTAAATAACAAATTAAAGAATCAGTTCTTCACAATTTACTGTTCCAACACATTTTAAGGCTCAATCAGTTAATAAACAAAAATGCAAGGGATACTGAATGAACTTTTTTTTTTCCTGAATTACTGCATACTAATTACACCAGTAAAGCAGAACTCATCTACCATAGTAAATAGAACTGCTCAACTTCCAACAGGGGAATAAATGATACAAATTACACCTCAGTTGTTTCATTTCCCTCTTAAGGTACAACATAAGTAACTGAAAGTTCGCTTGATAATAGGTGATAGGTTATTTTCAATGTTGTCAAAAATCTGAACAAAGTAATAATTTGTCACTTTTTTGCTGTCCATCTGTATTGCTGAATAATGGTTTGCAGTTTTGAACACCAAAAACTGAAACATTACAACGTTTGTTTAGATATCTGACTGCTTCAAAAATAATATGTCACCCATTTTCAAGCAAATTTCTCATTACTTATATACAGAATAAACAGGTACTAGAGCCGATAATCAGATTTAAAACATTAGTAGAATAAGGGTTTAACCACTCAGCTTACTGGCCCTAGTACCTATTTGTTTTATTTATACCATGCTCTTAATAAATAATCAACTTTGTCAGTTAAAATGGAGAAAAAACAATATTTTGTATTGCAAACATATGGGTTTGTTTTGTTTACATTTGCGACGGTGGGCAATACTTCCGGCTGCACGTGACAGCTCGACATATCGTCAAGGTTGATTTTACTTTGCTTTTTCAGTCAGTCAAATTATTATTAACAATTCTTAAATTTTATTTCAAATAATTTAATTGTGGGTATTTTAAACTTAACAAGACAGTCTAACAACATCCATATCCTCCACCAACGTTTATGTTATGATAGGAATAATCTCATTATCAACCTGAACATGTATTCATACCCAATAATGTCACTCACCATATATCATTTAATTTCTTTTAATCACAACTGAAGATATCTTCCAAAAACCTGCAATTTTGGTAAATTCAAAGTCAACAAGGGATATAACTCTGATAAAATTATTCGAATCGAAACCTCCTTTCTATATGCAGATGTACACATCATACTGCACACCAAGTTTTGTAAAAATCTAATAGAAAATGCAGGAGGAGTTAATCGGACAAGCATTTGTGATGGAAATTTTGCTATTACCAATGGCTATAACCACATGAAATTTGTTGCATTGAAAATTCCTGACTACATGCACATTTACGCATGATACTGATACTTCAGACCAAGTTTCGTAAAAATCCAATGAAAAATGTTGGAGGAGTTAAGCAGACAAGCCTTTGTGATGGAAATTTTGCTATTTCCAAGGGCCGTAATCACACATAATTTGCCACATTGAAAATTTCTGACCACCTGCACATCTACACTTGATACTGATATGTCAGACCAAGTTTCGTAAAAACAAACTGAAAACTGTAGGAGTAGCTATGCAAAGTTTGTGATGGATGGACAGATGGATGGATGGACTGATGGATGGATGGACAGACAGATAAACACCATTTGAATATCCCCTTCCAGACTTCATCAGCGGGCAATAAATCTTTTAATTTCTTTAATCGCAACTGAAGATATCTTCCAAAAACCTGCAATTTTGGTAAATTCAAAGTCAACAAGGGATATAACTCTGATAAAATTATTCGAATCGAAACCTCCTTTCTATATGCACATGTACTGCACATACTGCACACCAAGTTTTGTAAAAATCTAATAAAAAATGCAGGAGGAGTTAATCGGACAAGCATTTGCGATGGAAATTTTGCTATTAACAACGGCTACAACCACATGAAATTCGTTGCATTGAAAATTCCTTACTACATGCACATCTACGCTTGATACTGATACTTCAGACCAAGTTTCGTAAAAATCGAATAAAAAATGTTGGAGGAGTTAAGCGGACGAGCCTTTGTGATGGAAATTTTGCTATTTCCAAGGGCCATAACCACGCAAAATTTTGCCGCATTGAAAATTTCTGACCACCTGCACATCTACACTTGATACTGATAACGTCAGACCAAGTTTCATAAAAACAAACTGAAAACTGTAGGAGGAGTTATGCAGACAAAGTTTGTGATGGATGGACAGATGGATGGATGGATGGACAGACAGATAAACCCCATTTCAATATCCCCTTCCAGACTTCATCAGTGGGTGATAAAGCATTTAATTTCTTTAATTGCAACTGAAGATATCTTCCAAAAACCTGCAATTTTGGTAAATTCAAAGTCAACAAGGGATATAACTATGATAAAATTATTTGAATCGAAACCTCCTTTCGATATGCACATGTACACATCATACCGCACACCAAGTTTTGTAAAAATCCCGTAAAAAATGTTGGAGGAGTTAAGCGGACAAGCCTTTGTGATGGAAATTTTGCTATTTCCAAAGGCTAATACCACACAAAATTTGCCACATTGAAAATTTCTGTCCACCTGCACATCTACACTTGATACTGATACGTCAGACCAAGTTTCATAAAAATCCACTGAAAACTGTAGGAGGAGTTATGCAGACAAAGTTTGTGATGGATGAACAGATGGATGGATGGATGGACAGACAGATAAACACCATTTCAATATCCCCTTCCAGACTTCATCAGTGGGCAATAAATCATTTAATTTCTTTAATCGCAACTGAAGATATCTTCCTAAAACCTGCAATTTTGGTAAATTCAAAGTCGACAAGGGCTATAACTCTGGAAAAATTATTCGAATTGAAACTTCCTTTCCATATGCAAATGTACACATGATACTCATACTGCACACCAAGTTTCATAAAAATCCATTGAAAAATGCAGGAGGAGTTAAGCGGACAAGCATATGTCACAGAAATTTTGCAGTTACCAAGGCTGTAACCACATAGAATTTGTTGCATCAAAAATTCCTCACCACATGCACATCTACACTTGATACTGATACTGCAGACCAAGTTTCATAAAAATCCAATAAAAAATGTAGGAGGAGTTAAGCGGAGAAGCCTTTGTGATGGAAATTTTGCCATTTCCAAGGGCTGTAACCATGCAAAATTCGTCGGATCGAAAATTCCTGACAACATGCTCATCTGAAATTGATACTGATACTTCAGACCACGTTTCATAAAAATCCAATATAAATCTAGGAGGAGTTAAGCGGTCAAACTTTTTTGATGGAAATTTGGCTATTTTCAAGGGCCGTAACCACACAAAATTTGTTGCATCAAAAATTCCTGACCACCTGCACATCTACACTTGATACTGATACTTCAGACCAAGTTTTGTAAAAATCCACTGAAAACTGTAGGAGGAGTTAACCGAACAAAGTTTGAGATGGAAGGATGGACTGACGAACACCATTTCAATATCTCCCACCCAAACTTCGTCGGCGGGAGATAATAAGTCACTGCACATAGCAGATAGTACCGCAAAACGTTGTATGTTTGAATGATACATCACAAAGTGTACTACTATAGGTATAAAATTTTGTAATGGAATTCCCATTGAAAACTTTTTAACCACAGTAGAAGCTTTACACAGTTAGGGGGGGTTAAAAGCTAAAATTTAACATACAGGCTTTTCACGGGTAGTAACATAGGTGAGCATGGAAAAATAGAACCTTAATCTATTGTAATGTTTCTGGTCCATATTTTACCATATGGCCAGCAGTCAAGTAATTCCCCCTGTAATGCTGCCACTGTTGGGTATTTATTAAGTTATCAGTGCTACTCAAAATTATGAAACCTTTCATAGTATTCTTTTAATTTTTGGAAAAAAAAGTTGTTGCTTAGCCTTGATGAGTGCTATTTTTTTTTCAAAATTAGAATCACAGTGATAATGGTAAAACGATAGGTTCTTCCGTATTATATAATGAATACTGCATGAGTTTGCAGGACATATGGCAATTTATGGACTGACCAATCAACCCTTATAGTGCTCATTAACCTCAGCTTCAATTTGGTCTTTACAGGTCGACTAGCCTGTCCATTAACTGCCATATGGCTCACAACCTTGTGCAACCTTTGTTAAATAAAATGTTTTCATACATAAACAGAAAGAATGTTGGTCCAAAAAATAGGATGAGATGATAGTATTTTGTCCTTTGCTGACAAAACATTGCTTTGTGACATGTTGCTGGACAGAACTCAGCAAGCTCATTCCAACAGTAGGTCATATATAGAGGACAGTATGGCATATATAGAGGATCTGTAATGAGTTTCTCTTTGATATAAGATTTATGAAATGAGTGTAGACAATTTTATTTTAGCGAGCCTCTGGCGAGCTAAAATAAAATTGTCGAAACGAGTTTCATAAATCTTATGTCAAAGAGAAACGAATTTCAGATTCTTTTTATCACATGACACACACAAACGAACTTGAACCGATTTATTTTTAACGAGTCTGTGTTCCCGTACATGGAAAAAGAAAATTAACCTACTTTCTCCACGTTGACTGAATGCGTTCAATACTTCCGCTTTACAAAATAGTTCTCAAAACAAACGGTCTTGTTGATATTTAATAAACAGACTGCAACAAAACCCTCATTAGTAATTCAATTGTCAACAATAAGAGAAGCAAATCCAAAGAAGGGATTTGCAATTTCTATATTTTATAAACTTTAATCCGAGTCGCTGTCGGACACAATGATGCGCCTACGTTTCTGAGCGAGTTGGGCTGATGATGTTTCTGGGTTATGAATGTGCATTTCAAAGTGCCCACCATAAATGTTGCCTGTGAACATATTCTGCAGTCTACCCGCAAATTGTGTGTTTCGATCAATGGAATTTGTGTTAGAAATTGACTGGTTTTGATAAACTACATCTGTGTCCATGGATTTAGGATATTGAGGCCTATTTTCAGTTTGAAGATTGGAGTTAGATAACACACGAGAAATTTGTTTGTGTTGTTGTTCATTTATATGGCTGTAATCATTAATTGACTGGATATTCTTGTGTCCTGTGATTTGCATAATCTGGTGAGCAGGGATGTTATTTTCACTAAGTTTCTGAACAAGATGTTTGCGAGCACTGTGATTTGTAAGTTTCTTTTCCGGTGACAGACCAGCTGCTTTTGCCATGCGCTTCATGATGGATGTAAGTTTATTTATTCCAATCGGCTGTCTTTTAAACCACTGATCACCGACATTCATAATATCTTGTTTAGTATGTGTTGCTGTATAAAAAGGGTCACTTTCGTCACTGTAACCAGAGGGCCTTAAAAGAGAGTGCTTTTTATAAATATTCACAGGACACCTTTCTGGTAAATCACAGTTACACCACATTCTGGGTGACGCACTTCGAACATCTCTCACATTGTCACCAGGGCGAGTTTTTGTTTGTCTTTCTATAAACTGTAAATATTCCTGGCCATTTGGGTCCTTGTGCAAACTAACATCCCCCAACACATTTTACGGTGCTCATCTGAGCCCCGTAAACCAAAGTGAATAGTGTTTAAAAACCACAAGGAGTTTATTATAGATTCGGGTGTCGAAGAACCCAGTTGACTGCTTTGCCACAAAATGTCAATTTCATTGTCACTTATTGGCTCCGCCTTCTTTTCCCGATTGCCCAAGCCACTTCGTTTCAGTTGTCGTTGTTTGGCCTTCAATATGTCTCTCACTTTCACAAATTCTGCACTGCTTACTATTGTGTGGCCATAATTAAAACGTTTTAAATTTCTGTCAATACTGGAAATAAATCCACGCAACGAGCTTGGTTCATATTCAGAGCCGTCAGATTTTCTGACTGACAGGATAAATTTGCATAAAATAACACAGTTCACTGGGCGGTATGTTGTGAATTTCACGATGCTCATTTATATCATTGCTTTGAAGAAAATTTCTTACTAACTTCATATCATAAAAAGTCTTGCTTAAAGTGTTTTTATTTGTTTCTTTTTCAACAAATCCATCTATATCTGCACCGCTGACATTAACAAAATGACGCTGTTGAGTAGCGTCCGTTTGCTTAGCAACACCAACAGTTTCTTGGCAATCTAGCATATGGTAGCGTTCATCGTGTAATGGGCTCAAACGTCCTGCCGAGAGAGTCACTTCAAAGTTGATACCTATTATTTTCACAGTGTATAACAAGCCTTTTGTGGAATCAATGATCTTAACAATTTCCCCTTCTCCTTTTCCGTCTATTTTCACAATTTCGTTCACTTGATAGTTTAGTACACGCGACATGTTTTGCTTGTAAACAATGGAGTGGTACAATATGAATATTAATTAGGTGATGAGGCTTAAAATTCAGCCAATGAAAATCCTTGCAGGTCATATTACACGTGTTCTCATATAGAAGAATATCAGATGGACTTTTTCATTGAACTTTACAATAGTTATGTGATAAATAGAAGATCTTTCATGAGTCATGATATGACAATTTTGGAAATGAGTTCACTAAAATCGATCTGAACTAAGGTATGGTAATCAAAATTTATTATTTTAAATATAATTTTTTAAAAATTTTCAAAAAATTTCAACAAAAGTATGTCATGTGACCCCTCGTTGGAACGAGCTCGTTATAAAAAATTTCAACAAAACCATATCATGTGACCCTTCGTTGGAACGGGCTTAATGAGCTCGTTCCAACGAGGGGTCACATGACATGGTTTTGTTGAAATTTTTGAAAAATAATACTTTTTCAACTACTGAATTTGCATATTATGCAGGCGGATGCAGCCGATTCATTGGGTAAAGGGTTAATGAACAAGAGGCCCCCCCCCCCCCCCCCCAGGGGACCTGAGGGCACTCACCTGACATGGTAGTCTAAATATCAAACCAGGGACTTAACTTGAATAAGCTGCATACACCCCTCCTAAGAAAAGCATATACCAACTAGATGAAGCAGTTGTGCCCACACAATACACAGGATTTTCCTTCTATTTTCAGTTCCTGCACTTTTACGTCCCAAAATTGAGATAAACGCATAAAAAACAGATTTTTTTTTATTTTTGTTTGGAAATTTTCGAAGTCCCAAACAAAATATTTTCAGCCTAAAATTTTTTTTTCTTCTTAAAATTCACCAAAACGCATAAAAAACCAAAAAACTAATTTCCAGATTGTCCCACCTGGCCCCCAAATTTTCAGTGTAAAAAAAATAATTTTTTTTTCTCTTAAAATTGACTGAAACGCATAAAACCTCCCCCCAAAAAATTTCCGGATTTTGGTCAAAATTTTCGAAGTCCCACCTGGACCCCAAATTTTCAGTGTAAGAAAAAAAAAAAAATTTTGTCTTAAAACTGACCAAAATGCATAAAAAAACAAAAAAATAATTTCCGGATTTTGGTCCAAAATTTCTAAGTCCAGAACGGGACCCCAAATTTTCAGCCTAAATATGAACCCAGGGACTTGGCTTGAACAAACTTGAATCTCCCCCCAAGGATGCTGCATACCAAATATCAAAAGATTCTTATTGGTAGATCTGAAGAAGAAGATTTTTAAAGAATATTCCTCATACTGCACTAATTTAAACATTTGGGCTCCCATAGAGAGCCCAAATATGGACCCAGGGAATTGATTTCAATAAACCTGTGAAACAATCTTCCAAAGATGTTATTTAAGAAATTTGAAAGCTTTTGGAGCAGTGGTTTGGGAGAAAATGTTTTTCCCATTACCCACAGTGTTAAAAAATGCTGACTCAGCACTTTTTCAAAGTCCCCAAAAAGTACTCCATGATGAAACCGATAGCAATTGTTTTTTACCGTTCCATTCTGTTGGTCCTAAGGAAGCTTCCCACCAAATAAAAATTCTCAGTGCCGTGTAGTTTTGGAGATATGGGTGTTTGAATTTTTTTCTATTTTTAGCTCCTGCGGTTCCCATGGGGGCGACGGGAAAAAAAATTTGGGCATAAATTAAGTACTTATGACCCAATAAGCCCTCATATCAAATTTGGTTCATATCTGCCTCTCGGTTTGGAAAATAGAAATTTTGGGAGGCGCAAAAATTCTTGCCCCTCCCATAACGACGGCAAATATAACCTCTAGAACTTCTCTTGAACAAATCTGAGTCTACAGCTCAAAAGGAAGCTGCACACCTAATATCAAGTCTCTGCTACTGCTGGTTCATGAAAAGAAGATTTTTTAAGATTTACGCACACTTTTTGGGTGTGGCCCTACCAAGGGGCGAGGCAACTTGATTTGAACAAAATCAAATTGTGATGTTATAACAAACTATTATCTCAAATATCAATTAAATTGGTTCAGCGGTTTGGGAGGAGAAGACGCAAACACCATGTTCACGGACAACGGACGGCGACTGACGGTGAGTGATCACTATAGCTCTCCTGACTGAGAGTCAGGTGAGCTAATAAGGTTCAGAAATGTCACATCAAATCATGACAAATTTGAGATTCTTTTTATCACATAATAATTTAACTGGTAGAGTGGTAAATTATTTTTCAAAGGTAATTTGTAACACAAGTATTTTTTTCAAGGATACCATGCCACAAGCAAAAGGAGCCCCAGTTTAGTAAGAGTTTATTCATAAACAATTGTTTTGTTACAATTTATTGGAAAGTGCCCATTGGCACAAACTAGAACTAAAGATGATTAAGCCTTAACCTGCTGAGTACTTTCTAAATATTTTTCATCAAATCTGGTCATGGCTGCTGTGAAGCAGCCATGACTAGATTGATGAAAAATTCATTCAAATTTAACTCCTGGAATCATTGGTGAAAAACTCCAAGCAATTTACAGAGAAAAAATTTGATTAAATGTGCCCAAATTATACTTATTTCAATGGCAAGAGAAAACCTGTCCTAGGCAGGAATATCTGCCAGCAGCATTCTTGGAGTTAATCCACAACACAACGACGTAAAAGCACCAAAAATTTCAAGCAATAAATTGTTCCCATAATGCAACTAGGAAAATAACCAGTTGAATTAACTGAATTCCAAGTTGCATTTGGAAAAATGTGAAGCTTGGCATTTTGATATTTCACCACCAGTGTGCAGAGGATTAACTGGTAGAGTGGTGGTATATTTGAGTTTTACCCTGAAACGCAGATAGCACATGTTGAAGGCTTCACATTGTGTTACAAGACAAAGACATGTGCACATATTTTGATGACCAAAAGAAATTTAGGACTCTTCTAGTTAACATTAGTATTCTTACTTTCCCAAATGCACCTCTTTATCCACCATGAATGACAGATATCAGCAAAAAATGCCTTGAATAAATAAAAAAAAAATTCATTTTTGCTCAAAAACATAGTTTATTACCCCTCATTGGAATGAGCATGACCAATTCCAATTTTTTGAATTGTACAGAAAGGTTATCGTTATTCGATGATGTGAAATTCTAAATCTCACTGTGTGCAAAAAGAAATCTCATGATTTTAACAATTAACATTATAGTCAACACTGAAGAAGCAAGGTGAAAAGTAAAAATTTTCAAGTACCTGAACAAATGCCAAATGTTAGAGGTCTTAAAATAAGTTTTGGGACTTGCAAAGACCTTGCAGTTTTGTTTTTTTTTGACAAAAATGGAAGAAAATCGATAGCTTCTATCAAGAGGTCACCCCAAACAAGCATGCTAGGTTTCAAAGCAATCCGATCATAAATGTGCCCTGTAGGGTGTGCCAAAGGGAAATATTGAGGTCTGACTAAACTAAGTTCTAAGAACATTGGCCGCGGCAACACTTTTTGATGGAAATGGAAGAAAATTGATAGCTCCCATCTGGAGGTCACTCCAAACAAGCATGCCAGGACGAGAAGTGATGGCAATAGCTCAGCTTGACTTTGTCAAGTACAGCTAAAAATGACAAAACACTGAAGAATATCATTCTACAGAACTCTAATAAAATTCACAAAATAAAATTTATTATAGAAAGCAAGTTAAAAATGTTAAGCTTATATCACAGTTTGAATAACTCATCAAACGTAAATTAAAGATATCTGTATGAATGAAAATGACACCATGAATACACTGTAAATGAAACAAAATCAATCGTTCCAACATTTAAACAACATTTCAATCATTTAACACTTAGAGTCCTGTCAATCTCAGCAGTACAAAATACCACAATACATATAAGTTACCATCATTAGGTGCATATCTGGAGATTTGTGCATGCTGGAGCCTATCAAATTCAACAACTTAACTAGAGAAAAAAGATTATTGATGAGCCCAATTCAGGTGACATTTCAGTGATACAGTGGAGCCCACATAATTGGATATTTCTTACTTGAATAACCCTGTTAATACACATAATTTCCAAAAGCTAAACCATGTACCACACCTTCAGCACAAATTTGACCGGTTGACAACTGCAAATGGGTTATAGAGTGCATATAACTGAATACTCCTGTAAATTGAATACAGTGGAGCCGATTGAATCAGATACCTCTTAACTGGTAGAGTACTAGAAGCTCATATTTGGGCTCTGAACTGAAGTGCAAGTAACCCATCTTAACCCTTAAGTCCTCAGATTAATGTTACGTTAATAACTGCTGTATATACATTTACATAGCTGCAGATGCCTTAACAGTGTTTCTACATTATTGTTGGCTGCCTGTAAACACAGTGTCAGGATAAATGTATCCCACAATTAAAGTTCTCATGGGAAAATACACTTGGAACAACTTTTTCAGTTCCATAAAAAATGGGTAGTTTGTCGCTGTATGTGGACTTATGGGTTAAAGCCTTCATATTCAGTGGATGTACTTTATATTATCCTTAAGGTGAAATTATTTGGCCTTCAAGGATTTGCCATGTTACAGTTTAGGGGAGAGTGCCTATGGGCACTCTTCCATAAATTTTAAAAAGGCAAAGATTAGTTGACAAATTTTTGTGATAAAAAGTTAAAAAATTTATAGTAATTTATATATTTTTTATACTTACCAATGACCCAGACATAGCTGGTGCTAACTCTTAAAAATGTAGGGCCAAACACAAATTTTGCCCCCCAATCCCCAAAATTTGCATCTAAAACCAAAGAAAACATGTCCTGAATGGCCCTCCATACTTCACCTCTACTGCGCATGTGCAGTGTCAAGGACGTCCCGAAATTGGCGCCATTAATCATTCTTATAACCAGTGCCTGGTAAGCGCTATATACTCAGCGGGGAGGTATGAGTTCCCAACTCCTGGGAGGGCCATCCCCGTCTGGGTCATTGGTAAGTATAAAAAATATATAAATTACTATAAATTTTTTAACATTTTTATACTGTACCAATGACCCAGACATAGCTGAATAGTAAAAAGGCTGGAGGGCCTAGGACATAGAGGAAAATCCAATAAGCTCAATTATATAAAATAGAGCCATCCCCTCAAGGGGAAAAGGAGTATTAGGCCTTACATGTATCTTTCTTATTTATGATAAATTAGAAAGACACAACACCTTCCATAATTGAGCACCATAACATCCATGTACTCTATTAATATCCAGTATAATCCTTATACTAATAATTTTTAAAGTAAGCCAATAAATAAAGTTAGTCTAGAGAATAGAGACTCTTTATACTCCTTAAAAATGTTTGAGGATTGTATAATAACACCCGTTTGACACGTGATATATTCAAAAGCTATACTTTAAAAACTATGACCAGAATGAATTTTTAAAACATAAACTTATCACTTAAAAACCAACCCAGTAACAGCTCAGAATAACTAACTCCGGAGGAGGTATCCCCTTGTTTTCATAATAAAACAGGTGACCCAAGGGAACACCCTCCCCCCCCCCCCCCCCCCCTTCTCCTTGCCCTGGGTCAAATAGCCCAGAGCGAAGAGGGCAGCAGGACGGAGTCACTGCCGGAACAGAACGCCTACCTAGCTATAGAAGCAACTGTTAAGTGAATGACATTCTGAGCAGTAGATAATAGACCTAACAATGCAGGCCTCCAGAAATGGACTCAATATTTCTGAGATAAAAATTCATGAATATGGATGGCTGAGCCCAATGTGCAGCCTTCATAAAATCTATAATAGCGACACTAATAATGTAAGCCCAAGATGTAGAAAGAGCTCTTACTTCATGAGCCGAAATCTCAAGCACAAACTGCTGAGTTAATGATATACCATAAGCAGTACCGATAGTTAATTGAATCCATTAGCAATAGAATGGAGCGTAATGTCCTTCTATTAGGCATCAAAGACAGAAGAAGCTTACGTCCTTACTAATAAACTGAGATCTGTTTATAAATACGTAAACTCTAACCGGACAGAGTAAAGGCCTATGCCCGTACGAAGACGGAAGGACCTTAATAACAATAGGTTCCGGATATTATTAGGAGCCTGATTCTTAACCAAAAATCCAACCATAGTAGTAAAGGAAATAGTGTTTCCGAAACTACGAAAGTGAGAATTGTCCACCGATAGTGCATGAAGCTCACTGACTCCTCAGTAAAAGAGAAGACTAAGAGAATTACTGTCTTAAAAGGTCAGAATTTGAAAACTACTGTTTCCAGAGGCTCAAATGATTACTTAGCTAAATAAGAACCGAAGCTAAATTCCGTATAGGAATTAATCTAAGGATTCTAGGTCTATTTATCGAAAAGTTTCTAACTAACTTAGATAAAGAGACATAAGACTCAATAGTAAACTATCATGGAGTGCATAGGTATGAGATAACATAGACCTATAACCTTAATAGTAACAGGCTGCAGTTGATCTTGTCAAACAAGTATACTAGAAAGTTGCAATGTCTAGTATGGAGGGATCAAAAATATCAACATAATGATCCCTACACCAACAATGGAAGAGCCTCCACTTTAGCCGCATTGTATAGCGAAGAGGAGGTTCTCCTACAGTAAGAAATCGCGTCCATAGCTCGTCCTGTACAATGCTTGCCATGCAAGAAGGACCACACAACGGAATACGTGAAGGTTGAGACCTTGCGGGTTGTGATGAAGTTGACATGATTTCCCCAGCGAAAGAAGATCCTCTCATGGAGGAAGTTTTCGCGGTAAGTCCCACAGTAGACACCTGAGTAAATTTACCCATGGTCTCTGTGAAGACAGAGATGCTATCAACAGAATTGTAATGTGGATGTTTATTTTAGCAATACTTGCTGAATCAATAGCGCTGAGGATACGCATATCCTATCATTCCGTCCTATTAGATCAATAGAGCGTTAACAACATAAGCTCAGGGATCCGGACATGGAAACACATACGTCTGCAATTGATTAGTGAGTTGTGTCGCAAATAAATTATCATTGGGCGCTCCCATTGATAGCAAATCTGATTGAATACTTGTTTGTTGAGAGTCCATTCTGACGGCAACAAGCGACCCTTACGTGAAAGGGAGTCTGCTAATACAATCAGACGACCCGGAATATGACGGACCGAAGCAGAACTTGGTGTGCTATAACAAACAGAAGGATTCTTTCCGTTAAATTGAATAACGGAAACAAATGAGTGCCTCCCTGGTTCCGGAGATACGCAACTACTGACGTATTATCGGACAGGATTTGGACATGCGTTTCTGAATAATGTTCATCCAATGACATAGTGCAAGCCAAAATAACATCATTTCCTGGAAGTTAAGTGCTTGCCTAGAAACTGCGGAACCCAAAGACCCTGGCACTTTGAATCCGTTGGGATCAATATTATACCCCAACCTGTTTGACTGGCATCCATCATAATCATAAAACTCGGATCCGGCAACTGCAGTGGCACTCTCTGAGTCAACCACCGAATGTTTACCCCAGTCTGAATCTCTTGTTACACTTGATAGACAAGAGAACGTGTATATCGAGCAATTGATAGATTGCTGAAAGGTTGCCGTCGAAGAGAAGCTTCTCCGAGACCGAAGCGACTCTGAGAGAGTTCTTCACCTTACTATCCACGTGCGTGGATGTAGCTAGGGCTGCGTCACGTCTAACCAACTCCAGGTTGCCACTGAAGGGGCGGAGTTATACGTGGAAAAACTACTGCCCTTGAAAGAAATCACATTGAGGATCATATCCTGGAATTCTTTCTCTTGAAGACGTAATGATAACGCCTCAGTAAGGTGGTTTACGTATGATAAAGCGTCTAAGTTAAGTCTAATAGACATCACTGTCGTTTCCAACATCGTGGTTGGAATTGACATAGACGGCAAAAAAGATAATTCCCAGTCTTCAGTCCCGCCGTCAAGACGCACACGAACTCTCGGTATGCCCTGTTCTGCCAATATAAATTATTTCCTAGAATTGATGAAAGGCAGAATAGAGCATTGCGGACAAGAAACTAGATTATCATGCTTGGTAGCAAGCTTATATATAGCGTCGTTAAATAATACGAATGTTCTAATGACATTATTGGACTGTGTCAGCAAGTCAGGGACAATGTCCCTGAACCGATCCAAAACTCTGTGTCCAATGACGCTATTAGTCTCTTACTCAGCATCGCAGCAATGTAGTCCGACGGAACAACCTCTGGAAGATAATGCCGGAAGAAATGTATGGCAGCTTCTGTTGTTCCGAAAGGGAAAGCTCGAAATCGTCCGAATCCCTTTCGCCATCCTGTCGGACCCTATAAGTGTTCGGTCGTCCGTACCTGATGCAACAGCGGAGCGCACCGACCCAGCGCCGTCGGATTATTCGTGATCCGACCGAGAATCTGTCGTTTGCTGGGATGCTGCGATAAGCTGTGTTATTTTGGATAGCACGTCCGTCACTGAGGCCTGTGGAGAAGCGGTCTTACGATGCGTTGCCGCTGGAAGCTCCGTGTTCGTTACCCCGTGCATACTTCTATTATGCGAGCAAACTGAGTGTATAGGCCTCGTGTCCCTTGGCTACCGGATGGAGTGACCTGTTCGCCGTGGAATCACTGAATGACGAAGCTGGCCGGATACTCGAGGTCACGTAGCCAATGTGCGGTCGTGTGCGCTGCTGTGAGGATGAGGAAGCATTATCGACAGTCTCTCGGACTGTCAATATAACGGAGCGTCCCGAGCGGCGGACATATGCTCCGAATGCGAAGTGACTGTAGCACAACATCCGGTCCCATATGTTGTTGTACGAGAGAGGGACCCCTCTCGCTCGCAGCCTGGACGGACCTGGACGAGCTAGGAACCGGACTAACAGGCTTCCTCCGATCTGTCCTCTAATCCGCGTCACTGGGTGTGTACTAAAGTCTATTATAGTGCTCGCATCACCCAAATCTCCTTCCTAGACCGCAACAGACGAACCCGACCGCCGAACCATTCGATGAATGGATGCTACACCGGGCGGGTGAGCTAGCAAATGTCAACTCCGTCGATCCTACTAGGGACCTCTTAGGCAATTGACGTATTCCATGAGCACTTATTGCCGCTAGCTCTTCATTATCTATGACGACAGAGGCACACTTTTGAAAGACATCTCAGTAACTTTGCGAACAAGAAACCAGACATGCTTGTTAATAGCAAGCATATAATAATATATATATAGCGTTGTTCAATAATTCGAAAGTTTGTGTGACATTATTGGACTGTGTCGGAACTGAGGGACGATGTCCCTGAACCGAACCAAAAATTTCTGTGTCCACCGACGCTATCAGTTTCTTATCCGGCATCGCAGCATTCTGGTCCGACAAAAGAACCTCTAGAAGATAAGTCAGATGACATACACAGCAGCTGATGTTGTTCTGAAAGGGAAAGCTCGAAATCCTCCGAATCCCTTTCAGCATCCCGTCGGATCGGATGAAATTTTCGGACGTCCGTACCCGCTTCCGCGGAGCGTCCCGACCCAGCGTCGTCAGATAATACATGATGCGACAGAGATTCTGTCGATGCTGGGATGCTGCGATAAGCTGTGCTATTTGGGATAGCATGTCCATCACCGAGGCCTGTGCAGTAGCGGTCTTACGATGCTTTGCCGCTAGAAGCTCCGTGTACGTTGACTCCCGCATACTTTCTTATGCGAACATCCGGAGTCTGCAGGCCTCGTGTCCTTGGCTACCGGATGGTGCGACCTGGTCGCCGATGATTCTCTGATTGGCGAAGCTGACTGGATATCCGAGGTCACGTAGCCAAGAGCGGTCGTGTGCGCTACCATGAGGATGAGGAAGCCTTATTGACAGTCTCTCCGGACTGACTATATATCGGAGCGTCCCGAGCGGCGGACGTATGCTCCGAATGCGAAACATTTTGTACCACAACATCTGGGGCCAGATGTTGTTGTACGAGAGAGGGGCCTCTCTCGCTCGCAGTCCGGATGGACCTGGACGAGCTAGGAACCGGACTAAAAGGCTTCCTCCGTTCTCTCCTCTAATCCGCCGTCACTGGATGTGCATTTGGTTGATTTATAGTGCTCGCATCACCCAAAACTCCTTCTAGACCGCAACGGACGAACCCGGCTGCCGAACCATTCGATGAATGGACGCTACACCGGGCGAGCTAGCGGACGTCAAAGGCCGTCGAACCTAGAAGGGTCCTCTTAGGCAATTGACGTATTTACATGAGCACTTTTCCGCTAGCTCTTCATTAATTGTGACGACGGAGGCACACTTTTGGAAGACATCACGGATACATCACCCTGTTCTTGATCGTCTGAAATAGAGATTGATAAAGTAGAGTGACCCTGCGGGGAAAGGACCGGAATGGCCATTTCCCCACTAACATACCGTGACACACGCTTCCCATGTTGTCATCGAAATTAACACATACAGAACAGGAGTTAGTGCGAGCACACTGACTACATTATACAATGATTATGAAAGTCAGAGGAAGATTTCCTCTTATTACAATTGAACAATATCCTTTCATTGTGAAAAGAAAACAAAGTCCTAGTACTCGCACCAACCCCTGACAATCAAAATACATAATAACATGATCCATTAACATAGAAAAAATAATTGAAATCAAAAATTTTGAAAGAATATTTTTTCAGAACAGCCCAAGTTTCTGAAAAGTAACGTTGAGCCCCAATGGATCCCAAGCCTAAGTGTGTACAAAAATTCTAAAAATATTTTTAAAAATTTATGCAACACTTACGAACAATAATAATGTATCTAGTTATGATTAAATTAACATCAAGATATTATTTTCAAGAAATCCCCCCTCACACAGAGGGCTGTTGTAAATGTAAACAATAAGTGTAAAAACACCAGAACAAGACTCCAGGCACCCTGGCCCGAAATCAGTTACCAATAATACACTATCTGATGCAAAACAGAGACTTCCAGGGAAGAAACTGCAGAACATCAGATGGTAGATGCAGAACACTATGCCTAACCACCCATAGGTGAAGACGTAAACATGGGGGAAAAGAACAGAATTCATTCTGTTATCCAGCTAAAACTCCCAAGAAATTTTAGTAATAATATTACAGAAAATATGCCAAAAGCATGGGAGAATAGCAAGAGGGGACTTAAAGGAAAGGGAGAGAGGAAAACACTGAACAAGCAGTGTAACTTGATAACAAGAATGACCACAACAGGCTGTTGCCTCGAAAATAGGTAACTTAACATAATTTCATTAAAAAATTTTAAGTTACAGCCCTGAATATTTTCTGTCACTCATTTTTCCTCTCCTCCTTCTACATCCTCCTTAGAATCACCATTTCTCTAATATTTATGTGTCTGGCATCATTTAAACTGAGATTTACAAGCACAAAGATCAGTCAGATGTTAACTGATGAAGGGCCAAACAAAGAATGATTAATGGCGCCAATTTCGGGACGTCCTTGACACTGCGCATGCGCAGTAGAGGTGAAGTATGGAGGGCCATTCAGGACATGTTTTCTTTGGTTTTAGATGCAAATTTTGGGGATTGGGGGGCAAAATTTGTGTTTGGCCTTACATTTTTAAGAGTTAGCACCAGCTATGTCTGGGTCATTGGTACAGTATAAAAATATAATGAGCACTCTACCAGTTAACTGAATATCCCTATTAATTGAATATAATGTCCAAACACAAAACCATTCCCCATACCTTCAGTACAAATTTGACTTGTTAAATGCATATAGATTGCAGAGTAATTTCCTGTTCACTAAATAAAAAATGTCTAGAAATTACACTGATAATCACACAATTCCCCTAGTTCTTTTACCTATTTGGCCTCAGGCTCAGCAATTCAATACAGGCATTTCATCTATTATAGCTTGTTTGACAGCACTCCATGAGCTCTGTCAAACAAGATGTAATAGAATAAATACTCAATTTATCTCCAGAATACAGGTAAATAGCCAAATCTCTGTTATATGAAACCCTGTTAACCGAATAATTTTCACTGGCAAAGTGGCTTTTCAATTATCAGGGCTCCACTGTATTTTTCTTTGGAAAAGTGGTTGTTCAATTAACATTTGTCCATTGTATTGCTTCTTGACAAACTGAGAGCAATGCAAATCGTTGGAAATGCACCTAATAATTTATCTAACAATCAACTAAATAATATTTAAATCTTACAATGCACTGAACTTATTATTCATATCCAAATGGTACTATCACTCTGCATAGCATATACAATTGAGATAAAATCATTTTTGCTATTTCTAACAAACCATTAAAATTCTATACGCCATGCTCTCCAACATCACGTTCTCTCTATTCCTTTTAGGTTTTACTATATTCAAAACATTTACAAATGTCATATTTTTATTTAACTCCAGCACACTTTCATATATTTTGCCTATAACATGTCATTCTACCAATTTATCAGTCTTCCCTTTAGCTCTTAACCCACTGAGTATTTTCAAGATATATTTTATCAAATCTAGTCATGGCTGCTGTGAAGCAGCCATGACTAGATTTGATGAAAAATTCTTCTAAATTTAACACGACAAATCAATATTGATGAAATCTGAACAATTTTCAAGGAGAGAAATTTGCTTGAATACCCAAATTATACTTATTTCAATGGCAAGAGAAATCCTGTCCTGGGCAGGAATATCTGCCATCAGCAAGCAAAGAGTTAACTCCTAGCATTCTGGTAGTATTTCAAAATTTCCATCATTGACGACTCCATATTGTCCACATAGAATGAAAAACTTAAAAACATATATCTTGTTTGACATAGCTCACTGAGTTCTCTCAAACAAGATATAATTTATTAAATTCTCTGCTGCATTGTGGGAAAAATTTGCTGATGAAAACTTGGGTATTTTTAATCAAAGTGCAGAGGGTTAACAATCATTTATACCATGATTACCTATTCTACTATATATAAAAAGCCTATGACAAATTTTAGCTTTACACACCAACCGTGGTGAACACGCCAGTAATGGGATTTCAATAGTTAAAATTTATACCTACAGTGGAACTACATCCAAGCTGACCTTTGGTGACCTTGCCTTGAATGCAAACTTGTCTAAATTTATCACTTGTCGCCTTGTGAAGAGTGAATGAAAACGGCAATTATTTATTCCATTTTTAAATAATTTTACCTCATAAGATACAAAAAATGTACAAACATACGTTGTGTCATGTTAATAAAGCATCCATAACTCGAAATAGTATGTTATTAAAATGAAAAAGGCCCTGTAATTTGTGCATTTTGCTTTCTATTTCATTTCGGAGACAAAATTGCCAGCGGAAGTACCGCCCAACGGTGCTCATGTAAATAGAAATAGATTTGAAAGTGTGAATATTGATTTATTTAACATTTAACCTCTTATTGCTCTGACGATAATGGTATAAATAAAATATACCCAAAGTAGCTTGGTGTACCAAATGTTCACCACTCGTGGTGAAGTGGAGTTAATCGTGCCCCAAGGGATCGCGGTTAACACCACTTCACCACTCGTGGTGAACATATGGCACACCAAGCTACTATGGGAATATTCTATATTTAACTGGTTTAGTGATAGGTAGCTATACTCTACAACATTACTATGTGTCTTTTTTTGTTTACAGAATGCTGTAAGTTTTAACTGGTTGAGTGCTTAATTATTTATCAAAGGTGATTTGAAACATGGATATTTTTTTCAAAGATAGCATGCTACCAGCAAGAGTAGCCTTAGTTTAGCAAGATTTTGTTCATAAATAATTGTTTGGTTACAATTTATTGAAGAGGGCCAATAGCACTCTCCAATAAATTGCAACTATAAAACAATTTTGTATAACAAATTTTTCTTCCACTGCTGAGCAAACATCAACCTAATGCATACAGGATAGAGCCACTAAAATGGCTTCCAGAACTTTTCAATAGAGCCATGATAGTGGCTTTTAGCACTCAACCAGTTAAGCTTATACATTTTACAAGAACCAATGAGCAAGTTTTACAATTTATATTATGGTCCCTGCTTGGCTTTGAGGTGATGATTTTGTGGCACTCTCTCCACATAATTGCAATTTCATGACTTGATTTCACTATTATTATAGAATATTATATTACTACATTAGCCAATATAAGGGATATAAGTTTTCTGGTTTAATTCTAAAAGTTTTTTATTTTTTTTATTTTGTTCTGGGTTCCATTTTCCATTGCACCCTTTAGCAAAACCATTACCTAACACTGTATTTTGTTTGATAATTTGAAATTTTCCAGGTGTTACTTCTAATGAACATACTTTATTACTTTCCAAAGTGTGATTTACTGGGATTTCCGGGTTTGATTATAAATGATAACTTCACAAGTGAATTATGTAATCAACAAATGTGTCATGTATCCATGCACGCAAACGAAGACGCTTTGCCGTGGGTGTAATGGGGACTTGAAATAAAAACATGAAAAACAGACACTTGCAAAAAAAAAAAAAAAAAAATTCTTGAATAACTATTATTTTAATTTTTTGTCTCAAAAACATAGGTTATGACCCCTCATTGGAACGAGCTCAACGAGCTCATTCCAATGAAGGGTCATAACCTATGTTTTAGAGATAAAAAATAAAAAAATAATGAAAATGAAATGGCGATTTTTTAGAATAGCGTTGGTCGGTTTTGGCCGTTACGTTAGGCAAAGAGTTAAATAATATAATTATCGTTAATAATGAAAAGTAATAAACAGAGTAATCACTTGACTGGACTGGTTATGTGAAATAATTCATTCGAGGCGAGGGACTATATTGTAAAACACTCGTGCACATTCGCGCACTCGTGTTTGTACAACGTCCCACACCTCTCATGAATTATTTCACATAAACAGTCCAGTCAAGTGATTACTCTCTATGCAATTTCATCTTGCCATGCTTGAAACCAACTGCTTGTGATAAACACTCAAGACTGAGAGCAATGCGAATCTTTGGACATGGACCTAGTGGTGATAATAAAAGATCAACTACTTTTGGAAGCAAATTACACCACTGAATGTTTTAGCCCTTTGTCTGCTGCAGGAAGATTTTCATTCCCAGTCAGTCCCAGTCCAAACATACTCAGTTACTAAGCAGAAGTATAACTCTAGCTTTTGTTAGAAAGTATGTGCTTATAAACAGGATAGTCTGCAAATCTTGAATTCAAACTCTATTGAATTTTGCATCAAATCAAGTCATGACTGCTTTATTGCAGGCAATACCAAGGGCACATGAAGCTTCCAAGGGAAAGGGAGGGTAGGGTATCAAAAAGGGCACTCTACTCTGGATATGAGTCAACACTGAGAGTTTGCAATGAACCATAAATTGTGATGTGGTATATATTGACATTAAATACATATCGTCCCCTGGGAGGAACAAGGTGCCATCTGTAGTGCTAAAGCTTTAGAAATCCACCCACCAATTGTATAGATTTTTTGTTTGATGATTATAGACCAAAGCCCATCTTTATACCTGACATCTCTCCCCACCCCACTCTTGGCACACGTAAAATATGTCAGAAACAAATATTCAAGATTTTCTCAGTTACAGTTCTCAGAAAGTAGTCTTTTCCATAAATCCAGAAGTACACTTCTGGCAAAAAGGGCACATGCCCCACCCACCTGTCCTCTAATCTCAGGACAGGGGGGCAACATCCCCTCCTGCCCTCTGCTTCCAGCTCCTTTGGCCTTGACTTGATTCTATGAAAAATCCTAGAAAATACTTAGCATGTTAAAAGAGTTAAATCAAAAAATAAAATGAGTAAGCAAATTAAGTTAAAAGTATTGAATAAATTAAAGTGGTGTTGGCTGGAAGAAGAGGATGCCAACATTGATTCTCAATCTAAGAATACACTATATGTCATTTGACACGAATGCCCCCACAGGGTAGAATAACTAAGCAATGGATTTAAATGCCTGTAGCATAATTAGCCATTTACAATTTCTCCATACAAAGGAGAAATAAACACTTGTAATATCTCCATCTCCAAGAGTCTGAGAAAACAGAAATTCTAAGTACTTGTAAGTTTAAATTAATGTTAAGTAACTTTGTAAAACATCAAAATTAAAGTTGAAGGTAAACATAAAATCGACCAATTAGAGAGTGCAACTCTAACCCTAATCATCAAGCCAGGCTGGTATTCAAACTCAACCTGTAGATTCATTGGTTAAACTCAAATGCCAAATATTGGTTCAATTAATGAATATTTTTTCAAGTTATCATGCTAACAATCAAAAACTTGTTAAAATTGACTAATTAGGAGCCATAACTTAACCTATAATCACTGGACCAGGCGGGGTTTCGAACTTGACCTGTAGATTGTTTAGTTGAACTCAAATATCAGACAGTGGCCCAATCAATGAATATTTGTTGAAGTTATTACAAACAAAAAATTCATTAAATTAACTAATTAGGAGCCATAACTCTGCCCCTGATCATCATATTGGGCTGGTTTTTGAGATCTATCATAAAAGTGTAAAGAAAAACTCACATGTCAAATATTAAACCAATTGGATAATATTTGTGGAAGTTATTGTGCTAACAAGTACATTCTTACGGAAGGGCGGATGGATAAGGGTAACTCTATATGTCCCAGACATGTTCTGGTGGGAGCATAAAATGAAAGTGTCAATGACACTGCAGCTTAAATTGTGTGTTGTGTTTGATGAAAAGGATAATGTTCAATGTTTATGAAAGGATTATCAAATAAGACAAGAATTGTGATAATTGGGAATATGTTCATTTCTGTTCCCTGTATGCTATGGTTTTGATAAAAATAATATGAGGTGTACACTGTACTAAAGAGCTGAGGGGTGGGTTAATATGACCTCACAGTTAATGTATGTGGCCCTCACGGTTAATGTATATCAACAAAGTTACCAAGTTACAGAGAAATTATTCCAAAACGAGTCATCCTATCAAGTTACATTGAAATCCCTTCATAAATATGGCCTATAGACTGTGCTAACGATTTTCGGGCTTTGGGCCCCTGTAGCCGTCAGTTTCCCAATTGCGTCCAAAAGGGGACGTTCTCATCTTGACATTATATGAAGTCAACCTACTAAGTTACAATGAAATCCCTTCATAAATATGACCTGTAGACTGTGCTAAAGGTTTATGGGCTTTGGGCTCGGGCAGCCATCACGGTTGAATGATTGCAACCAAAAGTGGACATTCTCATCTGGGCATCATTTGGAGTGATCCTACGAAGTTACAATGAAATCCCTTTATAACTATGTCCTGTAGACTGTGCTCAAGGTTTTTGGGCTTCGGGCCCCTGAAGCTGTCACAGTTGACCAATCACGACCAAAAGGGGATGTCATCATCTAGGCAATATATGGAGTCAAACTAACAGGTTACACTGTTTTGGGGTTTTGGGCTCGGGCAGCCATCAAGGCTGAATGATCATGACCAAAAGGGGACGTTCTCATCCAGACATTATTTTGAGTCATCCTACCAAGTTCCAATGAAATCCCTTCATAAATATCACCTGTAGACTAAAGGTTTTCGGGCTTCGGGCCCCTGTAGCCATTGCAGTTGCCCAATCGCGTCCAAAAGGGGACGTTCTCATCTAGACATTATATGAAGTCAACCTACCAAGGTACAACGAAATCACTTCATAAATATGACCTGTAGATTGTGCTAAAGGTTTTCGGGCTTTGGGCTCGGGCAGCCATCATGGTTGAATGATCACAACTAAAAGGGGACGTTCTCATCTAGACATTATTTGGAGTCATACTACCAAGCTACAATGAAATAAATCCCTTCCTAAATATGAGCTGAAGACTTTGCTAAAGGTTTTCGGGCTTCAGGCACCTGTAGCCATCACAGTTGCCCAATCATGTCCAAAAGGGGATGTTCTCATCTAGACATTATATGATGTCAACCTACCAGGTTACAATGAAATCCCTTCATAAATATGACCTGTAGACTGTGCTAAAGGATTTTGGGCTTTGGGCTCAGGCAGCCATCATGGTTGAATGGTCGAAACCAAAAGGGGACATTCTTATTTGGGCATCATCTGGAGTAATCCTATAAAGTTACAATGAAATCCCTTCATAAATATGACCTGTAGACTGTGCTCAAGGTTTTCGGGCTTCGGGCCCCTGTAGCCATCACAGTTGACCAATCACGACCAAAAGGGGATGTCATCATCTAGGCATTATATCGAGTCAATCTAACAAGTTACAATGAAATTCTTCCATAAATACGACCTATAGACTATGCTAAAGGTTTTTGGGCTCGGGCAGCCATAAAGGCTGAATGATCGCGACCAAAGGGGACGTTCTCACCTAGAC
The DNA here is from genome assembly GCA_031216915.1 of Pictodentalium vernedei. NCBI lineage: Eukaryota > Metazoa > Mollusca > Scaphopoda > Dentaliida > Dentaliidae > Pictodentalium > Pictodentalium vernedei. The sequence continues at coordinate 710,457,268 of CM062297.1, forward strand.
ACTATTTGGAGTCATCCTACCAAGCTACTATGAAATCCTTTCACAAATATGACCTGTAGACTGTGCTAAAGGTTTTCAGGCTTTGGGCCCCTGTAGCCATCACAGTTGCCCAATCGAGTCCAAAAGGGGACGTTCTCATCTAGACATTATATGATGCCAACCTACCAAGTTACAATGAAATCACTTCATAAATATGACCTGTAGATTGTGCTAAAGGTTTTCGTGCTTTGGGCTCGGGCAGCCATCATGGTTGAATGATCACAACTAAAAGGGGACGTTCTCATCTAGACATTATTTGGAGTCATCCTACCAAGCTACAATGAAATCCCTTCATAAATATGAGCTGAAGACTTTGCTAAAGATTTTCAGGCTTCAGGCACCTGTAGTCATCACAGTTGCCCAATCATGTCCAAAAGGGGACGTTCTCATCTAGACATTATATGATGTCAACCTACCAGGTTACAATGAAATCCCTTCATAAATATGACCTGTAGACTGTGCTAAAGGATTTTGGGCTTCGAGCTCAGGCAGCCATCATGGTTGAATGATCGCAGCCAAAAGGGGAATTCTCATCTGGGCATCATCTGGAGTGATCCTACAAAGTGACAATGAAATCCCTTCATAAAGATGACCTGTAGATTGTGCTCAAGGTTTTCGGGCACCTGTAGCCTTCACAGTTGACCAATCAGGACCAAAAGGGGATGTCATCATCTAGGCATTATATCGAGTCAACGTAACAAGTTACAATGAAATCCTTACATAAATGCAACCTGTGGACTATGCTAAAGGTTTTTGGGCTCGGGCAGCCATCAAGGCTGAATGATTGTGACCAAAAGGGGACATTCTCATCTAGACATTATTTGGAATCATCCTACCAAGTTACAATAAAATCCCTTCATAAATATGACCTGTAGACTGTGCTAAAGGTTTTCCGGCTTTGGGCTCCTGTAGTCACCACAGTTGCCCAATCAAGTCCAAAAGGGGACGTTCTCATCTAGACATTATATGAAATCAACCTACCAAGTGACATGGAAATCCCTCCATAAATATGACCTATAGACTGTGCTAAAGGTTTTCGGATTTTGGTCTCGGGCAGTCGTACGGTTGACAGATCACGACCAAATGGGAAAGTTCTCATCTAGACATCATCCGGAGTCATCCTACCAAGTTACAATGAAATACCTCCATATTAAATATGACCTGCAGACTGTGCTAAAAAGTTTTGGGCTTGGGCAGCCATCACGTTTGACAGATCATGACCAAAAGGGGAAGTTCTCATCTAGGCATCATACAGAAGCATCCTACCAAGTTACAATGAAATCCCTTTATAAATACGACCTGTAGACTGTGCTAATGGTTTTCGGGTTTTGGGCTCAGGCAGCCATACCGGTTGACCGATCGCGACCAAAAGGGGATGTTCTCATCTAGACATGCCCCCAAACCTGCATATGAAATTTCGTGACGATCAGACAAGAACTGCAGGGTGTAGCCTGTGCTAAAGGAAAATGTGAACAGACTCACAGACTAACAGACTTCTGCACGCGTGATGGCAACAGCTTATCTTGACTTTGTCAAGTTAAGCTGAAAAAAACAAAAAATATTGCTGGGATTGTTCTTTGTACTTGTATTTATTGGATTAAGACAATGGGTCACTGGGAAAGAAAGCTCTTCAAAATCACACCAGGTTTTCAGTTTTCCTTTTTTTTTCCTGCCCACTAACATGGAGTGTGACTTTTTCTAAAGAAAGCACAGACACTGTATGATCCAATCCAATGGAATAGTACATAGTCGGACATAACCAAGAATTTGATGTTGACAGAAAGAATATTTAGTCACAATTGACCCCTTTCTGACTAATGATTGATGCTGGGACCTCTGACCTGAGAATATCAGCACAATCAGTCACTCTGTTTTACAATTTATATCAAGGTTTCCAGGGCACCAGAAGCAGGTGTATGTGTGGATGGTGGGGTGGGGTGGGGGTGGGGGTGGGTGAGGGGGGGGGGGGTACTGTAATATGAAGCTATTCAATCAGCAGGGGGATTTCTAAAGCTTTATTTCATCCCTTGAGTGATACAAGGTGCTGTCTACAAAGCTCTCCCCAAAAAGTTGGGTCAGTCTACTGAATGACACTCCAGTCCAATAATGACATTCGACTTGGCACTACAAATTTTAATACAGCGAAATGAATAAACTATACAATGTTAACAAATAGAATGACACTCCAGTCCAAGAATGACATCCGACTTGGCATTACAAATTTTAATAATTTTAATACTGCGAAATGAATAAACCATACAATGTTAACAAATAGAAAAATAAATTTTAACACCTTCGCAGATTAGTAACAAATTAACTGAGAACCAACTTTATCAGGTTACAATAGCCTTCACCATTGATAGTGCTGTGCCTGGTGTTGTTGATTTCACTATGCCTGGATTTAGACTGCCTTCTAAAGTCTTCAATGCCTTTCTTGATTCCCTGTAAAAAAGACAAACCATTAATGTATAGTGATGTGATCACAAACACAGACAGAGAATTTCAAATGGATCGTGACAGGGTCAGGATCCAGTAAAATTCTCTGTCCACTTACCTCCTGACAACACAATAGGATTTCACCATTCTAACATGAAATATGAGAATGCAGTAAACATGTAAAACACCAATTGTCCCTCATCAGTTTATTCAATATTTTATTTGCAATAGTATGATGCGACAAATATAAGAGATTAACAAAAGTAACTGAAGGAAATGACAAATATAAGAGATTAACAAAAGTAACCGTAGGAAATTGCACAGCCATGAGGGTTCTCTTCCTGCCAATTAACCCCAAGACAGACTGTGACAAAGAAAAAGGTAGCACTTGAAAAAAGAAAATTTTTCATGTGTACCCTACTATTGTTGATCTAAATTATCAAGCTCAACCATTTATCTAACATGACCACAAGACACGATATTTTATCCTTAACCCTGCTCACTCTGATGTCAAAACATTGAAATTTCAAGTCGCAAATTTTTTCAGTAACGCAAGTGGGAATTTAACCAAATCAATCTTGTTTGACAGAGCTCAATGAGTCCCTAACTTGGAAGTATACTCCCTATTTTTGTTCTTTTCCATGCTGATTGGGAAAGAAAAAGTGGTGCAAAAGCACGATGAAATGAAAGTGTGATGACACTGTAGCTCAACTTGTGTAAGACATATACATGTATAGTATGTGACACAGCAATGACACACATCTAGGTGATGACCTGATAACAAAGGTACATGTAAAGTATTGTGAAGGTCTGTACATAAATACTGACCATAGCTTGTAACAAATGTACAGGTAAAGTATTGTAAAGGTGGGTGACAGATGCCTCTAGCTAGAGCCGTATTGAAATGTGCACTTACAGTGTATAAGTAGCACTGAATAAATCAAAGTTTGTCTCATTGGCCGCTGGTGGCCATCTTGGAATTTTGGACCACACCCAAAAACATTCGTTCTTGTCCCACGGTGATAACAAAGGTACCCAAGAAGTTTCGTAAAGATTGGTTCAAAAATACGGCCTCCAGCCCGAGCCGTATTCAATTGTTGACGGATGGACAGATTTCCAGACAGACAGATGGATTACAGGCCATGACAAAACCTCAAATTTGACTCCGTCAAATTTAAAATCAAAATAAGCTAAAAAGCTGAGCCAAGTGCGACTGGCACATACCCAGAAGGGGATGCTCTTCTCTATACCAATACCAAAGCTTCCGGAAACCAGTGCACAAACATATAACAGAAGTGTCATTCTTTTTTCTTCCGCCATGTTGTCAAGATGCAGTTTGTAATATAATTAGTAAAATTTATAGTTAAAAACAGAAAAAAACAGAATGATTGGAGAAAATTCTGTTGCACTGCCCGAGTTCTGGTGGTTAATTCATCACACATGTTACAAAAACTTCTATCCATAGATTTTTGAACACTAAAATTACAAATCCTTGTAATGCCTCAACATGGTGCTTTCTATAATCAATATTTCTGAAAAGAAAGCAAAAAACTACTAATGGCATTCATGACTTTAAACTTCTATAGTTTTCTGTCACTGCTGTATTGATATGCTTTATTGTTGACAACTGAAAGACATGACAAGGATATTGATGTACAGCCAAAGTCAAAATTGGCTCTTGAATGACAATAAATAGAGTATCTTCAACTCCTCCCCAGTTTATACTGACATTCTGTCAATTAGATTAGATAGATTGAGCCAAAGTCATGAACCAGACTTAAAACTACCACCAATAACTCCCTTCATTTCACCTTCACTGATATACAAAAAAAATAGCCACCACAAACAATAAGTGTGCATTATTTTCTAGAATCACCAGACATTCTTAAAAGAACCATGAGCATTCTTTCAAATAATACACAATTATTGTTTTAATGCAAACATTCAACCAGTTACCTGACCTGGCCGGTTTTTAACCATAAGAATCTACTGAAACAACCATGCTCAGCATGCTGTTATCTCCAATGAGTGATCCCAAATGATCTCATCGATCAAAAACTTTTTACATTTTCAATTTTTATTTTCTCAAATGAGATAAATTACTTTTTTTTTGTATTAATACAAGAATTTAATGTAAAGTTGGTTGTAAGTCGAATAATATACTGAACTCACGATATTTGGCAAGATAATGGTCGAGACTTTGTCCCTGACCATTATCTGGCCAAATACCCTAGTTTGAGCATATTATCCCTTACCTACTTTACTGGACAAGTCTGGTAATTTTTGCTATATTCTATGGTTGAAACTGTTCATCACTTGATTCAAAAACCTGATAAAAGATACCTGAATTGATCAAAAAATAAACAGTGCTTCCTGTAAGGGCTCAAATTGCACTGTTAAAACAACAGTAGACTGATAGAGTGTCTGCTTGAAAAATTTGTGCCTAATGATGAAGACACCTTCAAATAATCATTTACAGATTGTTATTGAAATAATGGTTCAAAACTCAAAAGCCATACTTTTATATATATGTATATAGTAGGGCCGCATGATATTCAAAACCGAATACCGGTATCAGTATCAAAAACATACCGCGGTATACTGGTATATCGAAAACTGCTCAGATATATGAAGGTAGGTACCACAATCAAGACTTGAGGCATCAAAGTCGGAACGAATCAGCATGCCTTGATGATGCGCTTCGAAAAAACATTTACCCAACACAGATGATATCAAAATTTATTATTTTAAAAATCAGTTTATCAGATTTTCCCCCAAAACTTCTACAAAACAATATCATGTGGGCCCAGTTCCAATGAGGGGTCACATGGTATAGTTTTGTTGAAATTTTTAAAATTATTTTTTCAACTGGGGAATTTGTATATTTCATGGGCACATGCAGACGATTCCTTTGGTAAAGGAACAGTATTATTCATTCGGGGCTACAATTAAAAAAACTCAAGTCATCTTGAAAATTAAATTATGGGTAAATAAATAATGACGATAAACCGTTATTTTTGTAATTACACTGGTGTTCAATCGATATTGGTTTGAATACCGGTATATATCGGTTTATCGATATACTGTGCAGCCCTAGTATATAGCATACAAGATGTAAATAGGCAACCAGAAGTTGAATACCTCGGCTAGTTCCACAATATTATTGAATGAGCATGCTTTACCACTCTTGAAATATGAGTTGAATTGTTACAAAAAGGGTCATATCAAGTGATGAAATGCTTTGTAACTATTATCTACTAAATTTATCACATAAGCCTTTCATATCATACTGAAAGCTCCCTGAAGAACCTTGATAAATTTCAGGTTTTGGAATTACAGAGGAAATATTATTTTCATTCATATTGTACTTATTGTACTGCAATATCTTCACAGTACGTTGGATATCTCTTAACTGAATAACCTTGTTAATTGAATATAATTTCCCAATACAAAACCATTTACCAGACCTCCAGTACAAATTTAACCTGTTAATTGAATATAGGTTATAGAGTAAACACCTATTAATTGAATAAAAAATCTTGTAACCTGTCGAGAAATTACCGATTTTCCACAGTTTTTCTTTCTTTATAGTCCTATTTGGCCTCAGTACATTCAATACAGGCATTTAATCTATTATATATTGTTTGACAGAGCGAATACAGGAAAATGACACAATCCCTGGTAATTGAATACTCCTGTTAATTGAATAATTTTCATTAGCAAAGTGGCTATTCAATTAACAGGGTTCCACTGTACTAATTAAAAATTTAAAAAATGGTTGTAAAGTAACAAGCAGACAGCTGAGTCCATGAATGAAATAAAAAAAATACCAAGATTGAAACAGTCTCTCAAAAACTTTTATCAGAATTTTACTAGGAACAATAGTATAACAATTAACCCTAAAAAATTTGAAGTTGATATTTGACAAGTTTTGTGGCATCAGAACAGGTTCCCTTCTGTGTAATCATAAGTAAATTCTCCAGTTAAATGCCAGATTAGTTTGGCAATGGTTTTTAGTCCAGTTTGGGCTGCCTGTCAGGCAGCCAACAATATGCTAAAGATCACAGCCAACCACCATAGTTACATGTAAAGTAGAGCTGGTCAGTTTAACCAAACTGAAACTGAAACTCAATTTTTAAGTGGAAACTGAAACCAAAAAGAGATTAACAAGCGTATATTTTTGGTTTTGCATAACTTATGAATATTCACATTTAGCAAACCATAGATTTTGAAGAATCAACAAAACGTCAGCTAAAACGTTGAGCAACATATATCAATATTTTGTAAGAAGCGATGACAGAATTGCAATAAATCAGTCATCGCCCTCTCTCAAACATTAATTAAATTTTCTTAAGTGATAGTCCCCGTTATCTGTTTCAAAAGATTTGATAGGCAAATTTAGTTCACACAAACATTTCTCCTTGTCCAGGCCTTAACAGAGACTATGTGGGATGATATATTAACATCTTTATGAAACACATGATTATATCAGCAATTTATGCCATGCGGTAAAATAAAGTCAAACATGAGTAACACCATGACCAGTCTGAAGGCTGCAGCATAAATTCATTGGTTATAATTCTGAAACAAGGATTCATGTTGAACATTGAAATTTGAGCGGGGTTTTGGGCCTGCTAAAGTCTTCAGGAAGCCATAGGACTCTGCCTCCTGAGACCCACACATGATGTCTTGTTGAAAGCAGTGGTGGATTCAGCTGGCAGATTTTATAATTTTTTGAAGATAGGGCAGAACAAAATTATAGGAAAAGGATGGTTACTCTCATCACATTCATACACATGCCCAATACCAATATCTACCAGATCTTATGCACTTGAGTGAAAAATATTATCATGGAATTGGATGTATACTGCTCCTACAAGAAAAAAAATCAGGAGAATTCCATAGTTGTATCCTACAGGGTGGAATACCAATTCTGTATCTTTCTGTTTCTATTTTACATATGTTCAGCCTGTACATCTACGAGGATTTGCAATTTGTGAGTCTTATAATATGAATCATTTTTATTCTATACTAAGTACTTAACAGATCACTCTTTGAATAAAATTTAAAAGTGGTGTTCTGCTTTTTGTCACTCAATTTACGGAACGTTTTTGTTGTGCAATTATTAGTATTTTTGTTTGCCTGCACTAATTTAGTGTGCATATCTTTTTCATGTTTACTTGATTTTTTTTATACTTCAATGCACATGTAACTATGTTTAAACGTATTCTTGGTACAAAGTTTAGGTGGGATTTATCTCCCTTGACCACCTTACAACATTGCATACTTTTATGTCCCCAACAAAAACCTGAACAAAGCTGTAGATACCTTGTCAAAGTGATGAATCACAATCTGACACCTTTAGACAATGAAAAATTAAATAATGATGCAAACATTCTGCCACAAGCACATATGTTTATGTAAATGTATGCTATGTATGTGCATCCAAAGACACCAACTTTAATGTATGTAGTCAAATGCTTACAATCAGATATTATGAAATGTGTAGCCCAGGTGTAAGTTAACAAGGAAGGTAACAGCACTGGAAATTTTTTTCAATGGCAATGGTTGAATATATTACATAGCGGCAGTTAAATACAAAATTGGAGGATGGTGATTGCTAGTGATTAAACAATCACTGATAACCTTGTCTGCTTTTGCCCTCAGCTAACATAATGAGATAAATTTGTGGAGAATTTCAAGATGTTTGAAAAAGCTAGTCCCTCCAAAACCAATACCCAACTTGATGCTGTGTGACAAGGTTCTGCATTTCACAAGATAAACATGATCTCTCCAAGAGGTTGGCCCACACCAATTTTTTCGGGCCCACCTCTGCCCCTGGGTTTTCTAATTTGTACAGCAGGCCTGTTTACTAGCGAGATGCGGTAGTTAACCTTTACCCAACGCAGATATCAAAATTTATTATTTTAAATATCAATTTTTCAAATTTTTCAAAAAATTTCAACAAAACCATATCATGTGACCCCTCGTTGGAACGAGCTCGATGAGCTCGTTCCAATGAGGGGTCACATGATATGGTTTTGTTAAGTTTTTTGAAAAATATTATTTTTTCAACTGCTGAATTTGCATATTACGCGGGCGGATGCGGACGATTCGTTGGGTAAAGGGTTAACAGTTAATCAGAAACACATATCTAACAGTTTCTCCCGACATGGATTCCTGGATAATATTTATACAACTCATCAGCTGGACAAAAAAATGTTATGATAATTACTCCTGAAAATGCTTTGTGAAAAACATGTGAAAAATAGTAATGTGCACAAATCACTCCAAACTGTGTTCAGTGATGGGATTACACACTGCAAGAAAAGAGAAAGAAAGAGTTTGTTGAGCTGCCTACAAATAATTACCACTGCCAATATTTATAAGTATCAGAAACAATCATGATGAAAGTAGTTAACTGTCCGATTAATCATCATTACAAAAACCCCAAAACAAGTAAGGAAAGATTAAAAATCTTAAGCCATATTAACTAGTATAGTGCTAAATTTTTGTTAGTTGCCCAAATTTATTCACATGTTTTTGCACTGTTACAATTAGGAGAGAGTGCCGATATGCACTCTGCCATAAATTGTAACAAGGGAAAAACCACACAGACAAAATAAATTCACTTCAAAGATAATGTTAACCACATCCACAGGATATGGAACCTTTAAGCTGAGATACCTGCACTTAAGGATGGAACCCAGATGTGGGCTTCAAGTACTCAACAAGTTTAGGTAATAACAAGTGCCAACAGCCAGAGTAAGTATCCAAAATAGTTAAGATAAGAGCTGATAATTTGTGGATCGATCATCAATGCTAATAGATGATTATATAATAGAAAAGCAATGTTGATTTCTTCTATATAAAAAAGTTTACACTACCACAATTTGATGAATCGAACAAGAAATTCTTTTGGTTACATTTGTGGAGTCGTATCTGAAGGAACTATCTCATAATATTATGAATCCCACTTAACTGTTACTATTTAATTGCAGGTGGTTTAAAGAGCAAAGCCTCGTTAAACAAAGAAAAATATTGCACTCTATCCATAACTTATACAGACAACCAACAAATATCTCTGCATTTTACGTATATTTTAGGTCAAGGAGTTGCAGTGTATTTATTTAATTCATTAACCCTTTACCTAACGTAATGGCCAAAACTGGCCAGCGCTACTCTCAAAAGTTAAAAAATTTATAGTAATTTATATATTTTTTATACTTACCAATGACCCAGACATAGCTGGTGCTAACTCTTAAAATATAGGGCCAAACACAAATTTTGCCCCTCAATCCCCAAAATTTGCATCTTAAAACTAAAGAAAACATGTCCTGAAAGGCCCTCCACACCTCGCCCCCACTGCGCATGCGCAGTGTCAAGGACGTTCCGAAATTGGCGCCATTTATCATTCTAATAACCAGTGCCTGGTAAGCGCTATGTACTCAGCGGGGAGGCAAGAGTTCCCAACTCCTGGGAGGGCCATCCCCGTCTGGGTCATTGGTAAGTATAAAAAATATATAAATTACTATAAATTTTTTAACATTTTTATACTGTACCAATGACCCAGACATAGCTGAATAGTAAAAAGGCTGGAGGGCCAAGGACATAGAGCAAAATGGAATACGCTCAATAAAATAAAATAGAGTCATCCCCTGTAGGGAAAAGAAGTAATAGGCCTTACATGTATCTTTCTTATTTATGATAAATTAGAAAGATACAACACCTTCCAAAAATTGAGCTTCATACATCCATGTACTCTATTAATATCCAATAATCCTTATACTAATAATTTTTAAAGTAAGCCAATAATACAGTAAGTCTAGAGAATAGAGACTCTTATACTCCTAAAAGTGTGTGAGAATTGCATAATCATGTCCGTTGACATATGCAATATTCAAAAGCTATACTTTAAAAACTAAGACTTGAATGAATTTTATAAACTTAAACTTCTCACTAAACAACCATCCCAATAACAGCTCAGAATTACTAACTCCGGAGGAGGTATCCCCTTGTTTTCATAGTAAAAACAGGTGACCCAAGGGAACACCCTCCCCCCCCCCTTTTTCTTGCCCTGGGTCAAATAGCCCAGAGCGAAGAGGGCAGCCGAACGGAGACACTGCCGAAACAGACAGCCTACCTAGCTATAGTAGCAACTGTTAAGTGAATGACATTCTGAGCAGTAGATAATAGACCTAACAATAGAGGCCTCCAGAAATGGACTCGATATTTCTGAGATAAAATTCATGAATGGATGGCTGAGCGCAATGAGCAGCCTTCAAAAATCTATAATAGCAACACTATTAATGTAAGCCCAAGAAGTAGAAGAACTCTTACTTCATGAGCCGAAATCTTAAGCACAACTGCTAAGCCAATGATATACCATAAGCAGTACGCTAGTTAATAGAATCCATTAACAATAAAATGGAGCGTAACGTCCTTCTACTAGACATCAAAGACAGAAGAAGCTTACGCCCTTGTAATAAACAGATATCTGTTTATAAATACATAAACTGTACCCGGAAAAAGTAAAGGCCTATGCCCATACGAAGACGGAAGGACCTTAAAATAATAGGTTCCGGATAATAGGAGCCTAACTCTTATGCAACAATCCAACCTAAATAGTAACGGAAGTATTGATTCCGAAACTATGAAAGTGAAAATCATCCATCGATAGTGCATGAAACTCACTGACTCTACAGTAAAAGAGAAACCAACAGAATTACTGTCTAAAAGGTCAGAATTTGAAAACTACTGTTTCCAGAGGCTCAAATGATAACTTAGCTAAATAAGAACCGAAGTTAAAATCCGTATAGGAATTTAATCTAAAGATTCTAAGTCTATTTATCAAAAAGTTACTAACTGACTTAGATAAAGAGACAAAAGACTCCATTGTAAACTATCGTAGAGTGCATAGGTATGAGGTAACATAAACCTATAACCTAAATAACACAGGCTGCAGTAGATCTTGTGAAACAAGTATACTAAAAAATAGCAATGAGTAGTATGGAGGGATCAACCATATGAACATAATGATCCCTACACCACGACGGAAGAGCCTCCACTTTAGTCGCATAGAATAGTGAAGAAGAGGATCTCCTATAGTAAGAAATCGCGTCCAAAGCTCGTCCAGTACAGTGCTTACAATGCAATACGGACCACACAACGGAATACATGAAGGTTGCGACCTTGCTGGTTGTGATAAAGATGACACGATTAACCCAGTGAAAAAAGATCCTCACATAGAGGAAGATTTCACGTTAAGATCCACAGTAGACAAGAGAGTAAATTACTCAAGATCTCTGTGAAGATAGAGATGCTATAAACAGAAATGTATTGTGGTTGTTTATCTTAGCAATACCTGCTAAAACAACAGCGCCGGAGGATACGCGTATCCTATCATTCCGTCCTATAGATCAATAGAGCGTTAACAGTATTAGCTCAGAGATCTGGACAAGCCAACACATACGTCTGCAATTGATTAGCAAGCTGTGTCATAAATAAAACATCATTGGGCGCTCCCATAGATAGCAAATCTGATTAAATACTTGTTTGTTGAGAGTCCATTCTGACAGCAACAAGCGACCCGTAAGAGAACGGGAGTGCGATAAAACAATCAGACGACCCAGAATATGACGGACCAAAACTGAACTTGGTGTACTATAACGAACAGACGGATTCTTCCCATTAAATTGAATAACGGAAACGAAAGAGTGCCTCCCTGGTTCCGGAGATACGCCACTACTGTCGAATTAAAGGACAGGAATTTGGGCATGCGTTCCTGAATAATGTTCATGCAATGACATAAAGCAAGCCTAAAAAACATTATTCCGCGGAAGTTAAACTGATAGCTAAAAGACTGCGGAACCCAAAGACCCTGCCACTTCGAATCCGTAGGGATCAGTATATATCCCAATCTGTTTGACTGGCAACCGTCATAACAGCCACACTCGGGTCCGGCAACTGCGGCGGCACTCTCTGAGTCAACCACCGAATGTTTGCCCCAGTCTGAATCTCTTGTAACACTAGATAGACAAGAGAATGTATAAATCAAGCAATTCATGGATTGCCGGAAAGTTGCCGTCGAAGAGAAGCTCCTCCGAGAACGAAGCGACTCTGAGAGAGTTCTTAACCTACTATCCACGCATGGATGTAGCTAGGGCTGCATCACGTCTAACCAACCCCAATCAGCCACTGAAGGGCGGAGTTATACGTGAACAAACTACTGTCCTCAAAAGAAATTACATTGAGAATAATATCCCATAAATCTTTTCTTGAAGACGTAATGATAACGCCTCAGAAAAGCGGATTACGTATAATAAAGCGTCTAAGTTAAATCTACTATACATAATGTCGTTCCCAACATTGAAATTGGAAAAGACATAAACGACGAAAAAGAATATATGCAGTCTTTAATCACCGTCTAGACGCATATGAACTCTCGGTATGCCCTGCTCTGCCAAAATAAACTATATGTAAAAAAGATAAAATGGCAGAAATGAGCCACGCGGACAAGAAACTAAACTATCATGCTTAGTAGCAGGCTTGTATATATATAAATATATAGCGTCGAAAAATAAAACACATGTTGTAATGACAATATTGGACTGCGTCGGTAAGTCAGGGACAAAGTCCCTGTACCGATCGAGAAATCCGAGTCCAATGACGCTATAAGTCTCTTATCCAAGATCGCAGCAATGAAGTCCGAAAAATAATCACTGGAAGAAATGCCAGAAGATATGAAAGGCATCTTCCGATACTACTAAAGGGAAAACTCGAAATCTTTCGAATCCCTTTCGCCATCCTGTCGGACCCTATAAAGCGTTCGGTCGTCCGTAGCTTGATGCAACCGCGGACCGCACCGACCCAGCGCCATCGGATAATTCCTGATTCGACCGAGAAACCTCAATTGCTGGGATGCTGCGAAACACTGTGCTAACTTGGATAGCACGTCCGTCACTGAGGCCTGAGGAGCAGCGGTCTTACGATGCATTGCCGCAGGAAGCTCCGAGATCGTTACCCCGTGCATACTTCCAATGTGCGAGCGAACGGAGTGTATAGGCCTCGTGTCCCTTGGCTACCGGATGGCGCGACCTATTCGCTGTGGAATCACTGAATGCCGAAACTGATCGGATACTCGAGGTCACGTAGCCAATGTGCGGTCGTGTGCCCTGCTGTGAGGATGAGGAAGCATTAAAGACAGTCTCTCGGACTGTCAATATAACGGAGCATCCCGAGCAACGGACATATGCTCCGAATGTAAAATATCTGAACCACAACATGCGGTCCCCTATGTTGTTGGCTTCCTCCGATCTGTCCTCAATCTGCCGTCACTGGGTGAGTACTAAAGTAATTAAAGTGCTCGCATCACCCAAATCTCCTTCCTAGACCGCAACGGACGAACCCGGCAGCCGAACCATTCGATGAATGTACGCTACACCGGGTGAGCTAGCGAATGTCACTCCGTAAGCGATAGACATATTCCATGAGCACTTATTGCCGCTAACTCTTCATTAACTATGACGACAGAGGCACACTTTTGAAAGACATCTCCATAACTCTTCGAACAAGAAACCAGAAATGCTTGGATAGCAAGCATAAAATAATAATATATATAGCGTCGTTCAATAATTCGAAAGTTTGTGTGACATTATTGGACTATGTCGGAACTGAGGGACGATGTCCCTGAACCGAACCAAAAATTTCTAAGTCCACCGACGCTATCAGTTTCTTATCCGGCATCGCAGCATATGTTGTTCCGAAAGGGAAAGCTTGAAATCCACCGAATCCCTTTCGGTATCCCGTCGGACCGGATGAAAATTTTCGGACGTCCGTACCCGCTTCCACGGAGCGTCTCGACCCAGCATCGTCGGATAAAATATATGCGACAGAATCAGTTGATGCTGGGATGCTGCGATAAACTGTGCTATTGAGGAAAGCACGTCCGTTCCCGAGGCCTGTGCAGTAGCGGACTTACGATGCATTGCCGCTGGAAGCTCCGTGTACGTTGACTCCCGCACACTTCCTATGCGAACGTCCGGAGTCTGCAGGCCTCGAGTCCCCGGCTACCGACCCAGCGCTGTCGGATAATTCTCGATCCGACACCGTTTCTGTCGGCTGCTGGGATGCTGCGATAAGCTGTGCTATGTGCACAAGAATGTCCGGCGTCGAGACCTGCGGAGGCGCAGTCTATCGCTGCTTCGCCGAGGGCAGCTCCGCATCAGATGGCTCCCGCATACTTTTCCTATGCGAAACGTCCGGAGTCCATCGGTCTCGAATCCCTGGCTGCCGGATGGTGTGACCTGGTCGCCGAAGAATCCTTGATCGGCGGTCACGCAGCCAAGGTGCGGTCGTGTGCACTGACGAGAAGAGGAAGCCTTAGCAGTCTCAGCGGACTGCCTATACAACGGAGCGTCCCGAGCGACGGACGTATGCTCCGCTAACGACACATTTGTACCACAACATTTGGGGCCAGATGTTGTTGAACGAGAGAGGGGCCTCTCTCGCTTGCCGTCCGGATGGACCGGAACGAGCTATGAACCGGACTAAAAGGCTTCCTCCGATCTCCCTCCGATCCGCCGTCACTGGGTGTGCATTAAGTTAATTTTATAGTGCTCGCATCACCCCAAAATTCCTTCTAGACCGCAACGGACGAACCCGGCTGCCGAACCATTCGGTGAATGGACGCTACACCGGGCGAGCTAGCGGACGTCAAAGGCCGTTGAACCTACTAGGGTCCTCTTAGGCAATTGGCGTATTACATGAGCACTTTTCCGCTAGCCCTTCATTAATTGCGACGACGGAGGCACACTGTTGGAAGACATCACAGATACATCACCCTAATCTTGATCGTCTGAAATAGAAATTGATAAAGTAGAGTGACCCTGCGGGGAAAGGACCGGAGTGTCCAAATCCCCAACAACATACCGTGACATACGCTTCCCATATTGTCATCGAAATCATACGATACAGAACAGGAGTTAATGCGAGTACACTGACCACATATAGAATGATAATAAGGTCAGAGGAAGACTTCCTCTTAAAACAATTGATCAATATCCTTTCAATGTGAAAAGAAAACAAGTCCTGGTACTCGCACTAACCCCTGGCAATAAAAATACATAATAATAATATGATCCATTAATATAGAAAAAATAATTGAAATCAAAATATTTTGAAAAAATATTTTTTCAGAACAGCCCAAGTTTCTGAAAAGTAACGTTGAGCCCCAATGGATCCCAAGCCTAAGTGTGGACAAAAATTTTAAAAATATTTTAAACAATTTATTCAACACTTACGAACAATAATAATGTATCTAGTTATGATTAAAATAACATAAAGATATTATTATTTAGAAATCCCCCCCTCACACCGAGGGCTGTTGTAAATGTAAACAATGAGTGTAAAAACACTAAAATAAGACTCCAGGCACCCAGGCCCGAAATCAGTTACCAAAAATACACCATCTGATGCAAAACAGAGACTTCCAGGGAAGAAACTGCAGAACATCAGATGGTAGATGCAGAACACAACGCCTAACCACCCGTAGGTGAAGACGTAAACATGGGGAAAGAACAGAATTCATTCTGTTATTCAGCTAAAACTCCCAAGAAATTTTAGTAATAATAATTACAGAAACTATGCCAAAAGCATGGGAGAATAGCAAGGGGGAACTTAAAGGACAGGGAGAGAGGAAAAACACTTGAAAAAACAGTGTAACTAAATAATCAGAATGACAACAAAATGGCTGCTGCCTTGAAAATAGGTAACTTAACATAATTTCATTAAAAAATTTTAAGTTACAGCCCTGATAATATTCTGCCACACATTCTTTTCCTCTCCTCCTTTTCTATCCTCCTTAGAATCACCATTTCACTAATATTTATGTGTCTGGCATCATTTAAACTGAGATTTAAAAGCACAAAGATCAGTCAGATGTTAACTGATGAAGGGCCAAACTTAGAATGATAAATGGCGCCAATTTCGGAACGTCCTTGACACTGCGCATGCGCAGTGGGGGCGAGGTGTGGAGGGCCTTTCAGGACATGTTTTCTTTAGTTTTAAGATGCAAATTTTGGGGATTGGGGGGCAAAATTTGTGTTTGGCCCTATATTTTAAGAGTTAGCACCAGCTATGTCTGGGTCATTGGTACAGTATAAAAATATCACCAATTAATTTTCAGTATTTTTTTCATTTTTCGTCTCTAAAACATAGGTTATGACCCCTCGTTGGAACGAGCTCATTGAGCTCGTTCCAACGTGGGGTCATAACCTATGTTTTTGAGACAAAAAATGAAAACAATTAGTTATTCAAGAATTATTTTTGCAAGTGTCATCTGCTTTTCAGGTTAGGTAAAGGGTTAAAACCTTGTTTACAGTTTTGATGCAAGAATAAGCTCATAATCAAAATAAGGCTCACCTACCAACTTTTCAGATTTCAGTTTCAGAGTCCCCTCCTTGTAAATAAGCTTGGTCACTGACTTTGGAATGATGACACGAGCAACAGCCATACACAGGGAAGTTAGTATGATGAAAAATGATAAGAACTGAGTTAAGTTTACAGACTTTCCAAGCTGAAAGAATATATGTTGCGATCTTCTGTGTTTTGAATTCCTATATTATCAATGTCAGTATGTCAATAGAGCTCTCTAAGCTCTATAAAAGAAGATATAATGGATTAAATACTCAAGTTTATCATCCAAGTATAGAAAATTTTCATGAATGCAGTATCTCTGTTAATCAAACATTTACTGGTAAATTTGGTATTTAATTAACAGCAATCCACTGTTTTAGGAATTTTTCTAATACATCTGACAAATTCTTATCAAGTGATTTCCATAGAAACTTTATCATATGATGCCCAGGTCTCCCTCTATGTCTGTTTCTTTTTTCATACTTTTTAAGTGGGATAAATCTCTAATTCCAACAAAGTTCACTGCACTACAGTTAAAACTAGAAGTCCTGTCATGAACTGTGCACTTATCTAGGCTTAATTGCACGTAGTAATTGTGCACAATTCCCATATCGAATGGCATCCAAAGCACGGCAGGTTCACCTTGTTACTCATAGCAAATACAGGCAATGTTTCTGCTAATGGGCCATATGTACAGAATTTGATAGCCTTACTATGGTCATAACGCATAGATTAATGCGCAGATCGACATGCTATTTGTGCGCATTTCATGACAGGACTTCTAGTTTTAACTGTAAGGGTGTTTAGACCAGAGAGGTTTCACTGTATTATTGGTTGTGTCATGCAAATGAAATTTTTATTTGGGAAGACAATGCCAATAAAAATGTAACAAGAACACGTATATTCCAATCATGTTTTTACTACAATGCACCACACTAAATTATACTTGTCTGTGACAAAATTAATAAATTCAAGTACCATCTTGCACTGAATATGACAAATAAAAAAGCACACTCCTTGTGGTTGTTAATGATGTAAAGTAAGTTAAGAGTTCTCAAAGTGTGGTGACACACACAAAACATAATAGTGAAAATTCTCTATCTGTAATCTGAAGAATAGTGACATGATCATTTCACCACTGGAACTTGAAGTGAATAATGTTCGGTTATAAAATTTTGTTCAGTTGCACTGGGTTTTGTAATGTACCTAACAAATAGGCTAAAATCTCTCAACAATATATACCAATCAGCATTCGCTGAGAACCAAAGACAGCTGAAGGCAAAGGCAGATGTGCATCAGTGTTACTGCACCTTGGGTTACATAGTCAAGATCAATTCCATCATTCACACAATAAAATGAAATAACATGATGTTAAATGGGAATAATAGGAGATGCATGAGCATTGCATACCCCTACTTTGCGTCTTCTGTGAATGTGCCACATCTGAAAACATAACATCTGAGACTACTGACAAGTAAAGAGCAGTTGTTGGAGACACTGTCAAAAGAAACAATTATAGGACCAGTGCATTTGTTAGCAAAATAACTACCCAGAAGGAACAGTATGATAGTATCTTGGTCAACATAAAATCACACAGTAGACTCCTCCATCAGTAAGCTGAAGGTGAGTAACCAATCACTCACTCATATTTTTAGTGAAAAAAGTAACAAGAGAATAACTATCACTGATCCTTAACTCCTTGCATGTTGCTGGTGGGTATCCCTGCCCAGGACAGGATTTCTCTTGCCACTGACTTAATTACAATTTTGGCACATTAAACTAAATCTCTCCCCCGCCCCCCCCCCCCCCCCCCCCCCCGCCCCCTTGTAAATCGAAGAGACATTTTATCAATGATTGCTTGAGTTAAATTTAGATGAGTTTTTTTTTTGTTATCAAATCTAGTCATGGCTGCCTGTCAGCAGCCATGACTATATTTGATGAAACATTTATTTAAAATACTCAGCAGGTTAAGAGTTAACTATTATGTGCTTGGCCATTATTTCACCATGTTATATTCTAGGGTGTACGACACATGCAATAGTATTGTGTCTTTTTGTGATTCAAGAAGGTCGCAACAAAATATAGATTCTTTCTCCAGAGTCTGATCCATTTACATTGTTAACATGATGATTTGATGAAAAACCTAAAAAAATTATTATACTATATTTAAGAATTTTTTTTAAATGCCGCCCATTAATTTTGATTTGAGTCAAAGGTAAACCTCCGCTCCAATCCAATTTAGTGAACTTGGTTTATAAATTCAATTTAGAAGAGGCACTCATTTAGGATTCTCAAAAATCAGAGCATGTCTGAAAGTTAATTTATTTAAATTTTTCACACTCAGGTTGAAATTTCTTGAAAAAAAATCACACAATATTTATGTACTGTGTAATTACTATGTAATAAGCAGCTTTTGGAGTTTGTTCCACTGACATCTGTATCTGTATAGTTTCTCCCAAATGATAAAGGAATGTAGTTTCTTCCAGTAATAAAATGATAATAGGGGTGACAGGTTTGCAAAACTGTTGAACTGTCAAATATACACAGATGTATAAGTGACTCATTTATTACCCACCATATTTGAGTTTCAGATGCAAAAGGATAACAGGTGTTCAAATGTATTTCCGAGAGAGATCTGTTCATCACCCACCATATTTGAGTTTCAGGTGCAAAAGGGTAACAGGTAATCATATGTATTTCCTAGAAAGATCTGTTCATCAAAATGGCTTTAGCATAAGCTACAGCTCCATCTCCAAGGCTTGGAACAAGTGCCCATGACAGTATTGCAAAGAGAAACAGTGGAGGACAATCCAGGTCAACAACATTACATATCTGAATCTGCAAGAATAATGAAACCAAAACACTTACTGTAAACCCATTAAGATTTAACCATATCACAGTACCTGGAATCAATACTACTGCCCAGATGTTTTCATGAAGGAGATCAACAGTAAAGCATGTAACCCATCAATCCCAAACTTTTACCTCAATCGACAAGACAGAGCATCACAACACATTACATGGGCAAGATGAGATCAGCTTCTGAGGCATTCTCTGACAGGGTTTTGTTTAAACTTAAGGATTATCAAGGACGAGTGATGATGCTTTAATCCTTCACCTAAAATGACTAGAAGGACAACACTTGCAAACAAGCCTGAATTTCAGCAACCTGTCATTTACAAAATAAGGTTCCCAGAGGGTGAATTTCCTGATTCTATCCCCCTATAGTGGGTCAATTTATCCTCTAGGTACATCTTTCTGTTTTAGCTTGAGACCTTGATTCAGACTGAGGTTCACAGAGGGTAAATTTTGTGATGCTACCCTGCTGTGCAGGGTAGCATCACCAAATTCACCCTCTGGGGACCTCATTGTGCAGATGACAGTCTGCTTATATTCAGTCTTGCTTGCAAACAACTTTTGAATACCTAAAAAGTTTTCATTTTTGTCTTTTGTATTTTTGTCTTTAAAACACTGCTTTTGACCCCTCACTGAAATGAGCTTATTCCAATACGGGGTCATAAATTATGTTTTTATGGCACAAAATGGAAACATTTAGTCATTCAAGAATTTTACTTGCAAGTGTCATATTCTAGTTGTATTAGGTAAAGTGTTGACAGACTTTCACAATCTGAATACATAAAAAATTGAGTCAAACACTGCAATGAATTTCTCAGTCCATCTCAGACCCTAATCACTGCTCTGTCCACTGTCAACTGGATATGTTCTGGTGAAAAGATTAAGTATTTTATTATGAAATTAAACTTTCTACTGAAAAAAATGTAAAGTATAACTAGCTTTTAAATTGGTATTTGAGTGTTGTTTATACTTCAACAAGATGTACAGTATCTGCCTGGTGCAAGGATGGTATGAGGAGAGGGTGTTCTTGTATGAGCATGCTCAAAGTCTCTAAAAGCTGCAATAAGTTTCAAACAGCTCTCATCTTTAGGTAGCCTATAAAGTGAGGAAGAACAAAAAAGAGAAAACATCAACAAGCAGGTATAACACAGTTAGTAAATAACACCTGACCTTTGTTACTTCTCTGAGAGCCCTTTAAATGATTCAGCAGATTGTGTGAGGAAGTAAATAATATGATGAACAACAAATACAAGTTTCATAAAATGAACATCATCTTACAATTTCTGAAAAAAATCATGAGATTGACACCCAACTTACTGAGGGGATGTTCAAGGTGTACTGCAGGGTGTGGTTTGAAAACCTTATAATTTGACTTATTCATACCTTTTCCAGGCCTGGAAATAATCTGCGAATGATTGTTCAGGTTAGGTGAGGTGCACTTCAATTGTAACTACAGGTTACGACAAAATAATACAACAGGAATTGAATTTCTAACCTTGCATGTTTGCCAGTCAATCATTCTAGACTAACTTGACTCAAAGGTTTCCCACTGTATCCACATATTTGTTTTTATTATTAGGGTTTAACAACACTTTAACAGCCAAGGTCATATCATGTCGGTGACAGTTTTACGGGTGGAGGAAGCCGGAGTCCTGGAGAGACCCACCGAGCAAAGACGATCAGCTGTCAGCTCTCCAACACTGTAACTCTGAACTCTGCACCGCGGCACAAGCAGGGTTAGATTGGTTGAAGACATGCGCACCTTCAACGTGCAGTACGCCTTAGTACAAAGCATCATCTTGCCCCCATGTAGACAATCTGGGTTAAGGGCCTTGCCCAAGGATACAGTGTGGGAGCGCGAATCACTGAAATGGTCACAAATCCAACTACTAACCGCGCTCGACGTTGCTTAACTTCGTTGATCTGACGAGAACCGATTACAGCGATGCCACTGTGCCCCCACTGTATCCACATATAAATAGAGTAGTATGCTGTTTACATCTTAACAAATGCCTGCCAAAATAAATAGCAATAACTAATACATGATCATGATCTTGCCAAAGCGAGATCGTGTGTTAGTCGTTGCTGTTTATTTTAGTAGAAATTCTGTTATGGTGTAAACAGCAGCTGGCATAGTAAAAACTGAGAAGATGGAAGAGCATCATAACACTTTTATCACCTTCACCCTGTTATATAGCGTAATCTACTAACAGGGTATGAAGTAAGCTCTTTATTTCCGGACTTGCTTTTCCAGTTTTAGATATGTTACATGATCATACAGATTACAGGGTTCAGAGAAAGTTATTTTTACAGGCATTATACACTCCATGAAGACAAAGGTAACTATATTTATTAATGACATTTTCAACAGCAAGTCATATTGTGTTTCAGTTTTACTGGTGGAGGAAACTTGAGTATCCATTGAGAACAACTGACCAGTGACAAGTAACTGTCATATTCTACAACTTACTAACCCTGCACAAGCAGGTTTAGAATTGGTTAAAAGCACCACTGACGTGTGGTATGTTTTAACATATTCTGGCACCATGCTCCCAGAAATTGGGAAATTGGGATTAGTGACTTGCCCAGGTACACAATGCAGGTGATGCAGGTCAAGATTGAACCTATGATCTTTCATCTAAGTCTAATGCATAAAGTTAGGCCCCAGAAAGTAGATCTTCTGTTTCTCAGGCCATTTTTTGTAAAATGGCATGTGGGTGGGTAGTTTTTAATTTGATTTTTTTATTTTTGTAATTATTTCTTTGCCATCAAAAGTTCATGTTCTTGGTTTATTGTATTATGTTTCATACCTCATAATCTACAAAATAGCATGAGTGGTGGTTTATTTCATCCCTTAAGTGCAAGAAGGCTTTGCAATAGCACGCAAAGCCTTATTGCACTGAAGGGTCAAATTTATCAATTTTATTATCGTGTTTATCAATTTTATTATCTTGGGAAAAATATATAAACCATTTAATTTTTTGTTTTTTTTAAGTTTACATTGGTTAAGAAAAGAGAGGATGCGGCAGCCAAAAGGACCATGTGAGAGGGCCTGAAAAATTAAAATTTTTTAGTAAATTTTGTTCCTTAACATACCTACCACAACTGTTTACAATTGGCTGTAACGTAAGTGCAAGCCCTACTTTGGAACTAACTCAAGCTTAAGAAACTTTTCCAAACAAGTTGGAAAAGTAATAGAGTGCAAAAGCACGAAAAAGATCCCAAAAAGGGTGAGCGAGACCGGTGCTCGACATTACAGGTACTCTCTCTGCACACCTCTTGTGTTTACCGAGCACATGTGCAACAACCGTGATGTCAATTTTGTATTTCCGCCAACGAGAAGTTTGTGATTTAGCGGGGAGGCATTGATATCAATGTAAACAATTGTGGTAGGTATGTTAAGAAACAAAATTTACTAAAAAAATTTAATTTCTTCTCAACCTACGGTACTCACAAATGTTTACAATTGGCTGAATAAACAATAGGAGGAGGTGAATCACATAACCAATACCAACAAGAGCATCAGAAAGAAAAGCAACAACCGTGATGTCAATTTTGTATTTCCGCCAACGAGAAGTTTGTGATTTAGCGGGGAGGCATTGATATCAATGTAAACAATTGTGGTAGGTATGTTAAGAAACAAAATTTACTAAAAAAATTTAATTTCTTCTCAACCTACGGTACTCACAAATGTTTACAATTGGCTGAATAAACAATAGGAGGAGGTGAATCACATAACCAATACCAACAAGAGCAGCAGAAAGAAAAGCAAGGAGGGCAGAGAATAGCGAAACCTGTAATGAAGAAAGAGAGAAGGCACCTGAAAAGAACAAGGGTGAACGGAGCACAAACCCGATAAAAACAAAGTTAACAAGGGTGCACAACAGCCTGAGCAGCAATGAGAGGGCCTAAAGAAAAAAGGTCATCAGATTGCTGCTGTAGGTGGTGGAGATAAAAGGAGGAGAAGGTAGATACATTCCTCCAGTAAGCCACATTCATAACATCCCGGAGCGAAACAGAATTGGCGAACGCCCAGGATGCAGAAATGGCACGAACCTCATAAGCATTAAACTGGTTTGAAACAAGATCCGAAGCAGACAAGCTGGAATAAGCCAGCTTGATTGCAAGACAGATCCATCTGGAAATAGAATGGGAAGAGATAGACTGCCTCCTAGGAATGAGAGACAGAAAGAATCTCTTTCGACCCCTCCGAATGAACTGAGTGCGATTAATGTAAGTCTTGATCACACGAACAGGACAAAGAAGAGGCCTCTGGCCATCGACATCAGGGAGAGCCCGAATGCAGATGGGAGGAGGTACCGAATCAGGAAGTTGATTCTTGGCGTGAAAAGAGTAATCAGTAGTGAAGGTGACACTATTAGCCTCATTTCTGAAGAAAGCAGAATCAACAGATAGTGCATGAAGCTCACTGACAAGTCTGGCAGAAGCAAACGCTAGAAGGAAAGCCGTCTCATAGGAGAGAAAATGCATATCGGTCTCAGATAAAGGCTCGAATGGCACCCCCTCCAAACAATGCAACACCCATGCCAAGTTCCACTTGAGTGTAAGATGCAAAACTCGAGGCCTCTTCAAAGAAAAGTGCCGAATGAGTTTGGAGAGAAAAAGATTACAACCGATGCACTGCTTTCCCACATAAGAGAAAGTATCAGACAGCATAGACTGATAGCCCTTATCGTAATAGGCTGGAGGCCCTTGGAGTCAAAAAGGTATACCAGAAAATCTGCAATTTGAGCAATTGACAGATTACGGTAATCAACATTTTGAGCTTTACACCAGCTGCAGAAAACCTTCCACTTAACAGCATAAGTCATGCCAGTGGAATGTCGCTGCGATGCCGAAATGCACTCCACTGTTCGTCTCAAAAAACCTCTATGTCGGAGACAGGACCTGATAAAAGACAGGCGTGAAGGGACAAGCTCGCCAGGTTGTTGTGATACTTCTTGGGACGACTCTGGGAAAGAAGATCGCAACGGAGAGGTAGACAAATCGGCCGATCTGCCAACAGAAGCCACAGCAGATTGATCCACACCCTCTGCGGAGACTGAGGTGCGATCGGAATGATCCTGCAACTACAAGCACGAATCTTCGCCAATACTTGAGGAAGAATCGGTGCAGGACGGAAGGCATAACCGATCCAACCTGTCCAGTCCAGAGACAGAGCATCTACCACAAAGGCCAGTGGATCTGGACAAGGAGAGACAAAGGTCTCTACCTGATGATTGCAGCGAGTGGTGAAAAGTCGACCAGAGGATGCCCCCGCCGCTTGCAAATCGCCTGAAACACCGACCGATGCAGCATCCATTCGGTTGAAGGACAATGTCGCGTCGGGACAGGGAGGCTGCTAGGATGTTGAGACGCCCGGAAATGTGCCGAATGGTCACCCGAGCGTTGACATCCCACGCCAACAGTAGAAGATCTCGAGATAGCCAATACATGGGAATCGAATGTGTGCCTCCTTGATTCCGTATGTAAGCCACCACCGTCGAATTGTCCGAAAGAAGTAGGACAATGTGGTCCGACAGGTGAGAGATCCAAAGCCGAAAACTGAACAGAAGAGCAAGGAGCTCCTTCTGGTTGATATGAAGGCCCACCTGCTCGCTGTCCCACAGACCATGAGTATCCAACGTCGCACACCAGCCCCGATCGCTGGCATCCGCAGTGAGGATGCGATCGGCCGAAGGAAGATCCAATGGGACACCCTGTGTCAATCAGGGAACATCGACCCAAGGGTGGAGGTGACGAAGCAGAGGCTGAGGAATAGGAAGTTCCAGGTCCAGAGGATCTACATTCGGATGCCAATGATCCAACAGAAAGTGTTGGAGAGGTCGGACAAACAAGCGACCAAGCGGAATGAGATCTGTCACCGAACCGCAAAGGCCCAGCATCCAAAGGAAAGTCCTGGTCGAGAACGAGGAAGATTGGAGCAAGTTCCGAGTCAAGGCAGAAAGAATCGTCGCCTGACCATTGGGAACCGACACCACATTGTGAAGGGTGTCGAAATCCATTCCCAAATGACGAAATTGCTGAGAAGGAAGAAGATTCGACTTCTTGCGATTGACTCTGAAACCCAGCGATGCAAGTAGGCCAAGCAACTGCCGGACATCGGACTCCAGAACAGCAGCATTGTGGTGCCGTTGGAGGATGTCGTCCAGGTAGGCTGACAAACTCACAGCCGACTGAGTATGGTGAAAAGCAAGCACATGTGACATCAGTCGGGTGAAGGCCCAAGGAGCCAGGTTCAAGCCGAACGGGAAAGCTTTGAATTGATAGACTCGAGCCCGAAACGAGAACCGATGGTATTTCCATGATGCCAGATGAATGGGTACATGGAAGTAGGCATCCTTCAGATCGATACTGGCCGCAAAGTCACCCTGATGAACTGAACGTCGAACCGGCCGGAAAGTCTCCATACTGAAACGAGGTGCTATAATGGACTCGTTCAGGATACTCAGATCGATGACAGGACGAAACTGGCCGTTTTTCTTCGGCAACAAGAAAAGTCTCGAGTAAAACCCCGGTTAAAGGATGTTCCTGACCACCTCGATCGCCCCTTGGGAGAGGAGATTGTCGATCTCCTGCACCAAAAGGTCCCGATGCAGAGAATCGGAAGGGAACTGGGTCGGAAGGGGCACCTGAGATAAACAGGGGTGCCGACGGAAGGACTTCGCAGACCGGATTGGATGACGTCAAAGATCCAAGTGTCTGACGTTATCTCTGTCCAACGGTAGAAAAACAGCGACAGCCTTCCCCCAACTGGAGGCGAATCGAGGTGAGGACCTTCATTTGCGGCCTCGATGAGGCCCCCACGAGGAGAAACCACCCCCTTGGGAAGCAACAGAGTCCTGAGACTTTCCTCCCTGAGGCTGCTAGCAAAGCCTGGCCACGTCAGCGCTTCTTCTGAGAAGGAGCGGACGGAGCCAAAGGCGTGGCCGACGTCACCGATGTGGCAGACGCAGCAGGATGCTTGGCAGGCCTGGAACGACCACCACCCGCAGCAGCAGGTTGGTCCAGCCAAAGAAGCAGACCTCAGAACAGCACGCTGCTCAGAAGGAAGGGATGGAGAAGAATCCCAACACTGCATCCCGGCGTGCCAGCTCCAAATTAGCCGTGTTACAGGTGTGAACGTGTGTCAAGTTCATAAGAGCCAGTGACAAAGTGCAAAAAGGCGCCTGAGCATCATCAAACTCCCCTGGTGGAAAATATGCAGCCAGGGCAGCGACGACATGGTCCGCGAGAGATAACATACCCAGCATCTCACGGGACAGGCTCACCATAGACTCAACGACCGACATCAGGAGAACTGCCGGCTTAGGCTTAGTCAACTCGAGGGAAGAAGAATCTTCGTCCACAGGAGTCATCCCTTGGAAGACTGGTGGACAGACGGAATCGTAAACACGAAACCACGACAGAGGCAGAAAAGCATCAGCTCGTGAACAGAAAGAACCCTTGAGGGCCTTAGAACGCATTTTGGAATCTAAGCCCTGGAAGGACTCAACAACCTGAGCCGATTGCAGAGGAGGCAAAACCCCAGAGCTAGAAGGCTCAACAGGGTTATGGTGCTCCACAGTGGACCACGGTCGGAAGGTCACTGATGGTTGGTCTGACGGTTGAATGTCTGGCAATAAGCCAAAAACAAAATCCAAAGCCTGTCCCAAGACTGACGAGGGGGGCCCGTCGCCTTCAAGAAAATCATCATCCTCTGTAGCAGAAGAGATGTAGCCCAACTTGGGCTGACCAGCAGGAACCTCCTGTGAGTACTGAACAGTTTCCAAAGGGCCAGGAGAGGAAGCTCGGCGACCGACCAAAGGAGGTTGTGCCTCAGGAGGCACAGGGAAGCCATCTTGAGGGTTGCTAGAAAGCAACCGGGTGAGCGCCAAAATGGCCCTCACCCTAAGAATACGTCGTAGCAGCATCGCCCGATGGAGTGTCTTCCCAATGGACCCTTCTAGTAGAAGAACCCAAATCCTCAGAATGGACCGACGACGAACGTCGATCAGCAGACAGAATAGGGAGACAGTGAGAAGACACCGGAGGTTAGTCCCAAGAGTGATGCCCAGGGGGCAATCACTGACCTCTGCGGAACAGAAGTCCCTGCCTGCAAATCCTCTAGAGAGACCGATGGCGTACGTTGATCAGTAGCTGACCTGGGACACGATGAGAAGACACCGGAGGATTGTCCCAAGAATGACAGGAACCTGCCATTGGCCTCTGCAACGAGCATCGATCGCCAGCCAGACTTGGAACACAGTGAGGAATCACCGGAGGAAGGTTCTTAAGAGTGACAGCTAACCGGAGCTTGTCACTGACCTCTGCCGAACAGCAGGCCCTGGATGCCAATGCCCCATCCTGCTAGTCGGCACACCAGCAGGGGAAGGCGGAACAACAAACGATTCGCTCGAGGGACGAGGAATCTCTGCTGAAGTGACTGAACCAACCAGGAGGAAACCCAGCCAGATGAGACGGAGCAAACCCGCACAGCTTTGCCACGAAGCCAGGGAAGGCTGAGAGCTCAGAGACACACCAGCAGATACAGTCTCTGACCCCCGAGACTGTACACCATCCCCAGAAGAGATGGAAGAGCCACCATCATATAGGATAGGATCAGTAGTAACAACTTCCTCAGCAACTGTCGACAGCGCAGGAGGCAAATCGGAGAGTGTTACCGAGCTGACCACAGAGAAGCTCTCGATGAAAACAGCCGCCTCAAGAGTGACATCAGAAGCCAAAGAGACCATGGTCTCCACTTCAGGCATCACAGCACCAGAACTGTCAGCAGTTGCAGAGGAACTCGCCACAGAAAGAGAATGATCAACATCCTGTGTGACAGAGTCACCACATGCGCTCCCAGAAATGTCTGATGAGGCACGGCTACCCTTACCCCAAGAACGAGGGGTTCTAGCTCTGGAAAGAACCACCTTGTTCACGGATGCCGAGAATTTTGAGGACCAAACCCCACAAATACCACAGGAATGGGCCTATGTACAATTGTTGCAAGTGACACATGTAGAATGAGAGTTGTCCACATGTTTCACCTGCAAACAAGAGGTACAAGGAATTGTTTTAGGCATAATATGAATGTGATCAATGAAATCAAGCTTCCCACCGACGGAAAACAGAACAACAATGGTTGCGTTAACACGCGGGGGAAAAACAAGACTATGTATGAGAAAACAAGCAAAAATGATAAAAAATATCATCAAATAGTAATCAATTTAGAGCTTGAAAAGGATACAGTCCACTTGCACATAAACAGATAAGAAGCACCATACAAACATAAGTTGTTCACGAAGATAACAGCTAAATAATAGCATGAGTCACAAGATTTCCGACCATCACATTGACGGAAATAAAAGGAATTGACGTCACCATGGGTTGTTGCGCATGCACTCGGTAAACACAAGAGGTGTGCAGAGAGAGTACCTGTAATGCCGAGAGCCGGTCTCGCTCAACCCTTTTTTCGATCTTTTTCGTGCTTTTGCACTCTATTACTTTTCCAACTTGTTTGGAAAGTTTCTTAAGCTTGAGTTAGTTCCGAAGTAGGGCTTGCACTTACGCTACAGCCAATTGTAAACAATTGTGAGCAGGTTGAGAAGAAACATATTTTTAACTTTTTATGGGCCTTAACTGGTAAACATGAAGGATCGACCTGTTGTTAAACATCAACCCATTTATATATAAACAAATAGAAATTTCCCCTACTGAATGCACAACTGCCAAGATAAAAAAAAAAAATTGCCATTAATCGTGTATTTAAAATTTTTACATGTCACAATTTAGACTTTAGACAAAAATGAACCATTGCTAAAAATTTCAATACAGAATGAGCGAATACTGAAAAGGAGAAAAAGTCTACAAAAACTTTCATTTTTTGTACCTCAGAGTTACATTAACATATATTAAATATCAGCCCAACTTGATTCAAGTATTCAGGATGAAAGCATTTCATCCTGTCAGTGAATTCATAACCTTCGTTTTTACCTGGATGAAAACACATCACTTGACAGACACGAAAACTTTTCAGTCAAGTAGTATATTTCCATCTGAAGAATATAAGCAAAATAAGGAACTTAATGGATAATAAAACAGCAAAGCAACTTGTACATGCCTTTGTGACAACTCGGTTTGACTACTGTAATTCTCTGTTCTTTGGCTTAACAAATCATCACCTGAGTGCTAGAATGTTCTATGTCCCATAGGAGACATAGAACATTCTAGCACTCACGCGACAAAATACCAACATTTTAAAACTTGCAGCACATACAGAATTGTGCAGCCAGAGTGGTCCCAAAGAAAAGAAACACAGGTCATATAACATCAGTCCTTTTTGAACTGCATTACCTGCCACTGTATCAGAGAATTCACTACAAATTATGTCTACTGGTTTTCAAATGTTTACATGGCCTTGCTCCATCTTACCAACTGAACTGTTGAATTGGTACGTACTTCCCAGGGCCCTAAAGTCAAGTAACAAAATTTTGCTGGCACAGCCAAAGGCAAAATTGAAGATTGCAGGTGACAAAGCATTCTTGGTGGCTACCCCCACTCTGTGGAACTCACTTCCAGACAATATAAAATTATTTTAAATGAAACATGAAAACACATCTTTTTCAACAGGCATTCTACCAGCAACACTCATGAATAAAGGTTCAAATAGAACATACTTGAATACTATTATTCTTTGGGGGGTGGAGGGGGGGATTGACATTGTAATGCCAGAGAGCACTTTTGCGGATTTTTGGCTCATAAATCTTTATTATTATTAAGTAAATTTCCCATCCAATACTTTTTTATATAACTCAGCCCCCTGACTGATGTTTTGCTGTTACTATAAACATTTATTTGTGGCTGTTGATTTTGTTTTTCGTTACAGCTTAGTGTCAAACTACAATCAAAAACTCACAAACACTTCTTTCAGCAGGCTTCAATAGTAAATCAAATAACTTGAATGTATGATTGCCGATGGGGGAAGAAGATTCAGCCAGAGATGATCATTGATTCAGAAGTAAAAAAGAAAAACCTTGTTACATAAATGCATTGCCTTCTAGAAAATATAAAATTTTTCCATACTTCAACACTATTTACTATTCTTCATGTTAAAAAATAAAATATCCAAATTCAACCCCCACCCTGTTCAGTGTTTTTATAGGGTTTTTATGAATTCGCAGAACTATGCAATACAAGATTAGTCTGCTGCAGCATAATATCATAACTGTGATAGTGATGTGCCACAGCTATACTGCATATTCCAATGCAACAAAAAAAACAAACCTGAATTACATTTCCCACCATAATAAACTGAACAGTAACTATGGGATATCCAGCTTCGGAGTCCTCTCGCACTTTCGAGTGACTTCTGCTGAGCAGTAACTATGCCCAAATTCTGCTGCCATTTTTATCTTTCTATTTTGGATGAAGTCGGCCCTTGACAGTGATTCTTTGAAAGTTCTCTAACTGCTTTGGTGAGAATTTCCAGATCATATAGGCAGTTTCCTTCATTTAAACAGTGATATGCTGTTATGTAACCCATCTGCTAGAAAAAGCTCTCACAGGATTGCCAACTATATATCTCATATCAATATTCCATAACCATCGGACAAAATACTTAGATGTTGTTTTCATTAAACAAAAAAGAAATATTAGCATCAAAGCAATTAAGAAGCAATGTATGGATATAGTAACATCAACAAAGCTAAAATAAGAAATACACAGAGAATATCTAGTGTTTTTGAGTAGATACCGAAAATTATCTCATGAGTGATGGAGACAAATGGTTATTTTTCGCGAGTGAGATAATTTTCAGCATCCACTCAAAAACACTATATTTTCTTTTTATTATATGCTTTTTATAAGAATGTGATCATTCCTATCGATAATTCCACTCGTTTCAACCTTGAATTGATGTATGAAAGTACACAGCTGATGCGCATTGATACGCGGAAGTGATTTGATCGATACTCGGAACAGGTAGCATCTTGCGATCTGATTCAGCTGGCAGGTTTCATAGGCCATTTGTATCTAAAATCAGGACAAAATTTGTGAGATATGAAAAAAAGAGTAATCTTTTTTTTCCAGCTTGGGAACATTTTATAAGTTTCCTGGTACTGGCAAAGGTCTTCATCTTTACCACCTGTACATTCATATCTCAGAGAGAAACTTGATCAGTTCTATCAACATAACCAGTTACTCTGTACAACACATTGATCTGTCGCAATACCCTAACTGTTCTCATTTATCTCATTCATTATCTTGTTTTCATTTATCACATCAAAAAATGTTACTGGATTAGGCTAAAAAGATGGGTTTGGTTCTCAGACAATACCTCACTGTAATTGAATGCTCTCGTTAAGCATTTCAATTGGCTTGCACTGTCTTCCAAAATTAGTATGAAATTATGTGACTTTAAAATTTTACCTTTTATTTATTATTTGCATATATTTTAAACAAAATATGAATAAAATACAGTGCCTATGTATTATATATGTTTTGTAAACATCCCGTTTGCACTGTTCTGAGGAAAGTCACTCAAATATGTAAATGGTTTAAATTTTTCGAAAACTGCATAAATATAACTGAACACAGGTGCTTCTGATCTTTCTTTATAAACTGATAGAGTGTTAATTTCCTTTGGTTACCAAAATTTGTTCACATGTCCTGGCCTTGTTACAATTTATAGGCACTCTCCCACAAATTGTAACAAGGCATATCCATAGATATGAAATCAATTCACTTCAAAAATCATGTGAAGCACATCCACAGAATAATATATGAAACTTTCAAGTTGTGGTACCTGAACTTAAGAATCGGTCTGAAATACTGGCTTCCAGCATTAAACCAGTTGGAATTTTTTTAAAAAAAAAAGCCCTGCTCCCCCATTGATTTGAAAAATTAACTGCCTGAGAACCAAATGTATCTTTTTTATATAGACTAAATAATATAAATATACAGTGTGCATCATAATAAATTTGTTATCCTACTTGTAGCAGTAGTTATTTAACCCACCTGTCAAGGCTTGTGGGTAAAATATTTAATCCTACTCATGGGTTAAAGAATTAATTCTGACCTATTATATATTTATCCTCTATTATAAGTTATGGGGCTTTCAGTGGGCGGATATGGTGTGACATAAGGCGAAGTGAGATCAATATTAGGCGAGGCCGAAGGCCGAGCCTAATATTGATCTTGCTGAGCCTTATATCACACCAAATCCGCCCACTGAAAACCCCATAACGTATTTATTATGCCAGTCCTTTGAAAGAGGCACAATCATAAGTGTAATTTATGTTCGATATCGATCAACCTTCAAGTTCAATCATTCAAATCAAAACAAAACAGGCGATAAAATTTACAGGCCAGGGGGAGTAACTCGAAAATATTTGCATGAATTGAGAAGGGTAGATTATTTGAGTAAGGATTCTTGCTTGAGTTTGTCTCAGACAGTGCCAGTTGGCTTCTATACATGTCATTTTAGTGGTTTATTTATTTTATTTAGTTACATTTGTTTATTAAAATTTCTCAAAGACTGGAAGAAACGTATTATAGTTGAACGTTGCTCAACAGACACACACACAAAATTATTTGTTGTTCGTTGAACACACAGAATTAGGAAAAAACAAAATGTTGGATGTCAAAAACAAAATGTCGGAACTGACCATATATAAGCTCTATATACGGTCAGCTCAATGATACACAGTCTCATATACGGTCACTAGATATTGAAGCTGATTGGTCAATAATCGGCTTCGCCTAATATAGATCTCACTTCGCCTTATATCACACCATATCTGCCCACTGAAAGCCCCATAACTTATAATGCACCTGTCGACAGTCCAGATCTTGTATTATCTACAGGCTTTCAAGTAGCCCTCTGTTTTATTTTAAGTCTCTGTCTTTTTTAAATATCCTATTTCATCAATAACTATACTGAAAATTATTATGCCAGTAATTGTTATTGACCAATCAGCTTCAATAGCTAAGTGACCGTATATGAGACTGTGTATCATCGAGCTGACCATATATAGAGCTTATATACGGTCAGTTCTGACATTTTGTTTTTGACATTCAACTCGCGCTTCGATGTTTTTCCTAATTTTGTGTGTTCAACGACAACAAATATTTTGCGTGTGTCTGTTGAGCAACGTACAACTATAATACATTTCTTCCAGTCTTTGAGAAATTTTAATAAACAAATGTAAATAAATACAATAAATAAACCACTAAAACGACATGTATAGAAACATTAATATCACCATTAACAACAAATAATGAATGAAACTGTTCCCACTTACCTTCTTGAAAGAATTGTTAATCCATTTGCTCCAGCTGTTTTATTTTTCCAATACTTAACACTGAATTAAAGTTGTGAATTGTTAATATAAATTCCTGTTTATTGAGAAGAAAACTCTGTTGTTTCAGCGCCTGCTACTAGCGTGACCTTCACATGACATAGAACTGGGAAATTTCCTGATAGTGATA
Source organism: Pictodentalium vernedei (assembly GCA_031216915.1). Classification (NCBI taxonomy): domain Eukaryota; kingdom Metazoa; phylum Mollusca; class Scaphopoda; order Dentaliida; family Dentaliidae; genus Pictodentalium; species Pictodentalium vernedei. Next base: position 710,491,507 of record CM062297.1, read on the forward strand.
ACAGAACACTTGCGCTAGGAATATGGGTACACTTATGGTTGTGTCTCTTTCAAAGGACTGGCATAATAAATACGTTATGTGGCTTTCAGTGGGCGGATATGGTGTGATATAAGGCTCAGCAAGATTAATATTAGGCTCGGCCATTGGCCTCGCCTAATATTGATCTCACTTCGCCTTATATCATACCATATCCACCCACTGAAAGCCCGAAAACTTATAGTGCATACATCATGCAAGTGTCATTAGAAACAAACATGATGGCCATGAAAAGAAGTGTTTTTTTATTATATTCATACACCCATTTCAAATTTTTTAAAGTTACATTATCAAAATTTGAGTTATTTTTATTCCACTTTGTATTATCTTTTTCCAAATCTTGATTTGATAAAGGGAATAAATGAAATATGAAACAAATGTGGACTTACCTTGCCAGTGATCCATCCTGTTTCTCTCGCTCTCGTAATGTTCTCAACACTCGTTTATCAGTCAGATTCAATGTTGCAAATGTTCGGATTATCTGGAGAGAATATCAGAAAATAATGACAGAATATTCTTGACTGTGAAGCATACTCTCCTACAGTATCACTGTTTATTACGACTACCATAAATAGCTCCTAATACCACCATAGTTTGTTAATTCTGGCTTGCCAGAAAATGAGAGTCTCATCTATCCAAAATTCATGTCATGTCTGCCTCAAATAAGGTGCAAATGATGACTGCATATTTTACAAATGCGTAACAGAACTTCAAATGCTTTCATGCTGAACATTGTGGACAAACATTCAATTCTGAAGTGTGTTTGAAAATACTTTACTCAACAACTTTCCAATCCCTCAAATAATAAGAGACTCTGTGTTCTCGAAAACAGTTCACAACAGGTGTGACTTTTAGTTTGTAGAGAGTTATGATTTTTGATGAAAATGTATTCACATTATTATTATTTGTTGGTATTTAAGTCACAATCAGCATCTTTATCACAATCAGCATCTATGGCCACATCATGACGTCAACATGGGTATGAAGTCAAGTTAACCAATCATTAATGCCCATGTTGCCCACTTTAGAGGATGTCTACCTCAGGCATTGGCTCCAGGTCCTATTTTACTAGTATAGCAAAACTTGTACTTGTATACCACTCCACTTCCACAGGTGTACTTTCATCACAGGTGTAGACTTTACTACTTTTAGTAGTTTTGCAATTTGTAATCACACATCCTTAGAACTCTTGACAACATTCACATGAGTCACATGCATTATGACTGGAAAAAATCATGAGTGTAAAAATTACATTTGCAATCATTTGAACCCAGATATTTCAGTGTAGCTAATATTTCCTCATGCATTCCCATAGCCAGTAACAAACTCCAATTCTTACCTGAATGCTTCACCACCTTTTGAGCATTATGAAGCTATATTTTGTTTGCAAAATTATGTTAGGAAAGAGACTACCTCTATGTTTTGGCCATCAGAATGAGGTTGTACTATTATCAGAATCGCAAATTTTTGTAACCTTCACATATGTTCAACTAGTTGAGAACCATGCTAGACCCAAATGTTAATGCTATACAAGTGTGCAATCATTGAACTTTTTTGAAATCTGGCATACAAGTTTGCTGGGTGTGAAGTGGAGAAATGTATTAATGTTAATCGTTGTCCTTGACACTGATTTCATTATTTTCTTTAATAGTTATTAAGAGACTTTAGGAAATACTGTGCACTACAGATTAAAATTTTCCCATCAGCCATCTGTTCACTTGGGTAAAAAGGGGTCATGAAAACCTTGTGGAAGTTTATCAATTTCTTGTTTTCACTTTTGGAAATCTTGTTATATCAGAGATATACAGAGATTATTACCATTATGTGGATGTACAAAATATGTAACCAAGTCGAGCTCCGGGTTCTAAGGGCAGATCACGAGTCAAAGACGAGTCGTGATCTACCCTTAGAACTCGGAGCGAGACTCGGATACATATTTTGAACATCCACATAATGGTAATAATCATTTTATCTTACAATATATTGGGGATGGTCATTTTATCTTACAATATATTGGGGATAAGTCAAGAATGTAACGAAAATTTAATGAACTATTTATTCGTACAGATGAACAAAAAGAAAAAAAATGGAACACACGCGAAAGGAACGTGCTTGTATCTGACACCCCGATACAAACATCTGTATCAGGGGGTCGGATACACGACAGTTGCGGAGTTAATACAGACAAAATACATGTTGATTGTAAGATAAAAGATAAACACAACATTGGCATAATGTATTTTGAGATAGGAATTTGTTGGAAGGATATTTCTCTGGAAGTGGTATTGCAAACTAATTGAGAAAATACACATCTGGAATTGAAGATATGTTGATACCCTTCAAATGTCTGAAAGAATTTGACACTGCTTTACTTCAGGTGAGCAGGAATAAAAAATCATCAAAACTGGTGTAAGGTGCCTTCAATTAACCCTTTACCTAATGCAGATGATCTCATTTTTTTATTATTTAATGCTTTTCATAAAATGCCATCAAAACTGTATCATGTGAACCCTGATGAACTCGTTCCAATGAGGGTTCACCTGATATGGTCTTGTTGGAATTTTTTGAAAAATAACTGTTTTTCAACTGCTTATTTGTAAATTATACAAGTTGATGTGGCCCATTTGTTAGGTAAGGGATTCTACTGGAAGAGTAACTGTCCATTCTTAGAAAAACAAGGGAGTCAATATAAAACCTGATTATATAGTGCAGTCACCTGTTTGTTGATAGCCTTTTAGCCCTTTACCCAATGTTACGGCCAAAACCAGCCAGTGCTATTCACAAAAATCGCCAATTAATTTTCATTATTTTTTTCATTTTTTGTCTCAAAATCATAGGTTATGAGCCCTCTTTGGAACGAGTTTGTTGAGCTCGTTCCAATGAGGGGTCATAACCTATGTTTTTGAGACAAAAAATGAAAAAAATGAGTTATTCAAGAATTTTATTTGCAAGTGTCATCTACTTTTCATGTTAGGTAAAGGGTTAACAATGTTGGCCTTTCATCATACCAAAGGACATTCACACTGGATTATCAATGATGGAGTTACGATACAAAATGGTTATACTAGCAAATCTCACTATATTTCAAACCAAAACAAGGCCTATAAATTTAGAAATTAGCAAATGAGATGCAACCTCTGCTGATAAGCTTTCCATCATGCTGATATATCATGATACCAGACAACATTCAAATTGGACTATTGATGCTGGAGTTGTGACACAAAATGTTTGTACAAGTAAGACATTACACTATATTTCAAAGTCAAACAAGGGCTATAAACTGAGGTAAATATTAGTAAATGAGACCCACCAGATGCTGAAGCTGTTCCACCAAGCTGGTCTAGTATTATACCAAATGAAATTTAAGTTGGATTACTGATGTTTACGTGAATGAGCCACACCTTTTGATGGTAGCCTTTCACCCAAGCTGGTCTATCATCAAACCAAAGAGCAGTCATTTAGGACTACTAATGCTAAGGTCAGTACACAAAAGGTTTCTACAGACAACTGGATGACCAAGAAGATACTTTGCTGATATGAAGTCAAAAATGGAAGTAAGAACAAATAAAGTGATGCTAGAAATGCATCATCTCATTAATATTGCTCCTCACTTATCTGAATACCTTGTGATTATTGAAAAAGGTTGTTAGATGGAAATATTCAAAGGTGATAGCTATCTCTGTATATTACAGAGATGCCAAAGTAGACTGTGGAAAACAAAACAGAATCGAATTGCGAGTAAGAAGGTGCACAGTCGGAGGATGAAGAATCTATGACAAACTATCCAAAAGAACCGCTGGCATAGAGATTGAAATTGTGCAATCCAAACTTCCACATTAAGCAAGTCGAGGTGAAATCAATCAAAAGGCATACTGAAGAGAAAAAATCTCTTTCCTTCCTTGTTAGAGTCAGATGATAATTGCTCATGATTGTCTCAGTAATTTTTGATGTGATATTATTTTGTCTGGGTGGATTTACTGTTACAATTTATGGGAGAGAGCCTTTAGGCACTCTTCAATAAATTTTAACAATGCAATAACATGTGAACAAAATTTTTCCAACCCCCAAAAAACTTAGCACTCTGCCAGTTAAAAAGTGATTGGCGATTGTGAGGGATCGAAAAATTGAAAACTTTCAAGAAATTTTGTTTGTTTGTTGAGCATTGCCTATCTATACCAACAAGTGCTCCCCACCCCCTCCCCTGCCTGCCACTCCTCCAAAACATGGCAGCAGGCGAGACACTTTTCTATGTGCATTCCAGCAATCCAGTTATATAGAGATCAGTGCAATTTACTTGTGATATTTCTGCAACTCATTTCAGTTGGTAATTATCTGACGGGCAAGTTTACAGTATGCATTCCACTCCCTACCTCCTACCCACTCACCAACTTCAGGCCTGACTGATAAAAGTGTAAAAGATGAGAATAAAAAGTTGGCAGATCAACTTTCTATCTGAAAATCAAAATTATAACAAGAGCTGGATTGTCGTCCGGTGCATACTCCCATGTGGTGTACCGCCTAGTGTGGGCATACCTATGACCAACAAATATTATTTAAGAACATTCTCGTACGGACAGATGGATGGAAGCACAGACAGACGGATGCAATTCCCCATTTTCTTCAAAAGTTTTCAACAATTTCCAACAATTTCTAAGTCAAAACGTATGGTAAATTGTTTGGTGTTTGGAAGTTTTATGCAATGAGGCAGCAGCCTTTGTCATAGGCAAATTGCATGCCATATTTCACTGAAATCCGATAACCTCAATCCAGTATACCCCCCCCCCCCCCCCTTTTCTTCGAAAGTTTTCAACAATTTCCAAAATTTCTAAGTCAAAAGGTATGGTAAACTGTTTGGTGTTTGGAAGTTTTATGCAATGAGGCAGAAGCCTTTGTCATAGGCAAACTGCATGCCATATTTCACTGAAATCTGACAACCCATACCTGACATACAGGCTGAACAGACAAATAATGTCTATTTCCTACAATTTCTAAGTCAAAAAAGGGGGATAACTTTAAAAAGGAGAATGTGAGAAATATCGTTGAATCCTTTTTTTAAAGCCTATACCATAAGCAGTGCTCACGGCAAATTTCATACCCGAGATACAGGCCGAACAGACAAAATTTGGCTCGGACGGACACAATTTCTAAGTGAACAAGTGATAATAAAAAAAAAAACTAGAAGGGTGGTTATGACTGCAAAGTATACACTCTGTTCCATGTACAGTAGATTGTGGAGAGAGTTTTTGGAGTAGCAACTCGAAATTTTCAGCGTTTGTTCTAAAAGCTCTGCCAAACTCGACTGTGTCGCTGAAAATTCCAGAAACCGGGCATGTGGCCCGTGGGAAACTCATGCGCATGTGCATATGCTCTGTCCGAATTCGACATGACGAAATGCGTGTCACTCTTCACGACAGTCGATGAAGCTACTACTCATGAACGCCGAGTGAAAGTTAAAAAATTTATAGTAATTTATATATTTTTTATACTTACCAATGACCCAGACATAGCTGGTGCTAACTCTTAAAAATCTAGGGCCAAACACAAATTTTGCCCCTCAATCCCCAAAATTTGCATCTAAAACCAAAAGAAATCATGTCCTGAAGGACCTCCATACTTTGCCCTTACTGCGCATGCGCAGTGTCAAGGACGTTCCGAAATTGGCACCAATTATCATTCTTACAAGCAGTGCCTGGTCAGCGCTATGTACTCAGCGGGGAGGTATGAGTTCCCAACTCCTGGGAGGGCCATCCCCGTCTGGGTCATTGGTAAGTATAAAAAATATATAAATTACTATAAATTTTTTAACATTTTTATACTGTACCAATGACCCAGACATAGCTGAATAGTAAAAAGGCTGGAGGGCCTAGGACATAGAGGAAAATCCAATAAGCTCAACTATATAATATAGAGTGAACCCCTCAAGGAGAAAAGGAGTATTAGGCTTTACATGTATCTTTCTTATTTTATGTTAAATTAGAAAGATACAATACCCTTCATAATTGAGCACAATAACATTCATGTTCTCTATTAACATCCAGTATAACCCTTTATACTAATTATTTTTAAAGTAAGCCAATAAATAAAGTTAGTCCAGAGAATTGAGACTCTTTATATTCTTTAAAAGTGTCCGAGGATTATATATTAACGCCCGTTTGACACTTGACATATACAAATGCTTCACACCGAGCTACACTTTAAAAATATGACATGAATGAATTTTTAACATTAATATTACACTTTAAAACCATCGCGGAAACGACTCAGAAATACTGACTTTGGAGGAGGCATTCCCTTGCTTTTCACTATAAAGCAGGTGACCTCAGGGAACACCCTCCCCCCCCCCCCCTTCCTCTTGCCCTGGGTCAAATAGCCCAGAGCGTAGAGGGCAGCCGGACGGAGTCACTGCCAGAACAGAAAGCCTGCATAACTATAGTTGTAACTGTTTAGAGGACGACATTCTGAGCAACAGATAACGGACCTAAACAATGCAGGTCTCCAGAAAGGGACTCAATATTTCTGAGATAAAAATTCGTGAATGTGGATGGCTGAGACCAATAAGCAGCCTTCATTAAATCTGTAATAGAAATACTATTAGCGTAAGCCCAAGATGTAGAAAGAGCTCTTACTTCATGAGCCGAAATCTTAAGCACAGACTGCTGAGAAGAAGATAAATTTTCATAAGCAGTACGGATAGTTAAATGAATCCATCTAGCAACAGAATGGACCGAAATGTCCTTTCTATTAGGCATCAGAGACAGAAAGAAACGTTTTCGTCCCTTTCTGATAAACTGAGATCTCTGTTTATAAATATGTAACGCTCTAACAGGACAGAGTAAAGGCCTACGCCCGTCTGAAGATGGAAGGGCCTTAATAACAATAGGTTCCGGATATTTATTAGGAGCCTGATTCTTAGCTAAAAATCCCACATTAGTAGTGAAGGTGATAGTGTTCCCGACACTACGATAGTGAGAATCATCCACCGATAGTGCATGAAGCTCACTGACTCTTGTAGCAGAAGAGAAAGCTAAGAGAAAAGCTGTCTTATAAGACAAGAATTTGAAATCTACTGTCCCAAGAGGTTCAAATGGCTTTTCCTTCAATTTAAGAAGAACCCAAGCTAAATTCCACTTAGGAATTAACCTAAGAGTTCTGGGTCTATTTATCGAGAATTTTCTAACTAACTTAGATAAAGAGACATTAGATCCAATTTGTAAACTATCATGATGTGCATAGGTATCAGATAACATAGACCTATAACCCTTAATAGTAACAGGCTGCAGTTTGATTTCGTCAAACAAGTATACTAGAAAGTTTGCAATGTCTGGTATGGAGGGATAAAAAATATCAACAGAATGATCCCTACACCAACGACGAAAAACCTTCCACTTAGCCCCATAGTTTAGCGAAGAGGAGGTCCTCCTACAGTTAGAAATCGCGTCCACTGCTCGTCCTGTAAAGTGCTTGCCATGCAAGAAGGACCGCACAACGGAAAAACGTGAAGGTTGAGGCCTTGCAGGTTGTGATGAAGTTGACGCGGTTTCCCCTGCGAAAGAAGATCCTCCTCCCGTGGAGGAAGCTTTTGCGGTAGGTCCCACAACAGACACCGGAGTAGATTTATCCACGGTCTCTGTGGAGACAGAGATGCTCCCAACAGAATCTTGCATTGAGATTGTTTTATCTTTAGCAATACTTGCTGAATTAACGGCACTGGAGGATACGCATATCCTATCATTCCGTCCCAAGGGATCGACAGAGCGTCTACTGCAAATGCTCTTGGATCCGGACACGGAGACACATACGTCTGCAACTGATTGTTGAGATGTGTCGCAAATAAGTCTATCATTGGCCGTTCCCATTGGTAGCAAATCTGATTGAATACTTGTTTGTTGAGAGTCCACTCCGACGGCAACAAGCGACCCTTTCGTGAAAGGGAGTCTGCTAGTACGTTCAGACGAGCCGGTATATGACGGACCGAAAGTAGAACTTGATGTTCTAGAGCAAACAGAAGGATTCTTTCCGTTAGATTGAACAACGGAACTGAATGAGTGCCTCCCTGATTCTGTATATACGCCACTACTGTCGTATTGTCGGATAGGATTTGGACATGAGCATTGTGAATAATGTCCATCCAATGACGTAACGCAAGCCAAATTGACATCATTTCCTTGATGTTTATGTGCTTGCCCAGGAATTGCGGATCCCAAAGACCCTGGCATCTCGAATCCGTTGGGATCAATGATGCACCCCAACCTGTTTGACTGGCATCCGTCATAATGGTAAAACTCGGATCCGGCAACTGCAGCGGAACTCCCCGAGTTAACCACTGAATGTTTGCCCAAGTCTGAATCTCTCGTTTCACTTGATTTGACAAGAGAACTTCTATGTCGAGCGAATGAATTTTCACACTCCAATTCTGAGTCAAGAAAATTTGGAGAGGACGCGTGCGTAACCGCCCCATCGGAATGAGATCCGCAGCGGCTCCGCACAGACCTATCAAGTCTCATGAACTCTCTCGCTGTGACTTTGTCTGCGTGCAGACAATAGCGAGCATAACAACTGACTAATTTCGCTCTGGTTAACGGCAGACGAACGAGATTGTTGTGCGTCTCGAAGCTCCTTCCCAGATGTGTGAATGACTTGGACGGCACCAGATCCGACTTCTCCTCGTTTATTATAAAACCGAGACGTCGGAGCAATAGAAGCAGATTCTGCACATCGTTCTGAAGCGTTAACTCGTTGCCGTACCTCTGAAGAATGTCGTCCAGGTAGGCCGACGTTACCGCAGACGAATGAGCTCGGAAATACATCATTACCGAGTTCATTACCCAAGTGAAAGCCCAGGGTGCTAGGTTCAATCCGAAGCACATCGCCCGGAATTGATACACCACTCCTAGGACTGCGAAGCGCAGATACTTTCTGAATGTCGGATGTACCATGACATGAAAGTACGCATCTTTGAGATCTATGCTTGTTGCATAATCGTTCACCCGAATACTCGCTCTGACCGATCGAATCGTCTCCATATAAAACTTCGGAGCGATGATCAGCTTGTTTATCCAGCTCAGATCTATGACTGGACGGAACGAGCCGTCTGAATTCGGAACAGATGGCTGTAGAATCCCGGTGTCTCCTGGTTTTCTACAACCTATACCGCGTTCTTCCTTAAAAGAGACTGCACCTCTGATAACAGAGCATCTCTTTTCTGCGGATTTGACGGAAGTTGAGTCCATTTTGGACTTCGAGTTAATGGAGGCTTTCGCTTGAAGGATATCTTTAGACCTTCCGAAATCACCCCTCTCACCCAAGGGTCGTCCATAATCGACGCCTACTCTTGTGAAAAACTCGACAACCTTCTGCCAACTGGCACGCGATAGAGGTTGAAGCCATCACCTCCTGGACCTGCGAGGCCTGCGGGAGGAGAAACCACGTCCTCCGCGACCTGCACCTCATCCCGTCGACCTCGGGGCGTCCGACTGGTAGTCCCGGCCCGAAGGACATCCCGCACGTGAGTCGCTGCCTTGACGGTCTCTTGAATAAGACCAAGAGGATGCACCGGAATCTCTATAGGAACCTCTCTTGGGCGCAATAGACCCAGAAGTGCCTGTCTTACTCTTATCTGCCGTGTCCGACTTCTTAGAAGCAGATTTAAACAGCAGAGAATCCGAAGCTTTCTTTGTACTTTTATCATAAATTGCAGAAAGCCTGCCGTCGAAGAGAAGTTCTCCGGAGACCGAAGCGACTCTGAGAGAGTTCTTCACCTTACTATCCACGAGTGTGGATGTAGCTAGGGCTGCGTCACGTCTAACCAACTCCAGGTTTGCCACTGAAAGGGCGGAGTTACACGTGGAATAAGCTACTGCCCTTGAAGGAAGTCTTAAAGAGGATTGTATATCCTGGAATTCTTTCCCTTGAAGACGCAGTGATAACGCTTTAGTAAGGTGGTCTGCGTAAGATAAAGCATCTAAACTGGCTCTGTTAGACGAAATAGTCGTCTCCAACACCGCGGTTGGAATAGACGCAGACGACGGTAATGATAATTCTAAATCTTCCGCCTCGTTGTCCATATGCAGAGGAACTCTCGGAATACCCTGTCCTGCCGTATCGAATTTATTCCTTGCATTAATGAAAGGCAGGTTAAGAGTATTGGCGGACAAGAAACCCGCCTTTCCTGTTTTGGAAGCAAGTTTGAATATAGCGTCGTTCAATAATTCAAATGTTCTTGTGACATTATTGGACTGAGACGGAAACTCGGGAGTGATGTCCCTGAACCGCTCAAAGAAATCAGTGTCCAGTGACGCTATAATTCTCTTGTCCGGTACCGCAGCAGTCTGGCCCGACGGAACAACTTGAGGAAGAAAGTGCCGGATGAAGTCCACGGCAGCTTTATGTTGTTCCGAAAGGGATAGCTCCAAGTCATCCGTATCCCTTTCACCATCCCGTCGGACCTCATGATGCTCCCGGTCGTCCGCACCCGATGCTTTGGCGGAGCGTACCGACCCAGCGCCGTCGGATAATTCCCGATCCGACACCGTTTCTGTCGGTTGCTGGGATGCTGCGATAAGTTGTGCTATTTGAACAAGCACGTCCGACATCGAGGCCTGCGGAGGCGCAGTCTTTCGCTGCTTCGCCGAGGGCAGCTCCGCATCTGGTGACTCCTGCATACTCTTCCTATGCGAACGTCCGGAGTCAACCGGCCTCGTGTCCCTGGCTACCGGATGGCGTGACCTGGTCGCCGAAGAATCCCTGATCGGCGAAGCTGGTAAAATATCGGCGGTCACGTAGCCAAGGTGCGGTCGTGTGCGCTGGTGAGAGGAAGAAGCCTGAGCAGTCTCAGCAGACTGCCTATACAACAGAGCGTCCCGAGCGACGGACGTGTGCTCCGCTTGCGACACATTTTGTACCACAACATCTGGTCCCAGATGTTGTTGTACGAGAGAGGGGCCTCTCTCGCTCGCGGCCCGGCTGGACCTGGACGAGCTAGGAACCGGACTCAAAGGCTTCCTCCGATCTCTCCTACTATCCGCCGTCACTGGGTGTGCATGTTGAATGTTTATAGTGCTCGCATCACCCAACATTTCCTCCTGGACCGCATCGGACGAACCCGGCTGCCGAACCATTCGGTGAATGGACGCTACACCGGGCGAGCTAGCGGACGACATTTGTCTTATCTCCATGAGCACTTTTGCCGCTAGCTCTGTATTCATTTGTGACGATGGAAGCGCACTTGCGGAAGATAACATGGAAACATCACCCTGTTCTTGTTCCTCTGAAATAGAAACTGATAGAGTAGAGTGACCCTGCGGAGAAAGAGCCGGCATAGCCCTTTCTCCACTAACAACATATCGTGACACATGTTTCCAATGTTTGTCATCCCAATATTGACATATTGAACAGGGATTAGTGCGAGTACACTGATTACAATTAATACAATGATCATGAAAGTCAGAGGAAGATTTCTTCCTATTACAATTTGAACAATATCCTTTCATTGTGAAAAGTCAACAACAAGTCCTAGTACTCGCACAAACCCCTAAACACAAAGATACATAATAACATGATCCATTAATATTGAAAAAACAATTGAAAATCAAAATAATTTTTGAAAAATATTTTTTCAGCGAAGCCCAAGTTTCTGAAAAGTAACGTTGAGCCCCAATGGATCCCAAGGCTAAGTGTGGTCAAAAATTTTAAAATTATATTAAATAATTAATGCAACACTTACGGATAATAATAATGTATCTTATAATGAGATAAACTACTCCAAAGGCAAACAGCCCCCCTCAAAAGAGACTGTTGCCAATGTAAACAAACAGTGTAAAAACACCAGAAAACATGACTCCAGGCACTGACAATACTGGCCCGAAATCAGTCATCAGAATTACACACTATCTGATGCAAAACAGAGATTCCCAGGGGAGAATCTGCAGAACATCAGATGGTAGATGCAGAACACAACGTTTATACACCCATGGGTGAAAACGTAAATATGGGGAAAATAACAGAATTCATTCTGTAACCAAGCTAATTCTCCCAAGAGAATTTAGAAATGATCTTTCTCAAAAATATGCCAAAAGCATGGGAGAATAGCAAGGGGGGACTTAGAAGACCAGGGGAGAGGAAACACTGAATAAGCAGTGCAACTTTATAGCAAGAATGACAACAACAGGCCCATGCCTCGAAAATAGGCAACTTAAAATAATTTCATAAAAAATTTTAAGTATAGCCCTGATTATTTTTTGTCACTCCTTTTTCCTCTCCTCCTTCTATATCCTCCTTAGAATCACCATTTCTCCAATAATTACGTGTCTGGCATCCTTTAAACTGAGATTTACAAGCACAAAGATCAGTGAGATGTTGACTGATGAAGGGCCAAACATAGAATGATAATTGGCGCCAATTTCGGAACGTCCTTGACACTGCGCATGCGGAGTAAGGGCAAAGTATGGAGGTCCTTCAGGACATGATTTCTTTTGGTTTTAGATGCAAATTTTGGGGATTGGGGGGCAAAATTTGTGTTTGGCCCTAGATTTTTAAGAGTTAGCACCAGCTATGTCTGGGTCATTGGTACAGTATAAAAATATTTCATGGAAATCCGCTGACAATTGGCTGAGATATAGCTTTTTGAAGAGAGGAGGTATTTTTTTGAATTTGGTCTTTTTCAAGCCAGTGCGAAAGAAGACGTTGTAAATGGGCACAGACTCCCATAGTGCCCCCTCCCTCTCTGGGGTAGTTCCTCTTAAAAGTTATGATTGTGTGTGACTGGTGATGAGTTGGCTGTAAATCGAAGTTGCTTCTTTAAGACCGCCACCCAGGGATCCCAACACAACCTCTAAACCTTTGAGAAACGTCAGAAGTTAAAATTCAAAAGAGATTGGCGGTGAGTAGGTTTTTTTGGCGGGAAAAGATTGATGAAAATTTGAATATTAGACATTAAAATAGCACTTCAAACATACACGCACTGTGTCCAGACCGCTGAAGGCAGCGACTTGAAATTTTCAGGACTTGTTCTACGAAGCCTGGCCGACATTTTGGCATCTGAATCGAGTGACCGGACCGTGTGGAAGAACCGCGCATCATGTGGAAACTGAGAGTACTGTTCATCCTGACTCTATCAGTTTGGAATGGACTTGGTGGGCAGTGATGTAGACTGCTGTAGAGCAGTCCCTGTTTTCGGTGCCACATTGCTTAACCAGCTCCAAGGTATGATTTTTTGTCTGTATATTGTTCATACGACCTGTAGTTTATACATCTGGAATTCATTAACTGGTAGAGTGCTAAATTATTTTTGGTCCTTACAATTTCTTTGTGCATCTTTGCCTTGTTACATTTTATGGGAGAGTGCCAGTAGGCACTCTCCCATAAATTGTAAGAAGGCAAATCCTAACAGATAAAATAACATCACTTCAAAGATAATATGAAGCACATCCACAGAACATGAAGCCTTTAAATTGTGGTACCGTCACTTCAGAATAAAGCCCAAATATGGGCTTCCAGCACTCGACCAGTTAAAGTAGCTTTTTGTCATTTTCGCAACTTTCGATCCAAAACGCCTGCAGCTCAGGTGGGGAAGTGTGTGTGTGTGTGTGTGTGTGTGTGTGTGGGGGGGGGGGGGGGGAGGTGGCTGGAACAGCTTGGGGTGGGGGCAGGGTGGGAGGGGTGGTTATGGGGTTCATCCTGACACTATCTTTAAGCCTTAGATAATGGCCAGAAGTTGAAAGTGAAAAGAAATCGGCGGTGAGTATCTTTTTGGCAGGAAAGGATTCACGTAAATTCTCCAATTAGGCATTACAATAGCACTTCAGACATACACAAACTGAGACTAGACCACTGAAGACAGCGACTTGAAATTTTCAGAACTTGTTCAACGGAGCCTGACGGATATTATGGCATCAAAGACGAGTGCCCAGACCACGTGGAAACACCGCGCATCGTGGAAAGTGCGAGCACTATTCGTCTCGACTCTATCAGCTTGGAATGGAGCTGGGCAGTGTTGTATATGACTGTAGAGCTGCGACTGAGCATAAAGTCTTTGTTCCTTGTGCCAACTTGCCTAACAGGCTCCAAGGTATGATTTTTCATCTGTATATCCTCCAGACTGCCAGTAGTTTATACCGTTGCCATACGTTAAGGTAACCTTTTTTTTCATTTTCGCCAACTTTTGACCCACATTTGAGAGTACCTTCCTTCACCCTCATATACAGCAAAATCTAACGACAATGTGTTTTGTTTTTTTTTACATTTTTTGTTAGGGTATAAAATGAGCTATCAACTAATCATTTTTTAAAAAATCGCTCCTGGGATTCCAACAAACAGAAACGTTAAAATAAGGAAAGTTTTGACCCATTTTCGGTTGTTGTTGCCATGGCAACACAACGATCGACAAAAATTTCGGCGAAAATTTATCGAAAAATTTTGGCCATCGTACATACTACCTACATCCAAAATTTCAGCTGGCTAGCTTGAACAGTTATTGGCATATGGTGCCAGATGCCTTAACTTGGCACTTTTTTGAAAATTAGACTCGTTCTGAAATGTGTGATAATAACTGCAGAAAACACATTTTTTGCCCCAAATATGCACACCCCTTTGTTTCACAACTTTTGTCAATTTCAGCCCTTTAGACCTGTTGACTGCAGAATTGTTGAGAAAAATGTGCTTAGAAAGTAGGTTTTTTTTACAAACCTGAACTTTGAGCCTCGTTTTCACCTTGATCCTGCGACCACGTAAAAAAATTTTTTTTTCGTTGTCATGGAGACCCTTCATTTTTCCAACACCTCCCACACATTTCCTACAAAAGTTCAAGTGGGTTTAGACATTATTAATGTATTCCCAAACCACATACTTTTGGCATTTCCATGGTTACCAATGAAATTCATCGAAAAAGACCTAGCCGAGGTCAAATAGAACTTTGAGTTTGTTGACCTGTCAAAATTTCATGCTTCTGCTGTGTATAGTTTCTGAGAATATTCGCGTCCAAATTGTGGTGGAATAATAAGAAGAAAAATGATGAAACTATACAATAGCAATAAGTAATACACTCCGTGTATACTTAATAACTAATGTGGGCATATCCCATGACCAACAAATATTATAGAAAATAATAATTTACTTAAGTTATGAAAGTTATGAATATTCTCGGACGGACTCACACACGGACGCACAGGCGGACGTTCTAACAATTGGTATTTATGTGTCTATTTTTATGGGACTACAATAAAATGCATGTCCATTATATTAAAACAAGTGATTTTGAGGAAAAGTTTTGGGGTGGTAGCAAACCATAACCCTACCCTTTACTGACCCTAACCCCACCCCCACCCCAACTCTAAACCCCCCCTAGAATAATGACATTTAACTATGTGACTCGTCACATAAATTGCGGTAGTCACCTAACCCCCATTTGTACTAACAAATAGCCACCTAAACCCCATATGTCTGCCCAGACAGATGGACGGACGGACGCATGTAATCCAGTATACCCCCATTTTCTTCGAAAGTGGGGGTATAATTAACCTAACAGAATTCTAAGTAAAGACCAGAACTACTATTAACTCTTTCATGCTGCTGCTGACTGATACTGACCCACCCAGGACTGGAAATCTATTAGAATAAGTCAAATCTGAGGATATTTAACAAAATTTTCCCCTTTAAGTTGTGTAGACCTTTTAACCAAATGATTTCTTGTATCAAATATTCAAGACTTTTTCATCAAATCTAGTCCGGCTGCTTCACAGAATTATTTTAAAATTTCTCTGTGGGTTAAGAGTTTTAAAGTTCATACTGCTTTGAAGTGCATCATACTCAGTTAAAGGGAAGCAATACCATTTTTGCATCTGCTTTGTTTTGTTACAGTTTGTTTGATGGTACATTGAAGAGAGCTAAAAACAAAAATGCTAGAATTTTCATTCTACTTTTATACTTACCATAAGTCGGACAAACTCACTCGAATCTAACTCCAACATTTCTAACAGCAGCCTGATGATTTTATCAGTTTTCATGCCAAGTGTTCCCTGCAACAGAAACCAGAGGTTCCAGTTAGCCTAAAATGCTCCCTGTGTTAGGGTGTTTATGGGAACTGGAGAAGGAGTAAGTGTGGGGAGTAAGAGCCTTTTATTGGTTAGTTTAACTAGCTGGGTGCCAGAAGCCACTATCATGGCTCTATTGAAAAGTGCTGAAAACCACTTTAGTGGCTTTACATCATATGCAATAACTTGAAATTTTCTCAGCAGTAGAACAGGGAATGTTTATGTGAAACTGTTTTATTGCAATTTATTGGAGAGTGCCAATAGCCACTCTCCAATAAATTGTAACAAATCAACTATTCAAAGAGAAAATCTGGCAAAACCAAGGCTTTGCTTGTAATAAAAATAAATCTTTGAAAAAATACACTTTATAAATCGCCTTTGCATAATAATTTAGCACTCTATCAGTTAACCAGGGTGAGAATAGTTTTTAAAAATGACAATATTTTTTTAGCCACTTTGGAATTTCCCAATTAATGGCGATTTATTCTATAAATGACATGCAGGTCAAATTTGCAGGCCTGTACCAAGTGGGCAAATAATCGTTTCATTTACATGAAAAGAAATAGGGCACTACATTTATCATTTGAGTACATAACTAGATCTCTGACAAAGATCTTTACTTAAACTGGTATTGCATTCATTTGCTTTCTCTCCTATGACTAGTATATTTTGAAAATGACAATGGAATGTTGGAATGTTATGTGATGACCAAACTGCTGAAAAGGACTCACAGAGCCCTTTGTAAAAGTATGTTACATCACTGCATATCATTGGACTGCAGACAGAAACTTGTGAAATAAATTACAGTGTTCTTGAAGGTTCAGCTTTCCCTTAGCACTAACACTGCTATCCGTGTATACATATCAGTATCATTTTGCTGTGCTTTTACTTATAAAATCTGAAAAGAGTTATGCAAAGAAAATGGATTGGCTTAAAAAGGTTAATGTGACCATTTTTAGGGTCACCTTAATTTCTAACTTGTACAGGCTTGGATTCGTAAGTGTGTTCAACAATTATATGCATTTAACAGGGTTATTTTTTCAAAATGTATATGATTAAGTAGGATCCACTGCATTAAGGGGAATGTAAACAGAAATCATAAAATAGCATACTGGGGAAAAAGGGGTTATTAATTCTAGTTTGTTATGTATTTTTAATTCATTTTCATTCTATACAATAAACAAGAGCAATGCAAGGTGTGGCATATGCCCCCAAGCGGTGTCATAAAAGGGAAGGTAAGTCTCTCGGGGTATAACCAAAAGAAAGCTTCCTCTAGACACCAATAATGCATAACCAAAAAATGAAATTGATTTGAGTCAGTATTCATTACTTGTTGGTCAGAAACCAAATTCAAGATGACCACCATAATGAATTGGACACTGGCGACCATCTTGGTTCAGCTGACTGGTCCGAAATCGAAAGGAAGCTTCCTCTAGACATGAGTCAGCATTCATCAGTGATTGGACAGAAACCAAATTCAATATGGCTGCCATGGTGGCTAGCTGGACCAAAATCGAAAGGAAGCATAGTCTGGTCATCCACAAGTATCCCCTAAAGTAATAATTTGATCAAATAAGCAGTTCTTTAGTTATTTGACAGAACCAAAAGTTGACGAATGGACACCGGACGTCATATGTCGGACTTGGCTAGCTGATCCAAAATCGAAAGGAAGCTTCCCCTAGACACCAATAACGCATAACTCAACTAGAGTGATGTCACGCATGCAGCCCAACTGTCCCAGGAATGGCAATGCTTAGACACAAAATAGTCGGAGCCATATTTTGTTAACAGTTTACCTAACAAATCTGCCATATCTGTACTCGTGATATACAAAATTTGCTATTCAAATTTTATTTTTTCATTTCTCTACTTCAAAACATACCTCATGACCTATTAATGGAACAAACTTGATGAGCTTGTTGCAATAAGGACTAATAAGCCATGGTTAGAAGTAAAAAATGAAAAAATCTGATGTTTCAGAAAAATTATTTGTACTGTTGGCTTCAACTTGTGTTAGGTAAAGGATTAAAGATGCAGTACATAAAGCAATGTTGGGCTATATGAGTCAATTTTCTTTTTTGCATGTAATAACTCCCAATCCTTCAAAATGCATTTTGGGAATAATTGCTTAAGTAAGTGTGTGTGTGTGTGTGTGTGTGTGGGAGGGGGGGGGGGGGGGAGGAGGGGAGGGGCGTTTGAGTTGTGGAACCTATATTCAAACCTGGCCTGTATTACTAGCTGGAAAATACACATATCAACTTTGGTTGAAATCAAATAATCCAAACTGGAGTTATCAGTCGGAAACCAATTGTTTACAGACAGATGGATGGACGGACGAAAGTCATGACTATAGCCCTGACTATAAACAGTCAGGATAAAAATGCATTTTGCACCAAAGAAAAAATATTGCATGAATGGCCCTGGGTGAGGAGGAGGTGGGGTGGGGGTGAGGGGTGGGGGAGAGTGGGGGTGTGTCAGGGGAGTCCATTTTTTTCCATGTGGTCAGTCTAAATGCTTCAGAATGCATTTTGAGCAGAGAAAAAACAAAATACCTAACTGGCACCATGGGAGAGGGGGTGGGGAGAGGAGGTGGAGGGGGGGGAGGGTGGGGGTGGTGGTGTTTGTCTGGGTTAACCACAAACTTTAAAAAAAGCATTTTTGAAGAAAGAAAAAAAAGTGCCTAATTGCCCCCGGGGGGTGGGGGGGGGTATTACTTGAGTTTAAAAAAAGGTTCCGCATGTAAAAAAAATGCCTAATTTGGGGGGGGGGGGGGAGGGAGGGGGGTGGGCAGCGGTGGTGTTTGCCTGGGTTTTTAACCAAAACTGTAAACCAGCATTTTTGAAAAAAGAAAAAAAAAGGTGCATAATTGGCCCCCCCGGGGGGGTTAGGGTGGAGGAATGGGGGGTGGGGGGTATGTAAGTTTTAAAAAAGGTTCCACATGTAGTGACTGTAAATAGTTCAACATGCATATTGGGGAAAAAAAAAAAAGCCTAATTGGAGGGGTGGGGGGTGGGGGGGGGGGGAGGTGTTGTGGTGTTTGTCTGGGTTTTAACCACAAACTTGGAGTCATCCTACCAAGCTACAATGAAATACCTTTATAATTTTGACCTGTGGAATATTCTAAAGGTTTTCGGGCTTCGGGCCTCTGTTGCCATCACAGTTGCCCAAAAGGGCACGTTCTCATCTAGACATTTTTTGAAGTCAACCTATCAAGTTACAATGAAATCCCTCCATAAATATGACCTGTAGACTGCGCTAAAGGTTTTTGGGCTTCGGGCCCCTGTTGCCGTCACAGTTGCCCAAAAGGGGATGTTCTCATCTAGACATTATATGAAGTCAACCTATCAAGTTACAATGAAATCCCTTGATAAATATGACATGTAGACTGTGCTAAAGGTTTTTGGGCTTCGGGCTCGGGCAGCCATCAAGGTTGATTGTTCGCAACCAATAGGGGACATTCTCATCTGGGCATCATGTGGATTGATCCTACAAAGTTACAAGGAAATCCCTTCATAAATATGACCTGTAGACTGTGCTGAAGGTTTTTGGGCTTCGGGCACCTGTAGCCGTCACAGTTGCCCAATCAAGTCCAAAAGGGGACTTTCTCATGTAGACATTATATGAAGTCAACCTATCATGTTACAATGAAATCCCTCCATAAATATGACCTGTAGACTGTGCTAAAGGTTTTTGGGTTTTGGGCTCGGGCAGTCGTGACGGTTGATAGATCACGCCCAAATGGGGAAATTCTCATTTAGACATCATACGGAGTCATCGTATCAAGTTACAATGAAATCCGTCCATATTAAACATGACCTGCAGACAGCCCTAAAATTTTTTGGGTTTCGGTCATGGGCAGCCATCACGGCAGACAGATCATGCCAAAATGGGGACGTTCTCATCTAGGCATTTTAGGCATTATACAGAGGCATTCTATGAAGTTGCAATGAATTCCCTTCATAAATACGACCTGTAGACTGTGCTAATGGTTTTCGGGTTTTGGGCTCGGGCAGCCATACCGGTTGACCGATGACGACCAAAAGGGGACGTTCTCAAGTAGACATGACCTAAAACCTGCATATGAAATTTTGTGACGATCAGACAAGAACTACCAGGTATAGCCTGTACTTGAAGGTTGAATAAAAAACTTTAACCACAAACTTTAACCAAAACTCCAAATGTCAACTAAACAGGAAAAGAAAAAAAAAAAAAAAAAAAAAAAAAACCACTTGAACCTTCAGTAAAAAACTTTAACCACAAACTTTAACCAAAACTCTAAAAGTTAACAGACGGACAGATGGCCAGATGGACGGACAAAAGTCATTACTATAGCCCTCACTGTAAACAGTCAGGCTGAAAATGAAATTGATTCGAGTCAGTATTCATTAGTTATTTGGCGGAAACAAATTCAAGATGGCCACCATAATGAATTGGCCACGGGTGGCCATCTTGGTTCAGCTGACTGGTCCAAAATCAAAAGGAAGCTTCCTCTAGACACCAACAATGCAAAATTAAAAAATAATAAAAACGATTCGAGTCAGCATTCATTAGTTACTGGACAGAAACCAATTCAATATGGCTGCCATGGTGGCCATATTGAATGTGCTAGCTGGACCAAAATCTAAAAAGGAAGCATTGTCAGTTCATCCACAAGTAACCCCTAAAATAATGATTTGATCAAATAAGCAATTCTTTAGTTATTTGATGGAAACCAAAAGTTAACGGATGGACGATGGATGCCAGATGACGGACACCAGATGGACATAGTGAAAACATAATGCTCCTGAGAGAATCTCTCGGGGGCATAAAAACATATCCTGAGTGCTACAGTTTTGTTTTTAACAATTTAAGTATTTAACAAGAGGGGCAACGCAAAGTGTGTGCCAATGCCCCTTACTCACCCAAAGAGTGAAAAAGGGCCATAACTCTGGAAAAAATTTCTGGAAGAAATTCACACAGATATCGTTTCTCCATGATGCTCTATCACAACACCAAACGTCATTTAAATTGGAGTAGCAGTGGCTGAGATACAAGGGAAAATGTTGGTACAGATGGACGGATGGATGGAGGTCTCCACTAGATACACCTTTGACTTTTCAAGTCAGGGACACAATAAATTCACTTTCAAAGAATATTTTGACTGGCACTCATTCTCATCATGGTGAGGCCCAACCTCTACAAAATCAACATCAAGGGTTCTGTCTTTTTTGTGGTATATATCAGTTGAGGCCTGCAAATCTGATATATTGTTCCAAAAAGATATAAAGTTACAGAGTTTTGAAAGTACGTTAATGAAGCTGTTGTAAACAAAACCTGCCATACTGGTTAGGCAAACAATTTTGGGCTAGAAAGTATGGCGAGTCATTCCAGTCAATAATGTTTTTATGACAATATTTAACTCTGTGCAAGTACCATTATGTTGAAAGCATGGCTTAGGTGTACATATAAATACCATTTAAATCTACCAGTTGCATCATGTACTCATGCTGACACTAGGGGTGTAAAGATAAACTTGTGTTGCGATACAGTACATATCTTGATACACAGATCACGATATAGATATACGTATCTTGATATGATGTGCAATGGCACAGTAGCAATAGCACAATCAACAGGCCTTCTGTGGGTTACTTCAAACATTCTTATTCAACAACAATTTAGCATCCCACCAAGGCTAATTTTTATTGAAAAACAGAACGCCATAAACATTCAGATCAGTAATATAAGCTCCACTCACTGTACAGTCCTGACATTCAGCAATGATGGTTGAGCTCAGTTTTAATTCTTTGAACATACTCATTTATCATATTATGAAATTAGGTAATATGGAACTCGTAACCTCCATATATTATCTTATTGGATAGACATTGTCATACCTGAAACTCTTATTGGATCAACTTATTGTTGATATATAACTGATAATCTGTTTTCACTTGGACAAATTTCAATGACAGTTTGCAATATTTTAAATATCAACATGACATTTATTGCATTATTGCTGGACTAATGTTGACAAATAATAAAATTCAGTATTGATGCCAACTGACAAAAAATCTTGTCAATGTCCAGTTGGATAGCCCTGATAAAATATAGGAATTATGGGTCACATTCTATTTGACATGTGACTGTAGCATACACTTTCAAACTCCAATACTGCAGCCAATCGCAACAATATAGTAGGAACAATATATGTAATCTATCAATGAATTCCAAAATTTGAAGTTGTTTTGGAGACAATGTGAGCTGAACTTAACAGGCCCAACTTTCCATTTTTGTTGCAATATAACAACTCTACTGTTTGACTAGGGTTTGTACTCCTGTGGATACTGATATTCTATTGATAATTCAAGTATTAAGTTGATCACATGCACATACAAACAATTCTTTATTGACAGTTTGCATTTGAGTGATGCGAATCCACTTGGATTCTTGCAGTTTTTGTTTTATGGGAATATTATGAGCATCAAATTCCCATCTAAAAAGGAGGCCTGTCATGTCAGTAGAACTCAGTTATCATGTATCACAATCAACCGATATTTGACTGTTCTTATTGATACGTGTATTGTCCAGCAAAGTATAATTTTGCACCAGCATATCTTTATACCCCTAGCTGACACTTCTTTCTAATGTGATCATAACTGTATCAGCTGCATCACATCCAGATATGGAGAGTATGGTCTGAAAGCAATCACTGAGTTGTCTCAAACAATAGCAACCTGGCCACCCATTCAAGATGGCCACCATGGAAGCCATAATGAATTGGCCACTGGTGGCCATCTTGGTTCAGCTGACTGGTCCTAAATCGAAAGGAAGCTTCCTCTAGACACCAACAATGCATAATTAAAAAATAAAAATGATTCAAGTCAGCATTCATTAGTTATTGGATGGAAACCAAATTCAATATGGCCACCAGTTTTTGGTGACCATATTGAATTGGCCAGTTGGACCAAAATCGAAAGGAAGCTTCCTCTAGACACCAATAATGCATAACCCAAAACTGAAATTGATAAAGTCAGTATTCATTAGTTATTGGACGGAAACCAAATTCAAGATGGCCACCATAGAAGCTATAATGAATTGGCCAATGGTGGTCATCTTTGATCAGCTGACTGGTCCAAAATCGAAAGGAAGCTTCCTCTAGACACCAACAAGGCATAATTAAAAAATAAAAATGCTGATAGGATCACAGATCCAATGTCGAGTTGTGACAGCACAAAAGTGGGTTTAATCATTATCAACTTATAGTCGGGAAACCAATTGTTTACGATTTACTATGTTCAGGGTGACTATGACCTTAACCTTTGACCTAGCACATCCAATATAGATAGGGTTCTTCCTCTCACCGAGGCCAACCTACCTATGAAGTTTCATGAACGTGGGTCAAACCATTATCAAGTTATTGTCCGGAAACCAATTGTTTACGCCCGCCTGCCATTCATCAAAGTATAAGTTGAGTTTGACTTCGTCACAACTCGACTAAAAATGATTTGAGTCAGCATTCACTAGTTATTGGATGGAAACCAAATTCAATATGGCTGCCATGGTGGCCATATTGAATTGGCTAGCTGGACCAAATCAAAAGGAAGCATTGTCCAGTTATCCACAAGTTACCCCTAAAATTATGATTTGATCAAATAAGCGGTTCTTTAGTTATTTGATGGAAACCAAAAGTTATAGGAAAGGTAGATATT
Source organism: Pictodentalium vernedei (assembly GCA_031216915.1). Classification (NCBI taxonomy): domain Eukaryota; kingdom Metazoa; phylum Mollusca; class Scaphopoda; order Dentaliida; family Dentaliidae; genus Pictodentalium; species Pictodentalium vernedei. Next base: position 710,515,259 of record CM062297.1, read on the forward strand.
GGTTGACAGAATAAGTGACTAGAAAATATTCTTTAAAAGTTTATTGAATATTCAGATTTTAAAACAATTTTTGGAGACCTTAGCATATCTTATATACAGTATAAAATGCAATTTCACCAAGAGTGCATCACAAAATATGAAGAATAAAACTTGTCCATGATTGTTTTCACCAAATTATTTCTGTTCACATTCCCCTTAAGTAAGCACAAATCCATGAAGTCTGCTTGGTAATCAGATATAATAATATAAAACACAACCCTTCACATAATACACAGAAAAAATAATGTAATGCTATACATAAAAATCTCAAAACAAAATCTGTTGTTCGTTTTGGGGATTTAATGACATTTTAACCCTTAAAGGCCTAATTCTGAAGTTGATCAATTATACAGCAAAAGAACAGGAGCCCCAACATGCAGTCTCTTAGTGAACTCACATGTTACATACTATGAACCTTAGCAGTTGTTTCTAAGCAAGTCGTGGCTGTCCGACTTGCCCAGAAGCAACTGCAAAGTCACAGAATTTATGCTGTCAAAGAGTAGTTAAAACGTGTAAAAATCTCCAGGCATTTGGGAGTTAATCAGCCAGTCGTATTTGTCAGAAAGTATGGGTGTAGAAAGCTGGAGTAGGAGAGAACCACCAAGAAATGGCAAGGAACTGTTAGCCCACAACTTACTAACCTGACACAAGAAGTTTTAGCATCCGTTGAAGGAAAGTGTACCATCATCATGTACCACACCTCAGTACACAGCACCACCATTCTACAACATAGGCAACTGGGTTGAAGTGTCTTTCTCGGGGACATAATGCAGATGGCAAGGGTCAGAAATTCTGGTAACCTTTTACCTAACTTAAAGAACATAACCGGGTCACTCTACTCACAAAAGCTGCCAATCAAATTTTTTTTTTTTCAAATTCTGGAGCTTGATCCAAGGAGTAGATCATAAGCTATGTTTTGGAGTTCAAAAATGAAACTTTGTTTTCCGTTTCCCATTCAAGAAAATCTTTTGCAAATAACGATGCTCTAAGGCTTTTTAATAAGTTACCTGAATCCGTGAGAGTGGCCCCATATCTTCCAGTTTTCAAATCAAAGTTAAAATCTTGACTATTTAAAAAATTATAAATTCATAGTAATTTGTATATTTTTATACTTACCAATAGCCCAGACATAGCTGGTGCTAACTCTAAATTATCTAGGGCCAAACACAAATTTTGCCCCCCAATCCCCAAAATTTGCATATAAAACCAAAAATTTCATGTCCTATGTGGCCCTCCATACATTTGACATCTGCGCATGCACAGTGTCCAGGAAGTACTGAAATTGCCACCAAATATCATTTCTTCTACAGTGCCTGCTAAATGTAATAATCAGCGGGGAGGAACGAGTGCCCACTCATGGGAAGGCCGTCCCCGTCTGGGCCATTGGTAAGTATAAAAATATACAAATTACTATGAATTTAGAATATTTTTACACAATAACCAATGGCCCAGGCATAGCTGAATGGTAAATAGGTTGGAGGGCCTAGGACATAAAGGAAAATCCAATTACTCAATCACTTCTAAAAGAACATCTCCTACAGGAGAATAGGAGAGAACGGAATTACATATGTCTTTCATATTTATTTAAATAAGAAAGACATAACACCAACAATGTAATTGAGCATTATTCAATATGTAATTCTCCATTTAATGCCAGCATAACCCATTATGCTAATTCCATGAAGGGAAGCCAATATATAAAGATAATCCAGAGAATGAGACTCTTTATACTCATTTAAAAGTGTCCGATGGATTGTATATTAACGCTCGTTTGACACGTGACATATACAAATGCTTTACACCGAGCTACACTTTAAAAATATTACATAAATGACATCATAATTGCTTCCACTGAGCTACACATTAAAACCATCCCAGTACCTACTCGGAACTACTGACACCAGAGGAGGTCTTCCCTAGCTTTTCACTATAAAACCAGATGATATTAAGGGAAAGCCGTCCCTCCCCCCTTCCCCTTGTTCTGGGTCACATAACTGCAGAACGAAGAGGGCAGCAGAACAGCATCACTGCTGGAACGGAAAGCCTAAATAACTATAGCTGTAATCCTTTAGTGGACGACATTCTGAGCAACAGATAAAGGACCTAAACATTTAAGGTCACCGGAGATGGACTCTATATTTCTAAGGTAAAACTTAGTGAATGTAGAAGGCTGTGTCCAGTACGCAGCTTTCATGAGATCAGTAATGGCTATATTGCTAGAATAGGCCCAAGAAGTGGACAACGCTCTAACTTCATGCGCTGAAATCTTATTAACAGAACGCTGATCTGGAGATAGATTTTCATAGGCAATACGTATTACCAATTGATCCATCTAGCAATAGACTGAACAGATATATCTTTTCTGTTAGGCATTAATGATAAAAAGAAGCATTTCCTTCCTTTCCTAATAAATTCTGATCAGCGTTTATATACACGCATAGCCCTGACTGGACACAACAAAGGTCTACGGTTGTCCGTAGATGGCAGAGCCTTTATGATAATAGGCTCAGGCCGAACATTAGGAACTTGATTCTTAGACAAAAATACCACTTGTGTAGTTAAAGTGATGGTATTTCCAACACTATGGTAGTGAGATTCATCAACTGATAACGCATGGAGTTCACTAACTATTCTAGCGGAATCAAAGGCTAAGAGAAATGCTGTTTTATAGGTTAAGAATTTGAACTCTACAACGTCTAACACGATGGTAGTGAGATTCAACAACTGATAACGCATGGAGTTCACTAACTCTTCTAGCGGAAGCAAAGGCTAAGAGAAATGCTGTTTTATAGGTCAAGAATTTGAACTCTACAACGTCTAACGGCTCAAAAGGAGCTTCTTTAAGCTTCAACAGAACCCAAGCTTAATTCCACTTCGGAATTAATCTGAAGGTTCTAGGTCTATTTATAGAGAAATTTCTAACTACTTTGGATAAAGAAGTATTAGATCCAATATCCAAATTATCATGATGTGCGTAAGTATCTGATAGCATAGACCTATAGCCCTTAATAGTGACAGGCTGCAGTTTGAGAACGTCAAACAAGTAGACCAGAAAATTTGTAATGTCTGTTATGGATGGATCATAAACGTCTATCGACTGATCCTTACACCAACAGAAGAAAACCCTCCACTTTGCTGCATAATACAGCGAAGAGAAGGTCTCCCTACAGTTAGAAATTGAGTCCACTGCTCGTCCTGTAAAATGCTTGCTGTGCAAGAAGGACCGCACGACAGAAATACGTGACGGTTGAGACCTTGCAGATTCTGATGCAGTGCATGAGACTTCCCCTGATAAAGAAGGTCCTCCTGCGGAGGAAGCTTCTGGGAAACATCCCATAACCGACACCTGAGAAGATTTATCCATGGTTTCTGTGCTGCCAGAGATGCTACTAACAGAATCTTGCAATGAGATTGCTTGATCTTTAACAAGATCTGTTGAATTAATGGAGTTGGAGGATACGCGTATCCTATTATTCCGTCCTATGGAATTGAGAGAACGTCTACTGCATATGCTCGAGGATCCAGGCATTGAGGCACGTAAGTCTGCAACTGATTGTTAAGGTGTGTCACAAATAAGTCTATCATAGGTTGATCCCACTGGTAGGAAATCTGTCTGAACACTCGCTTGTTGTGAGTCCATTCTGAAGGCAACAGGCGACCTTTCCGAGAGAGCAAGTCTGCTAGTATTTTCAGACGACCCGGAATATGGCGGATTGGTAGCAGAACTTGATGTTCGAAGACAAACGGATGTATTCTTTCCGTTAGTTCGTTAGTTGAACATGATGATTCACGACATACAGAAGAATTTTTTCCATTAGTTTGCATAGTTTGCATAACGGAATCGAATGTGTGTCTCCCTGGTTCCTTATATATGCTACAACTGTTGAGTTGTCCGACAATATTTGAACATGAGCGTTCTCTATAATATGAATCCACTGTTGTAGTGCTAGCCATATTGACATCATTTCCTTGATGGTTATGTACTTTCCTAGGAACTCTGGGTCCCAAAGATCCTGGCATTTCGAGTCTGTTGGATTCAGGGTCACGCCCCAACCTGTTTGACTCGCATCCGTCATAATCGTGAAAGCCAGATCCGGCAGTTGCAGCGGAACTCCGTGAGTTAACCACTGAATATCTGCCCAAATCTGAACTTTTTGTTTTACTTGGTTCGTTAAAACAATATTGGTCTCGAGCGAATGCGTCTTCACACTCCAGTTCTGAGTAAAGAATATCTGGAGAGGACGAGTGCGTAAGCGACCGAACGGAATGAGATCCGCGGCTGCTCCACACAGCCCCATCAGTCGCATAAATTCCCTTGCTGTTAATGCATATGAGTGTAGACAAAAGCGAGCATAACAACTGACTAATTTCGCCCTGGGTAATGGCAGACGAACCAGATTGTTGTGAGTCTCGAAGCTCATCCCCAAGTGAATGAACGACTTGGACGGAGCTAGATCCGACTTCTTCTCATTTACGATGAAACCGAGATGTCGGAGAAGTAATAACAGACTCTGAACATCGTTCTGAAGAGTATCTTTGTTACTGTACCTTTGAAGAATGTCGTCCAAGTAAGCCGATGTTACCACATATGAATGAGCTCGGAAATAAGACATTACTGAGTTCATTATTCGAGTGAATGCCTAGGGAGCTAGATTCAGGCCGAAGCACATTGCTCGGAACTGATATACCGTCCCCTGAATGGCGAACCGTAGGTACTTTCTGAATGCCGGATGAACCATGACATGAAAGTATGCATCTTTTAGATCTATGCTTGCCGCATAGTCGTTCACTCGTATGCTTGCCCTTACTGACCGAATGGTCTCCATATAGAACTTTGGAGCTACGATAAGCTTGTTTATCCAGTTCAAGTCTATTATTGGTCAGAACAAGCAGTCTGGCTTCGGTACGAGGAACAGGTGACTGTAGAAACCTAGTGATTCTTGGTTGTCTACAACCTCTATTGCATCCTTTTCTAGGAGAGACTTTACCCCGAGAGGAGAGACTCTCTTTTTGTAGGATTTTGCAGAAGCTGAGCCCATTGCGGACTTCGTGTTAGCGGTGGTTTGGCTTGGAATGACAGCTTTAGGCCATTCGAGACCACACTTCTCACCACCCGATCTTCCATTATAGTTATCCAGTTTCTCTCGAATCCTGATAACCTTCCACCAACTGGGATGCAATAGAGGTCCTGACCATCACCTGTAGGACCTGCCAGGCCTGCAGGAGGAGAAACCACGTCCTCCCCGTGAGCCTCAACCCGCCGGCTTGGAGGGCGTCTGACCGGTTGCCTCGGCCAGACCCATGCCCCGACCCGAGTCGCTAAATTGACGATTTTGCGAGTAATTATAAGAGGATCTTCTATATCCTCGCGAGTAGTTTCTCCTGGACGATTTTTGTCCTGAACCTCCTGTCTTACTCTTCTCTGCTGGTGCGGGTTTATTTGACACCGACTTCAGAAGCAGAGTACAGTAGAATCCTCTTAATTGAATATCCATTTTGCCAGTGAAAATTATTCAATTAACAGGAGTATACAATTAACAGGGATTTGGTCAGTTTCCTGTGTTCTGGAGGTAAACTGAGCATTTATTCTATTATATCTTGTTTGACAGAGCTCTTCGAGCTCTGTCAAACAAGATATAATAGAATAAATGCCTGTATTTGATGCAATGAGGCCAAAAATGTAAATAAATAAGGGAAATTTGGCGCGTGTGACAGTAATTTTTTCGACATATTAAAAAAATTTATATACAATTAAGAGGAGTTTACTCTACAACCCATATGCAATTAACAGATCAAATTTGTACTGAAAGTATGGTAAATGGTTTTGTGTTTGAAAATTATATTCAATTAACAGGGATATACAATTAAGAGATATCCAATTAAGTGGGCTCCACTGTATTAGACGCTTTCTTTGTAGCTTGGTCATAGACCAAAGAAAGTTTATCATCAAATATATCATGTCCTGATACAGGAGCGACTCTAAGAGAGTTTTTCACCCTGTCATCTATCAAAGATGATGACGCAAGGGCTGCGTCACGTGTAATTAACTCCAAATTAGCAACTGTAAGGGCGGAGTTATACGTGATAAACATTATATAGCCCTGGAAAGAACTTGTAAAGAGGTATGAAAGAATTCAAATTCCTTCCCATTGAGATGTTGCGCCATGGCTCTCGTAAGGTGATCTGCGCAAGACATAGCGTCCAAATTCGCTCTATTAGATGAAATTGACGTCTCAATAGTATCCGAGCAAATTGAAAATGATGGAGGTAAGGCCATATCTAGGTCCTCAGCCTGCTCATCTAAACACAGAGGAACTCTGTACACCTTCCCCTACCGTTTCAAATGGACGCAGTCCAATAAACGGTATACGGACGGAAGATGAAGATAAAAAGCTGCCTTTTTTTCTTTCCGTTTGAAAGATTAAATATAGCGTCAATAAGGAGAGCAAAGGTCTGTGACACTTGTTTTGACTGCACCGGGTAGGAAAGGACATCTTCCCATGACCGGATATAGTCTGCGTCTAACGACGTTAGCAGCTTCTTATGAGCAGTCGCAGCAGTCTGATTCTCTGGAACAAAATCAGGAAAGTATTGATGGATAAAATCCATTGCTACCATATGTTGTTCCAAAAGAGAAGGGTCTGTATCCTCCATCTCCCTTTCACCATCCGACAGAATCAGATTATCCTTACGGTCCTCTGCGTCTGAGCACGCAGATGACTGGACCGACCCAGCGTCATCGGACAGCTCGTGTTCCGAGGCTGCCGTAGGTTGCTCCTGACTTTGCTGGGATGCTGCGATGAGCTGCGCAATCTGTGACAGCAAATCCATAACTGGGGCCTGAGGAGCAGCGGTCTTTTGTTGCTTGGCCGCTGGCTGCTCCTGGGACCGTGTGTCCGAGACGGCTCTTTTCTGAAGATGTCCCGACAAACGAGGCCTCATTTCCTTGGAAGAGTGGTCCTTTTTCAGTGTCAGCGATTCCGGCTGGATATCCGATGTCACATAGCCAAGGTGCGGTCGTGTGTGCTCAATGGTTGCAGAAGAAGCCATTCTTATAGCCGACCCCAGCTGTATATTAGATGGAGCATCTTGGATCAGATGCGTGGATGCAAGCTCCGTTTGATGCAAGTTCTGTACAACAACATCTGGCCCCAGATGTTGTTGATAAAGAGAGGGGACCCTCTCACTCGCGGTCCTATCGGACCTCGCCGAGCTAACTGTCAAACTTGCTGGCTTCCACCTTTCCGTCGCTGGGTGAGCCAGTTTAGATATTATAGTGCTTGCTCTACCCTTTTTCCTCTCCTTGACCGCAACGGACACACCCGGTGTCATAGTGTCCACCGCTTCACCGGTCGAGCTAGCTGGCGACAGGGCTTTGTTACCACCGGCGCATGGTTTATTGCCCTGTCTAATATTTAGGAGCACTTTTGCTGCTAACACTGACTGACAATCAATATGCGACGAAGGATGCACACTATCTGACGGAGTCACAAAACCATAACCATGTTTATGTTCCTCTGAAATGGAAACTGAAAAATGAAAGTGTCAGTGACACTGTAGCTTAACTTGTCTGTGTGCTGTGTTTGATGAAAAGGATAATGATCAATGTTTAGGAAAGGATTATGAAATAAGACAAGAATTGTGATAATTGGGAATATGTTAATTTCTTTTCCCTGTATGCTATGTTTTTAATAAAAATAATATGAGGTGTACACTGTTCTAAAGAGCTGAGGGGTGGGTTAATGTGGACCTCACAGTTAATGTATGTGGCCCTCACAGTTAACGTATGTCAACAAAAAGTTACCAAGATACAGTGAAATTATTCCAAAACGAGTCATCCTATAAAGTTACATTGAAATCCCTTCATAAATATGGCCTAAAGACTGCGTTAAAGGTTTTCGGGCTTCAGGCCTGTGAAGCCATGACAGTTGACCAATTGCAACTAAAAGGGGACGTCCTCATCTCAACATTATACTGAGTCATTCTACTAAGTTACAATGAAATCCTTTCACAAATACGACCTGCAGTCTGTACTAAAGTTTTTCGAGTTTTGGGCTCGGGAAGCCATCATGGTTGAATGACCGTGACCAAAAGATGACGTTGTCATCTGGGCATCATCTGGAGTGATCCTATGAAGTTACAATGAAATCCCTTCATAAATATGATCTGTAGACTGTGCTCAAGGTTTTCGGGCTTCAGGCCCCTGAAGCCGTCACAGTTGACCAATCACGACCAAAAGGGGATGTCATCATCTAGGCATTATATGGAGTCAGCCTAACAAGTTACAATGAAATCCTTCCATAAATACGACCTATAGAGTATGCTAAAGGTTTTGGGCTTGGGCAGCCATCAAGGCTGAATGATCGCGACCAAAAGGGGATGTTCTCATCCAGACATTATTTGGAGTCATCCTACCAAATTACAATGACATCCCTTCATACATATATGACCTGTAGACTGTGCTAAAGGTTTTCAGGCTTTGGGCCCCTGTAGCCGTCACAGTTGCCCAAATGTGTCCAAAAGGGGACGTTCTCACCTAGACATTATATGAAGTCAACCTACCACGTTACAATGAAATCCCTTCATAAATATGACCTATAGACTGTGCTAAAGGTTTTCGGGCTTCGGCTCGGGCAGCCATCATGATTGAATGATTGCAACCAAAAGGGGACATTCTCATCTGGGCATCATCTAGAGTGATCCTACGAAGTTACAATGAAATCCCTTCATAAATATGACCTGTAGACTGTGCTCAAGGTTTCCGGGCTTCGGGCCCTGTAGCTGTCACAGTTGACCAATCACGACCAAAAAGGGTTGTCATCATCTAGGCATTATTGGGAGTCAACCTAACAAGTTACAATGAAATCCTTCCATAAATACAACCTATAGACTATGCTAAAGGTTTTTGGGTTCGGGCAGCCATCAAGGGTGAATGATCGTGACCAAAAGGGGATGCTCTCATCTAGACATTATTTGGAGTCATCCTACCAAGTTACAATGAAATCCCTTCATAAATATGACCTGTAGACTGTGCTAAAGGTTTTCAGACTTTGGGCCCTGTAGCCGTCACAGTTGCCCAATCACGTCCAAAAGGGGACGTTCTCATCTAGACATTATATGAAGTCAACCTACCAGGTTACTATGAAATCCCTTCATAAATATGACCTGTAGACTGTGCTAAAGGTTTTCAGGTTTTGGGCTCGGGCAGTCGTCACAGTTGCTCAATCACGTCCAAATGGGGAAGTTCTCATCTAGACATCAAACAGAGTCATCATACCAAGTTACAATGAAATCCCTCCATATTAAATATGACCTGCAGACTGTGCTAAACGTTTTGGGGTTTCAGGCTTGGGCAGCCATAATGGTTGACAGATCATGACCAAAAGGGGATGTTCTCATCTAGGCATTATACGGAGGCATCCTACCAAGTTTCAATGAAATCCCTTCATAAATATGACCTGTAGACTGTGCTAATGGTTTTCGGGCTTCGGGCCCCTGTAGCCGTCACAGACACCCAATAGCGTCCAAAAGGGGACGTTTTCATCTAGACATTATATGAAGTCAACCTACCAAGTTACAATGAAATCCCTTCATAAATATGACCTGTAGACTGTGCTAACGGGTTTTCGGGCTTTGGGCAGCCATCATGGTTGAATGATCGCAACCAAAAGGGGATGTTCTCATCTAGACATTATTTGGAGTCATCCTACCAAGTTACAATGAAATCCCTTCTTAAATATGACCTGTAGACTGTGCTAAAAGTTTTTGGGCTTCTGGCCCCTGTAGCCGTCACAGTTGCCCAACCGCGTCCAAATGGGGACGTTCTCATCTAGACATTATATGAAGTCAACCTACCAAGTTATAATGAAATCCCTTCATAAATATGACCTGTAGACTATGCTAAATGTTTTCGGGCTTCGGGCTCGGGCAGCCATCATGGTTGAATGATCGCAACCAAAAAGGGACATTCTCATCTGGGCATCATCAGGAATGATCCTACGAAGTTACAATGAAATCCCTTCATAAATATGACCTGTAGACTGTGCTCAAGGTTTTTAGGCTTCGGGCCCCTGTAGCCGTCACAGTTGACCAATCACGACCGAAGGAGGATGTTGTCATCTAGGCATTATATAGAGTCAACCTAACAAGTTACAATGAAATCCTTCCATAAATACAACCTATAGACTATGCTAAAGGTTTTTGGGCTTGGGCAGCCATCAAGGCTGAATGATCGCGACCAAAAGGGGACGTTCTCATCTAGATATTATTTGGAGTCATCCTACAGTTAAAACTAGAAGTCCTGTCTTGAAATGTGGACAAATAGCATGTTGATCTGCACGTTAATCTGCACGTTGTGACCATAGTAAGTCTATCAAATTATGTACATATGGCCTGTACACATGCAATGTTTCAGCCAATGGACCTCCGGGTAACCCGGAGGTCCATTGGCAGAAACACTGCCTGTGTTTTTCTTTGGATGCCATTCGATATGGCAATTGCGCACAATTCCTACGTGCCATTAAGCCTAGCTAAGCGCACTGTTCGTGACAGGACTTCTAGTTTTAACTGTACCAAGTTACAATGAAATCCCTTCATGAATGTGACCTGCAGACTGTGCAAAAGGTTTTCAGGCTTCGAGCCCCTGTAGCCGTCACAGTAGCCCAATCATGTCCAAAAGGGGACGTTCCTATCTAGACATTATATGAAGTCAACCTACCAAGTTACAATGAAACCCCTCCATAAATATGACCTGTAGACTGTGCTAAAGGTTTTGGGGTTTTGGGCTCGGGCAGTCGTCCCGGTTGACAGATTGTGACCAAATGGGAAAGTTCTCATCTAGAAATCATACAGAGTCATCCTACCAAAATGAAATCCCACCATATTAAATATGACCTGCAGACTGTGCTAAAAGTTTTGGGGTTTCAGGCTTGGGCAGCCATCACAGTTGACAGATCATGACCAAAAGGGGGACGTTCTCATCTAGGCATTAAACAGAGGCATCCTACCAAGTTACAAAAATCCCTTCATAAATACGACCTGTAGACTGTGCTAATGGTTTTCAGGTTTTGGGCTCGGGCAGCCATACCAGCTGACTGGTCGTGACCAAAAGGGGACATTCTCGTCTGGACATGACCCCAAACCTGCATATGAAATTTCGTGACGATCAGACAAGAACTACAGGGTGTAGCCTGTGCTAAAGGAAAATGTGAACAGACTCACAGACTTCCGCATGCGTGATGGCAATAGCTTATCTTGACTTTGTCAAGTTAAGCTAACTAGAGTGACTCTGTGGCGAGAGGACCGGCATTGTCCTCTCGCCACTAACAATGAACCGTGACACACATCTCCAACGTTTGTCATCCCAATTGACACAAGTTGCACAGGAATTAGTGCGAGTGCACTGACTACAAGCAACACAATAATCATGTGAATCTGAGGAAGACTTCCTCGAATTACAATTTGAGCAATAAGCTTTCATTTTAAATAAACATGAAAGTCAACAGTACTCTCACTAACTCCCCAAAATAACTGAAAAAGATACATCAAAACATTAATCAAAACAATGATTTGAAAAAGATTTAAAAAAAAAAAATTTTCGAAAAAATTTTGACATGAGCCCAAGTTCCCAAATATGAGACTTGGCAAGCTGAGTTAGCAATGGTTAGCAATGACTGAAGGTAAGGGCACCATCGATGTGCAGTACCCTTATTACACAACACCACCATGCCCCCCTGTGGGCAATCAGGTTTAAGTGTCTTGCTCAAGGACACATCACAGATGGCATGGGTCAGGGTTGAACAATTAGACTTTTGGTTTAAACTCCAAAGCTCAATGAGCCACCACACTCCCAAATATTTATGTGAATGAGAAGTAAATATTCACTTCATAAAAGAAGCCCTGTCAAGATTTATATGTATGTAGGTCCCATTTTGAGGGGAAGAAACAAATATTGTTGACTCATAAACATAAGTTACTGAGATAAAAGTTACATGAGATAAATAAATACTAGACTCAAGGAATCATCAACATAAAGTTAACAAGAGGCCTGCATCACAAACTGCTGCTAATGCCCACGACCGCAAAATATTTTCTAAGTTGAAAGAGTGAAAAAGTGCCACAACTCTGGAAAAAATGTGTGGAAGAATCTACACAGGTATCGTTCCCCCATTATGCTCTATCACAACACCAAATATCATTCAAATCGGAGTGCAGTGGGTGAGATACAAGGGAAATTGTTGGTATGAACAGACAGATGGACGGACAAACAGACAGATGGACTGAAGTCTCCTCTAGATACCCCTTCGACTTTTCAAGTCGGGGAGCATAATAAAGTCCTGGCATGGTATTATCAGGATATACAAAGACAGGACTGCTGAGTGTACTCAAAAAATGCCACTATATAATTACACTCACAACTCAAAACAAAGGTCATTCAGCAGCATTTAAACTTGGAGACAGTGCCAAGAAATAAGCACATGGGAAATATTGGTGGTGCTTGGTGAACAGAAACACAAAAAATAAACTTAAATCACATCACATTTATGCTGCACTCTCCATATCGATATATAAAGTTCAAAGTTTAAGAATAAAGCCATAATATTTACATTTAAGAGCCCTGATCTCTAACTTTTCAGGAAGTGCAGATTGTTTAACCCTTTACCCAATGCAGACGATATCAAAATTTATTGTTTTAAATATCATTTTTTCAAATTTTTCAAAAAATCTCAACAAAACCATATCATGTGACCCCTCATTGGAATGAGCTCATTCCAACGAGGGGTCACATGATATGGTTTTGTTGAAATTGTTTGAAAAATTATATTTTTTCAACTGCTGAATTTGCATATTATGTGGGTGGATGCGGCCGATTCGTTGGGTAAATGGTTAAACATTTTGCTACATTATGACAGTTTATGTTTCGTGAGTTTGAAATTGTGTCTAGACAAGTCTTGGCTGCCTATTTCGGCAGTCAAGACATGTTTAGAAACCACTGCCAGTGTACTTGGAATGTTCCTTGGGAGTGTTCCCAATAGACTGCATGTTGAGATGCATATTCTACAGAGATTATTACCATTACGTGGATGTACAAAATATGTATCCAAGTCGAGCTCTGGGTTCTAAGGGCAGATCACGACGAGTCAAAGACGAGTCGTGATCTACCCTTAGAACCCGGAGCGAGACTCGGATACATATTTTTATCTTACAATATATTGGGGATAAGTCAAGAATGTAGACGAATATATAACAAACTATTTATTCGTAGGGATGAAAAAAAAAAAAAAATGTAACTCACATGAAAGGAATGTGCTTGTATCTGACCCCCTGATACAAACATCTGTATCGGGGGTCGGATACACAACAGTTGCAGAGTTCATACAGACAAAATACATGTTGATTGTAAGATAAAAAGTATTAAAAACTGACCAATGTCGGAAATGGACCTTTAAGGGATAAGAAGCCTGAGAGGCCTATTCTTCTTACAAGAATGAGCAACACATAGAATGCCATCATCTAAAGATTCTGAACAAATCTGCTGTCTCCATTTTAAAGAAAAAGCATATCCCAGCATAGCGAAGCAAGCCCTAACAAAATGTAAGACCCACATAATTGTATCCACATCTGTGTGTCCAATGATCAAGGAAGTAAGAAAATCATTTTCCAACTCCTGAAGAATTTCAAAAGGAAAAATCATCAGCTCATCTTCATCCCTGAAAAAAGGATAGATTCTTGGATGAAGTCCTGAGAGACGATACTCCATGAAGGAGCAGTTAGCATACATTTTCCATTGACAATTGAATTTGTCTGAAACAATGAGCCTCATCTGCATTTTGTGCAGACAGCTTCCTGGGCATTAAAGAATGTTAACACTATGCACACTCATTACGTGTACACTCCATATAAAACCGTACTTCGAATACCCCACTTTTTGTGTAGAAAAGTGGGGTACCCAAGTGCGGTTAGGAGAGAAGCATTACATAATCAATTAGTGCTCGACGAGAAATTTCTTCCAGAGTCTGAACCTGATTAGCAATATTAGTCTTCAGTCAGCGAATTTCTAAAACCTGCATTTCATAAAATAATGACATAAAAGTTAAAAAATTTATAGTAATTTATATATTTTTTATACTTACCAATGACCCAGACATAGCTGGTGCTAACTCTTAAAATTCTAGGGCCAAACACAAATTTTGCCCCCCAATCCCCAAAATTTGCATCTAAAACCAAAAGAAATCATGTCCTGAAGGTCCTCCATACTTTGCCCTCACTGCGCATGCGCAGTGTCAAGGACGTCCCGAAATTGGCGCCAATTATCATTCTTACAAGCAGTACCTGGTCAGCGCTATGTACTCAGCGGGGAGGTATGAGTTCCCAACTCCTGGGAGGGCCATCCCCGTCTGGGTCATTGGTAAGTATAAAAAATATATAAATTACTATAAATTTTTTAACATTTTTATACTGTACCAATGACCCAGACATAGCTGAATAGTAAAAAGGCTGGAGGGCCTAGGACATAGAGAAAAATCCAATAAGCTCAACTATATCAATAGAGTCAACCCCTCAAGGAGAAAAGGAGTATTAGGCTTTACATGTATCTTTCTTATTTTATCATAAATTAGAAAGATACAACACCCTTCATAATTGAGCACAATAACATTCATGTTCTCTATTAACATCCAGTATAACCCTTTATACTAATTATTTTTAAAGTAAGCCAATAAATAAAGTTAGTCCAGAGAATTGAGACTCTTTATATTCTTTTAAAAGTGTCCGAGGATTGTATATTAACGCCCGTTTGACACTTGACATATACAAATGCTTCACACCGAGCTACACTTTAAAAATATGACATGAATGAATTTTTAACATTAATATTACACTTTAAAACCATCCCGGTAACGACTCAAAATTACTGACTTCGGAGGAGGAATCCCCTTGCTTTTCACTATAAAGCAGGTGACCTAAGGGAACACCCCCCCCCCCCCCTCCCTTCCCCTTGCCCTGGGTCAAATAGCCCAGAGCAAAGAGGGCAGCAGGACGGAGTCACTGCCGGAACAGAAAGCCTGCATAACTATAGTTGCAACTGTTTAGTGGACGACATTCTGAGCAACAGATAACGGACCTAAACAATGCAGGTCTCCAGAAATGGACTCAATATTTCTGAGATAAAAATTCGTGAATGTGGATGGCTGAGACCAATAAGCAGCCTTCATTAAATCTGTAATAGCAACACTATTTGCGTAAGCCCAAGATGTAGAAAGAGCTCTTACTTCATGAGCCGAGATCTTAAGCACAGACTGCTGAGTAGAAGATAGATTATCATAAGCAGTACGGATAGTTAATTGAATCCATCTAGCAATAGAATGGACCGAAATGTCCTTTCTATTAGGCAACAGAGACAGAAAGAAGCGTTTTCGTCCCTTTCTGATAAACTGAGATCTTTGTTTATAAATACGTAAAGCTCTAACAGGACAGAGTAAAGGCCTACGCCCGTCTGAAGACGGCAGAGCCCTAATAACAATAGGCTCCGGATATTTATTAGGAGCCTGATTCTTAGCTAAAAATCCAACATTAGTAGTGAAGGTGATAGTGTTCCCGACACTACGATAGTGAGAATCGTCCACCGATAGTGCATGAAGCTCACTGACTCTTCTAGCAGAAGAGAAAGCTAAGAGAAAAGCTTATAAGACAAGAATTTGAAATCTACTGTCCGAAGAGGCTCAAATGGCTTTTCTTTCAGTTTAAGAAGAACCCAAGCTAAATTCCACTTAGGAATTAATCTAAGAGTTCTGGGTCTATTTATCGAGAAGTTTCTAACTAACTTAGATAAAGAGACATTAGATCCAATTCGTAAACTATCATGGTGTGCATAGGTATCAGATAACATAGACCTATAACCCTTAATAGTAACAGGCTGCAGTTTGATCTCGTCAAACAAGTATACTAGAAAGTTTGCAATATCTGGTATGGAGGGATAAAAAATATCAACAGAATGATCCCTACACCAATGACGAAAAACCTTCCACTTAGCCGCATAGTTTAGCGAAGAGGAGGTCCTCCTACAGTTAGAAATCGCGTCCACTGCTCGTCCTGTAAAGTGCTTGCCATGCAAGAAGGACCGCACAACGGAAATACGTGAAGGTTGAGACCTTGCGGGTTGTGATGAAGTTGAGGCGATTTCCCCTGCGAAAGAAGATCCTCCCGTGGAGGAAGCTTTCGCGGTAAGTCCCACAGCAGACACCTGAGTAGATTTATCCATGGTCTCTGTGGAGACAGAGATGCTACCAACAGAATCTAGCATTGAGATTGTTTTATCTTTAGCAACACTTGCTGAATTAATGGCGCTGGTGGATACGCATATCCTATCATTCCGTCCCATGAGATCGACAGAGCGTCTACTGCATATGCTCGTGGATCCGGACATGGTGACACATACGTCTGCAACTGATTGTTGAGATGTGTCGCAAATAAGTCTATCATTGGCCGTTCCCATTGGTAGCAAATCTGATTGAATACCTGTTTGTTGAGAGTCCACTCTGACAGCAACAAGCGACCCTTTCGTGAAAGGGAGTCTGCTAGTACATTCAGACGACCCGGTATATGACGGACCGAAAGTAGAACTTGGTGTTCTAGAGCAAACAGAAGGATTCTTTCCGTTAAATTGAATAACGGAACGAAATGAGTGCCTCCCTGGTTCCGGATATACGCCACTACTGTCGTATTGTCGGACAGGATTTGGACATGAGCTTTGTGAATAACGTCCATCCAATGGCGTAACGCAAGCCAAATTGACATCATTTCCTTGATGTTTATGTGCTTGCTTAGAAACTGTGGATCCCAAAGACCCTGGCACCTCGAATCCGTTGGGATCAATGTTGCACCCCAACCTGTTTGACTGGCATCCGTCATAATCGTAAAACTCGGATCCGGCAACTGCAGCGGAATTCCCTGAGTCAACCACTGAATGTTTGCCCAAGTCTGAATCTCTTGTTTCACTTGATCTGACAAGAGAACGTCTGTATCGAGCGAATGAATCTTCACACTCCAATTCTAAGTCAAGAAAATTTGGAGAGGACGAGTGCGCAACCGCCCCATCGGAATGAGATCCGCAGCGGCTCCGCACAGACCTATCAGTCTCATGAACTCCCTCGCTGTGACTTTGTCTGCATGAAGACAATAGCGAGCGTAACAACTGATTAACTTCGCTCAAGTTAACGGCAGACGAACGAGATTGTTGTGCGTCTCGAAGCTCATTCCCAGATGAGTGAATGACTTGGACGGCACCAGATCTGACTTCTCCTCGTTTATAACAAAACCGAGACGTCAGAGCAATAGAAGCAGATTCTGCACATCGTTCTGAAGCGTTAACTCGTTGCCGTACCTCTGAAGAATGTCGTCCAGGTAGGCCGACGTTACCGCAGACGAATGAGCTTGGAAATACATCATTACCGAGTTCATTACTCGAGTGAAAGCCCAGGGCGCTAGATTCAATCCGAAGCACATCGCCCGGAATTGATATACAACTCCTAGGACTGCGAAGCATAGATACTTTCTGAATGTAGGATGTACCATGACGTGAAAGTACGCATCTTTGAGATCTATGCTTGTAGCATAATCGTTCACCCGAATACTCGCTCTGACCGATCGAATCGTCTCCATATAGAACTTCGGAGCGACGATCAGCTTGTTTATCCAGCTCAAATCTATGACTGGACGGAACGAGCCGTCTGGTTTCGGAACCAGAAATAGATGGCTGTAGAACCCCGGTGATTCCTGGTCTTCTACGACCTCTACCGCGTTCTTCATCGAAAGAGACTGTACCTCCAATAAAAGAGCGTCTCTTTTCTGCGGATTTGACGGAAGTTGAGTCCATTTTGGACTTCGAGTTAATGGAGGCTTTCATTTGAAAGATATTCTTAGTCCTTCCAAAATCACCCCTCTCACCCAAGGGTCGTCCGTAATCGATGCCCACTCTTCTGTAAAACTTTCCGCCAACCGGAACACGATAGAGGTCCAAACCATCACCTCCTGGACCTGCGAGGCCTGCGGGAGGAGAAACCACGTCCTCCACGACCCGCGCCTCATCCCGTCGACCTCGGGACGTCAGACCGGTTGTCTCGGCCCGAAGAACGCCCCGCACGTGAGTTGCTGCCTTGACGGTCTCTAGAATAAGACCAAGAGGATGCAAAGGAACCTCTATAGGAACCTCTCTTGGGCGTATTTGTCCCAGAAGTGCCTGTCTTACTCTTATCTGCTGAATCCGACTTTTTAGAAGCGGATTTAAAAAGCAGAGAATCCGAAGCTTTCTTAGTAATTTTATCATAGATTGCTGAAAGCTTGCCATCAAAGAGAAGCTCTCCGGAGACCGAAGCGACTCTGAGAGAGTTCTTCACCTTACTATCCACGCGTGTGGATGTAGCTAGGGCTGCGTCATGTCTAACCAACTCCAGGTTTGCCAATGAAAGGGCGGAGTTATACATGGAATAAGCCACTGCCCTTGAAAGAAGTCTTAATGAGGATTGTATATCCTGGAATTCTTTCCCTTGAAGATGCAGTGATAAAGCCTTTGTAAAGTGGTCTGCGTATGATAAAGCGTCTAAGCTGGCTCTGTTAGACGTAATTGTCGTTTCCAACGCCGCGGTTGGAATGGACATAGACGACGGTAATGACAATTCCAAGTCTTCCGCCTCATCGTCTAGATGCAGAGGAACTCTCGGTATGCCCTGTCCTGCCGTATCGAATTTATTCCTTGAATTGATGAAAGGCAGGTTAAGAGCATTGGCGGACAAGAAACCAGCTTTGCCTGTTTTGGAAGCCAGCTTAAAGATAGCGTCGTTCAATAATTCGAATGTTCTTGTGACATTAGTGGACTGAGACGGAAACTCAAGGACGATGTCTCTGAACGCTCAAAAAATTCAGTGTCCAATGATGCTATCAGTCTCTTGTACGGTATCGCAGCAGTCTGGCCCGACGGAACAACTTGAGGAAGGTAATGCCGGATGAAATCTACAGCAGCTTTATGTTGTTCCAAAAGGGATAGCTCCAAGTCCTCAATATCCCTTTCGCCATCCGGTCGGACCTCATGATGCTCCCGGTCGTCCGCACCCGATGCTTCGGCGGAGCGTACCGACCCAGCGCCATCGGATAATTCCTGATCCGACAACGATTCTGTCGTTTGCTGGGATGCTGAGATAATTTGTGCTATCTGAGCTAGCACGTCCGTCATCGAGGCTTGCAGAGTAGCGGTCTTTCGCTGCTTAGCTGCCGGAAGCTCCGCATCAACTGACTCCCGCATACTTCTCTTATGCGAACGTCCGGAGTCTACCGGCCTCTTGTCCCTGGCTACCGGATGGCGTGACCTGGTCGCCGTTGAATCCCTGATCGGCGAAGCTGGCTGAATATTCGCGGTCACGTAGCCAAGGTGCGGTCGTGTGCACTGCTGAGAGGATGAGGAAGCCTGAACAGTCTCTCCGGACTGCCTATATAACAGAGCGTCTCGAGTGGCGGACGTATGCTCAGCTTGCGAAACATTTTGTACCACAACATCTGGTCCCAGATGTTGTTGTACGAGAGAGGGGCCTCTCTGGCTCGCGGCCCGGCTGGACCTGGACGAGCTAGGAACCGGACTACAAGGCTTCCTCCGATCTCTCCTCTTATCCACCATCACTGGGTGTGCACCTAGTATGTTTATAGTGCTCGCATCACCCAAAACTCCTTCCTGGACCGCAACAGACGAACCCGGCTGCCGAACCATTCGGTGAATGGACGCTACACCGGGCGAGCTAGCGGACGACAGCGCCGTCGATCCTACTAGGGACCTCTTAGGCAACTGGCCTATCTCCATGAGCACTTTTGCCGCTAGCTCTTCATTAGATTGTGACGACGGAAGCACACCTTTGGAAGATAACATGGAAACATCACCCTGTTCTTGTTCCTCTGAAATAGAAACTGATAAACTAGAGTGACCCTGTGGAGAAAGGACCGGCATAGCCCTTTCCCCGCTAACAACATACCGTGACACACGTTTCCAATGTTTGTCATCCCAATATTCACATACTGAACAGGAGTTAGTGCGAGTACACTGACTACAATTAATACAATGATCATGAAAGTCAGAGGAAGATTTCCTCTCATTACAATTTGAACAATATCCCTTCACTGTGAAAAGACAACAATAAGTCCTAGTACTCGCACGAACCCCTGAACACAAAGATACATAATAACATGATCCATTAAAAACATTGAAAAACAATTGAAATCAAAAATAAATTTTGAAAAAATATTTTTTCAGAAAAGCCCAAGTTTCTGAAAAGTAACGTTGAGCCCCAATGGATGCTCAGACACTATGGCCTAAGTGTGGACAAAAATTTTTAAATTATTTTAAATAATTAATGCAACACTTACGAATAATAATAATGTATCTTGTAATAAGATAAACTAGTACAAAGGCAAAAAGGCCCCCCCTCAAAAGAGACTGTTGCCAATGTAAACAAGAAGTGTATAAACACCAGAAAACATGACTCCAGGCACTGACAATCCTAGCCCGAAATCAGTTACCAAAATATACACTATCTGATGCAAAACAGAGACTTCCAGGGAAGAATCTGCAGAACATCAGATGGTAGATGCAGAACACTACGTCTAAACACCCATGGGTGAGAACGTAAACATGGGGAAAATAACAGAATTCATTCTGTTACCAAGCTAAATCTCCCAAGAAATTTTAGTAGTAATCTTACTAAAAAATTGCCAAAAGCATGGGAGAATAGCAAGGGGGGACTTAAAGGACAAGGGGAGAGGAAACACTGAATAAGCAGTGCAACTTCATAGCAAGAATGACTACAACAGGCCCATGCCTCGAAAATAGGCAACTTAACATAATTTCATTACAAAATTTTAAGTTACAGCCCTGAATATTTTCTGTCACTCCTTTTTCCTCTCCTCCTTTTATATCCTCCTTAGAATCACCATTTCTCCAATATTTATGTGTCTGGCATCATTTAAACTGAGATTTACAAGCACAAAGATCAGTGAGATGTTAACTGATGAAGGGCCAAACAAAGAATGATAATTGGCGCCAATTTCGGGACGTCCTTGACACTGCGCATGCGCAGTGAGGGCAAAGTATGGAGGACCTTCAGGACATGATTTCTTTTGGTTTTAGATGCAAATTTTGGGGATTGGGGGGCAAAATTTGTGTTTGGCCCTAGAATTTTAAGAGTTAGCACCAGCTATGTCTGGGTCATTGGTACAGTATAAAAATATACCATATCTGTCTTTTCCAGATCATTGTACCCCGAAATAATGTCTGATGTTAAACAATTCGCCCAGTATTTTTCGAGATATTGAACTTGTTTCCGTATTAAAATAAAATGTTTTGCCGATATGTCATTTGGATTCCCCCCTGTACAATTAAAGGTAAGTTTGTCGCCATCGAGCATGATCTTGTCCACCTTCATTCTCGAAACAGTTCGTCGAGACATTTTTAAATAAAATTACCAGATAGAGGAAGTATTTTAAAATAAAACGTATTCTGAGCATTGTTATGTTTTTAGAACAATAATGTGACAGTCTCGGCGAAACATCCTGTCTTTACGAAGTGCGGCCCCTGTTTTTCAGACTCGGGATCATTACGAACCCGGCATATGATTTAATATCATTGCAGATAAGCTACTTCACGTTTACCTCAGTAATTATTTTTGATGAACTAAATTGAGAATGGAACAGAATTAATAAATAAATCCATCTACTCCTTCCGGTCATTTTCGTAACAACTTGGGTGGATTTTTCAAATTAAGTTCAGTCTTCTGAATCATGAAATTTTAGAAGCAAGGGACGGACGAATCATGGCCTACGGTAAACAAATTTATAGTGCAGTATAGGAAGTGGATTGATACTAAGACACCCACAATGGGATTTTCTTGTCAACTTCCAATATCTGAAAAAATGCATGAAACATTGGTGGCATCACTGGGGGCCGGGGGGGGGGGGGGGGGGGGGATTAGGCATTTGCCCCTTAAACATACATTTGCCCACATACATTTGCTTCCCGCGTCCATAACACACACACACACACACACACTCTCTCTTTGCCCCCTCCCCCCCCCCTGAAACCCTGGTGTATTCACGCCTCCCGTGAGCTGTGAGTCAGCGATCGACACTATGGTCTCTCTACTTTTAAATCTGATCCGCCGCGCCTGGAAAAATTCTCCCTTAAAATTTGATATATTTTCCTTTTTTACAGCTTGTGGCCCTCATTGACGGGGGAGAGGGAGCATTCCAATGTGGGGCCATAAACGATGTGACTGAGACAAAATATGGAAATGCACTATAGCCCTACATCCAACGCCAATGGACGAATTTGGCCAGCACTCAGGCTATAAAAAAATCTGCATTCAAATTTTATTATGTTTGAGTTTTTGTTTCAAAAACATAGCTTATAACCCTTCACTGGAACGAGCTAGTGGATATTGAGTCATTCCATTCAGGGGTTCCAAGCTCTGTTTTGAGACAAAAAATTTCAAATTTTTAGCTGTTATTAAAGAATTTATCTTGTGCCACCTGGTCCTGTAGGCCGGTGGAGACTAATGGACACCTGGTTTATCTTCGTAGCATTTGGTACGTTTTTTCTTGGAAATAGTATGTTTATTTTCGTGGCTGGAAACTGGGTAGACTGATAACATATTGGTCAGACGCTGTCGTCTGTATGTTGGTGTTTTGGTAATAATAATTCTCCCCAGCCAGCATGGGTTTCTCTTCAATAGATGCGTCAAATGCTTCAGCCCTTTGACAGATTAATAAGTAAATTAGCCTTGGAAAAGGTGTTGAAGATATGACATACCAGTATACAATTAAGCTCAATTAGTTACTTCTGTTCAGTGGCGTGTTAAATTATATTATTCTTGTTACTCGAAATATTCACTCCTTCATGTCTGAACACCAATTCCGCGTCCAATTCCCGTTACTGAAACCAGCAGTGTTATAATTAGTCAACTTTTCCAAACTTCATCCACGTCACTGTTGAGGCACGTTGCAGCTGCACATCCTCCCAAGTACGGAGAGAACAAAGTACTGCAAGTGTCATTTAAGTGACCGTTTTGGAATTTCTGTTTGCCCTTTAACCAACATCAAGGATAAAATCCGTCCCGCACTTTTGACAAAAGTCTCCATTCAAATTTTATTACACTTCCAATATTTCTCTCAAAAAACCCCATAACTTATGACCCCTCGTCGGAATGAGCTTGCTAATCGCGATTCGCTGTTTTACTGGTAAATAAGTAAATAAATCATGAGTCATTCCAGTGAGGGGCCACAAGCTATGTTTAGAGACAAAATTGGAAATTGGTAGTTGTAATCCTAAAATTTATTTTGTAAGTGTCACCCATGGGGTCCACGTTGGGTTAAGGGACAACCAGAATGATCCTGTGGTTCCCCGCTGTTGCAGTTCATGAAGTTCTTTAAAAAAAGAAGGGGGGGGGGGGCGGGGTAGTAGCATTAATTATCCACATCATAGTATGATGTCGCAACATTATCACTGAGTTAGGGCGAGAACGGTTTGAGTTTGGCCGAATTGAATAGAGTATGCGTTTTGGTACTAATCTTTTCAAAATTACCCCCCCCCCCCCCCACCCAAAAAAAAAATGGGAGCCAAAACTCGTTTTATCACCTATATCAGACACCGCTGACATGACCGATTCCCCGGGTTGAATAAGATGTCACGACGGTGTTCTCGTGACCATAAAGTCAAGTAATGTATTCCTGGGTGGCGTCATTAAGAGAAGCACGGACCGGTTTTAGCCGAATTGGATCTGATCCGTGTTTTGAAGATAATCCGAATTGAATGGTTTCGCGCGCCGAAGGCGCGCAGGGACAATTTGTAGAACAAGCCCCTTTCGACCCTCTTTAGCTGTAGGATAGGTTTTTGATGGTTTGTCTAGGCACGTCAAAGGAGGAAGGTGTACGGGTTTAGTGGCGTTTGATAAGTTTGTGCATTTTCTTCTTGGAAGGAGGTGGCTGAGATGGCGAAGGCTTGGCAGTTGCTGTTTCTGAGTTTTTGCGTTTTAGCCATCTGTGGAAAAAGGGGTCGTGGATCCTGGCTGCTTCCAAGTGACCTGGTTTGTTGATGAGGACATTGTATGTTTCCTTAGCCCATTCCATCTGGGTTGATTTAAGGTATTCCGAATAATCATCCCCTGTTCCGTCAAACTCCAGCTTGAGTTCGCCGAAGCGCTCAATGGCACGTCCATCCAACATTTCAATGTAGGCCGTCAGGCTAGTATCGCCTTCATCAGAGGGCTCATGCTCAGACTCCGAGGATGAAATGGATTTGAGGCCCGATTTGTTGAGGTTGATAGGAGAGTCAGGTACGGATTGGGCGTCCTCCATCTCCTCTGTCTCCCTTTCCTGCTTTGCCTCTCCCTCCAACCTCTTTGGTGAAGAGGTATGGCTTGGGATTGGTGATACAGGGTTTGGAGGTGAGTTGACAGTGATCACCTTTTCCATCTCCTGATTTCCGGTCTCAGTCCTCTTCCTTTTGATCCACGCCTCCATTCACCTGGCATCCCTGCGTTTAGTGGCTGGTGACTTCTTCTTCGTCTTCTTCTTGTTTTCCACGGGTGTCTCGGTGGTAGGCTGTTTTCCCTTCCTCTGGGGTGGACCAGTGCGGGTGGGCCCGCGAAAGGTACTACCACTCCCAGAGGTGGGTTTTGTCTTGTATTTAACGGTAAGCTGGACGCAGCCACTCTCAACCTAGACATTCCAGTTGAGAAGTGAGCTGGCATCCAGCACCAGTAAAGTGTTCTTGATTTTTTCAGGCAGGTAGTCCATGTCTAATTGCTCTTCGCACTGTCAAATGGAAGATAATCTCCCCTGTGCCTGTGGTTAAATAGCGGCTGTCAGATAGAATCAAAAATGCGTTTTAATTTAACATTTGGGCGGATTATGATGTTATATTCCGGGCGCAAAGCAGATAAACTGCCAGTATATTCAAAACAAAAATGTGTAGTTATCTGTACCCGTCCGTTTCGGTTGAGAATCAGAATGTTTTTTTCAACAACAATGACCTCGATCACGCGAGTTCAGACTATTTTATGGCATGTAAATCCAATAGATGGAAGAGCAACACTGCTTCACGGGATCGTCAAAATTCGCATTTTTTTCAAGCTTTATTAGAACACAAAACGTGAATTATTGGACCGATTTTCACATTTAAAGGATTTTTTTGATACAGAAAATTCCCCCCCAAAAATTTCAGGCACAGAAAAAGGATTTAGTGAAGAGAACTTATTATGTAAATTGCGAGGTGTTTTCCCAATCAACACTGATTAGTGAGTAAATACCTGCTGTTATATAATCCTACATAACACACTCAGTCGATATTGGGATAATTTTTTTATATGGAGTGTACACGTAATGGATGTCAAAATACCGAAATTTTAAGCAACAAAGTATTCCCACAAATTAGCTAGGACTTTAACCAATTCAATTTTGTGTGACAGGGCATTGAGCTCTGTCAAACAAGACTGAATTGGTTAAATCATTAGTTGCATTATGGGAAAAATTTTGCAACTTGAAGTTTTTAAATTTCAACATCTGTGTTCACAAGGCTAGGTGTTTAACCCTTTACCCAACATAATGGCCAAAACTGGCCAGCGCTATTCTCAAAAATCGCTTATTAATTTTCATTATTTTTTTCATTTTTTGTCTCAAAAACATAGATTATGACCCCTCACTGGAATGAGCTGATCAAACTTAGTTATTGAAGAATTTTTTTTGCAAGTGTCGTCTGCTTTTCATGTTAGGTAAAGGTTTAAAAAAAACTTTTTACATTCTGTTCTGCTTGATTGAATATACAAACAGTTCATGTTAGTATGAGTAGTTTGGAAAGAAAAATGTAAGGGTTTGAGGATTATGCATACTAACCACTGATATCACTGCCTGGGATCTAATATCCTCACTTGAATCTTCCAGCCGCCTGAAAAATATCGATATATATATAGATGCATTCTTCAGTTTTTAAATACCTGGCACTGAATGTCATATTTATAAAAAAAATTCATTTAAATTTAGTCTGCATCCTTTTTGTCACTTAAAGTTTAACTTTCTTGCTATCCTGGCTTATTCCAGATTGGGGACTATGCCAATAAGTATCTTTAATCTTGTTGTTATGTGACACATTGCCAAAGAGGGCTTTCTGAGCCTTTAATCCTTTATGGCTCAAACCGCAGTGCTATTCATAAGAATCGCAATTCAAACTTTGTTTAGAAAACATACCTTATGATCCTAATAAGGGGTTGAAAGCTACATTCTTCGATCAAAAAATGAAATTTTTATTGATTCAAGAAATATTTTTGCAAGTGTCTGTTATTCAACTATGCAATGTTGAGTAAAGGTTTAAATATACTATTAAAAAAAAATTAGGGGATATCCAAGCTGATGTTGATATTTTCAGAAAATGGTATTGGATAAGCATGATTGGACACATCAATGTTACCAAGTTTAGTGGGGATCATGAATGTCACAGGCCCATGAAAACTTTGTGCAGGTTTTTCGCACGAGTGCTATGTTAATGTCTGTGAGGTACGTTTTTAAATTTTCCTTTGTACTGGACAGGCTTTTTCGGCAGTCTCATCATTCTTTTCTTGGTATAAACTCATTCATCAATAGTTTCTGGTCAAAACGTAACTTTTCAGGTATGCGAAGACTGACACATGACGAATGTTTACATGCTGTTGGCAGGTTGGAAGCTGGCAACTGACAGACAGTGGCTCAAATTCTCAACATTACTCAATCAGTGATTAGCAGGTTGTGGTAACGCTACCGTCAGACAGGCAATGTTGATGACAGATGTTGGTCAGGTCATCCAAGGGCTACAACTGCTAACCAAGATCGTTTCATCTGAATCACAGCATTACGTAACCGCCATCAAAGTGCCTCAGAAATTGGACAGCAGCTGCCCCGGGAGACAGATGTGCAAATCAGTGGTCAGACTATCCGAAATCGCCTACACAGCTGAAATTTGTGTTCTCGACGACCTCGAATAATTCCATGTTTGACTGAACGTCACATTCCACAATGTGTAATAGGTGTGGAGCATGACAGCGCTAGGACAATCGTCAGTGAAGCAACATCATGTTTTCCAATGAATCAACGGTTCACTCTCGACTTCAACGACAGGCGAAACAGAGTGTGGCGATGGCAGAAAGAATGATACTATGATGTAACCGTCAGGCAGCACGATTGTTTTGATGGTGGAATGGTTATGGTGTGGGGAGGCATAACCATGATGAGCAGAACAGCATTACATGTCATCCAAGGGTGTGTTACAGGGCAGTACTACTGTGATAACATGTTAGTAGCTCATCTGGTGCCATTTGCATGACGTCATGGCCGTCGATTCATTTTCCAGGATAACAATGCAAGAGCACACAGGGCCTGTGTCACTACAGAGTTCCTCCAGGAGCAGAACATCACTACACTGCCTTTGCCAGCACTAAGTCCAGATCTTTCACCAATCGAGCATGTCTGGGATATGCTTGGCAGGCACCTACGACAACACCAACAGCCCCCTACCAATGTCCAGGAACTCGCCGTGCACTGCAGGAAGAATGGAATAACATCAGTCAAGCTAATATTGGACGCTTGGTGAGGAGTATGCCACATCGGATCCGCGCTTGTCTCGCGAACCGAGGAGGATTTACAAGGTATTGAGGTCTTGGACTGAATGTGATAAATTCTCTGACTGTCCATGTCTTCTCCAGCACAGGGGGTGGAATGCGTGTTTGCCAGAAACCCAACTATTGCTGAAATCATTCACCAGATGTCACAGTGCAATGTCTCAACTGTCTTTTTCATGAAAGTTAAAAAATTTATAGTAATTTATATATTTTTTATACTTACCAATGACCCAGACATAGCTGGTGCTAACTCTTAAAATATAGGGCCAAACACAAATTTTGCCCCCCAATCCCCAAAATTTGCATCTAAAACTAAAGAAAACATGTCCTGAAAGGCCCTCCACACTTCGCCCCTACTGCGCATGCGCAGTGTCAAGGACGTTCCGAAATTGGCGCCATTAATCATTCTAATAACCAGTGCCTGGTAAGCGCTATGTACTCAGCGGGGAGGCAAGAGTTCCCAACTCCTGGGAGGGCCATCCCCGTCTGGGTCATTGGTAAGTATAAAAAATATATAAATTACTATAAATTTTTTAACATTTTTATACTGTACCAATGACCCAGACATAGCTGAATAGTAAAAAGGCTGGAGGGCCAAGGACATAGAGCAAAATGGAATACGCTCAATAAAATAAAATAGAGTCATCCCCTGTAGGGAAAAAGAAGTAATAGGCCTTACATGTATCTTTCTTATTTATGATAAATTAGAAAGATACAACACCTTCCAAAATTGAGCTTCATACATCCATGTACTCTATTAATATCCAATATAATCCTTATACTAATAATTTTTAAAGTAAGCCAATAAGTAAAGTAAGTCTAGAGAATAGAGACTCTTATACACCTAAAAGTGTCTGAGGATTGCATAATCATGTCCGTTGACATATGCAATATTCAAAAGTTATACTTTAAAAACTAAGACTTGAATGAATTTTAAAAACCTAAACTTCTCACTAAACAACCATCCCAATAACAGCTCAGAATTACTAACTCCGGAGGAGGTATCCCCTTGTTTTCATAGTAAAACAGGTGACCCAAGGGAACACCCTCCCCCCCCCCCCCCCTTTTTCTTGCCCTGGGTCAAATAGCCCAGAGCGAAGAGGGCAGCCGAACGGAGACACTGCCGAAACAGACAGCCTACCTAGCTATAGTAGCAACTGTTAAGTGAATGACATTCTGAGCAGTAGATAATAGACCTAACAATAGAGGCCTCCAGAAATGGACTCGGTATTTCTGAGATAAAATTCATGAATGTGGATGGCTGAGCGCAATGAGCGGCCTTCAAAAATCTATAATAGCGACACTATTAATGTAAGCCCAAGAAGTAGAAGAACTCTTACTTCATGAGCCGAAATCTTAAGCACAACTGCTAAGTCAATGATATACCATAAGCAGTACCGATAGTTAATAGAATCCATTAACAATAAAATGGAGCGTAACGTCCTTCTACTAGACATCAAAGACAGAAGAAGCTTACGCCCATAGTAATAAACAGATATCTGTTTATAAATACATAAACTGTACCCGGAAAGAGTAAAGGCCTATGCCCATACGAAGACGGAAGGACCTTAAAATAATAGGTTCCGGATAATAGGAGCCTAACTCTTATGCAACAATCCAACCTAAATAGTAACGGAAGTATTGATTCCGAAACTACGAAAGTGAAAATCATCCATCGATAGTGCATGAAACTCACTGACTCTACAGTAAAAGAGAAACCAACAGAATTACTGTCTAAAAGGTCAGAATTTGAAAACTACTGTTTCCAGAGGCTCAAATGATTACTTAGCTAAATAAGAACCTAAGTTAAAATCCGTATAGGAATTTAATCTAAAGATTCTAAGTCTATTTATCAAAAAGTTACTAACTGACTTAGATAAAGAGACAAAAGACTCAATTGTAAACTATCGTAGAGTGCATAGGTATGAGGTAACATAAACCTATAACCTAAATAATAACAGGCTGCAGTAGATCTTGTGAAACAAGTATACTAAAAAATAGCAATGAGTAGTATGGAGGGATCAACAATATGAACATAATGATCCCTACACCATGACGGAAGAGCCTCCACTTTAGCCGCATAGAATAGCGAAGAAGAGGATCTCCTATAGTAAGAAATCGCGTCCAAAGCTCGTCCAGTACAGTGTTTACAATGCAATACGGACCACACAACGGAATACATGAAGGTTGCGACCTTGCTGGTTGTGATAAAGATGACACGATTTACCCAGTGAAAAAGATCCTCACATAGAGGAAGATTTCACGTTAAGACCCACAGTAGACAAGAGAGTAAATTACTCATGATCTCTGTGAAGATAGAGATGCTATCAACAGAAATGTATTGTGGTTGTTTATCTTAGCAATACCTGCTAAAACAACAGCGCCGGAGGATACGCGTATCCTATTATTCCGTCCTATAGATCAATAGAGCGTTAACAATATTAGCTCAGAGATCTGGACAAGCCAACACATACGTCTGCAATTGATTAGCAAGCTGTGTCATAAATAATCATCATTGGGCGCTCCCATAGATAGCAAATCTGGTTGAATACTTGTTTGTTGAGAGTCCATTCTGACAGCAACAAGCGACCCGTAAGAGAACGGGAGTCCGATAAAACAATCAGACGACCCGGAATATGACGGACCAAAACTGAACTTGGTGTACTATAACCAACAGACGGATTCTTTCCATTAAATTGAATAACGGAAACGAAAGAGTGCCTCCCTGGTTCCGGAGATACGCCACTACTGTCGAATAAAAGGACAGGAATTTGGGCATGCGTTTCTGAATAATGTTCATGCAATGACATAAAGCAAGCCTAAAAAACATTATTCCGCGGAAGAAAACTGATTGCTAAAAGACTGCGGAACCCAAAGACCCTGGCACTTCGAATCCGTAGGGATCAGTATAATATCCCAATCTGTTTGACTGGCAACCGTCATAACAGCCACACTCGGATCCGGCAACTGCGGCGGCACTCTCTGAGTCAACCACCGAATGTTTGCCCCAGTCTGAATCTCTTGTAACAACTAGATAGACAAGAGAACGTGTAAATCGAGCAATTCATGGATTGTCGAAAAGTTGCCGTCGAAGAGAAGCTCCTCCGAGAACGAAGCGACTCTGAGAGAGTTCTTAACCTTACTATCCACGCGTGTGGATGTAGCTAGGGCTGCGTCACGTCTAACTAACTCCAATCAGCCACTGAAGGGCGGAGTTATACGTGAACAAACTACTGCCCTCAAAAGAAATTACATTGAGAATAATATCCCGTAAATCTTTTCTTGAAGACGTAATGATAACGCCTCAGTAAGGCGGATTACGTATAATAAAGCGTCTAAGTTAAGTCTACTATACATAATGTCGTTCCCAACATTGAAATTGGAAAAGACATAAACGGCGAAAAAGAATATATGCAGTCTTTAATCACACCGTCTAGACGCATATGAACTCTCGGTATGCCCTGCTCTGCCAAAATAAACTATATGTATAAATGATAAAATGGCAGAAATGAGCAACGCGGACAAGAAACTAAACTATCATGCTTAGTAGCAGGCTTGTATATATATATATATAGCGTCGAAAAATAAAACACATGTTGTAATGACAATATTGGACTGCGTCGGTAAGTCAGGGACAATGTCCCTGAACCGATCGAAAAATCCGAGTCCAATGACGCTAAAAGTCTCTTATCCAAGATCGCAGCAATGAAGTCCGAAATAATAATCACTGGAAGATAATGCCAGAAGATATGAAAGGCATCTTCCGATACTACTAAAGGGAAAACTCGAAATCTTTCGAATCCCTTTCGCCATCCTGTCGGACCCTATAAAGCGTTCGGTCGTCCGTATCTGATGCAACTGCGGACCGCACCGACCCAGCGCCGTCGGATAATTCCTGATTCGACCGAGAAACTGTCAATTGCTGGGATGCTGCGAAACAACTGTGCTAACTCGGATAGCACGTCCGTTACTGAGGCCTGAGGAGAAGCGGTCTTACGATGCATTGCCGCTGGAAGCTCCGTGATCGTTACCCCGTGCATACTACCAATATGCGAGCGAACGGAGTGTATAGGCCTCGTGTCCCTTGGCTACCGGATGGCGCGACCTATTCGCCGTGGAATCATTGAATGCCGAAACTGATCGGATACTCGAGGTCACGTAGCCAATGTGCGGTCGTGTGCCCTGCTGTGAGGATGAGGAAGCATTAAAGACAGTCTCTCGGACTGTCAATATAACGGAGCGTCCCGACCAACGGACATATGCTCCGAATGTAAAATATCTGAACCACAACATGCGGTCCCCTATGTTGTTGGGCGAGAGAGGGACCTCTCTCGCTCACAGCCCGGACGGACCTGGACAAGCCAGGAACCGGACTAACAGGCTTCCTCCGATCTGTCCTCAATCTGCCGTCACTGGGTGAGTACTAAAATAATTAAAGTGCTCGCATCACCCAAATCTCCTTCCTAGACCGCAACGGACGAACCCGGCAGCCGAACCATTCGATGAATGTACGCTACACCGGGTGAGCTAGCGAATGTCACTCCGTAGGCGATAGACATATTCCATGAGCACTTATTGCCGCTAACTCTTCATTAACTATGACGACAGAGGCACACTTTTGAAAGACATCTCCATAACTCTTCAAACAAGAAACCAGAAATGCTTGGTTAGCAAGCATAAAATAATAATATATAGCGTCGTTCAATAATTCGAAAGTTTGTGTGACATTATTGGACTATGTCGGAACTGAGGGACGATGTCCCTGAACCGAACCAAAAATTTCAAAGTCCACCGACGCTATCAGTTTCTTATCCGGCATCGCAGCATTCTGGTCCGACGAAAGAAGCTGTAGAAGACCAAGTCAGATGACATACACAACAGCATATGTTGTTCCGAAAGGGAAAGCTCGAAATCCTCCGAATCCCTTTCGGTATCCCGTCGGACCGGATGAAACTTTCGGACGTCCGTACCCGCTTCCACGGAGCATCCCGACCCAGCAACGTCGGATAAAATATATGCGACAGATTCAGTTGATGCTGGGATGCTGCGATAAACTGTGCTATTAAGGAAAGCACGTCCGTTCCCGAGGCCTGTGCAGTAGCGGTCTTACGATGCATTGCCGCCGGAAGCTCCGTGTACGTTGACTCCCGCACACTTCCTATGCGAACGTCCGGAGTCTGCAGGCCTCGTGTCCCTGGCTACCGGATGGTGTAACCTGGTCGCCGAAGAATCCTTGATCGGCGAAGCTGGTAATATATCGGCGGTCACGCAGCCAAGGTGCGGTCGTGTGCGCTGACGAGAAGAGGAAGCCTTAGCAGTCTCAGCGGACTGACTATACAACGGAGCGTCCCGAGCGACGGACGTATGCTCCGCTTGCGACACATTTTGTACCACAACATCTGGGGCCAGATGTTGTTGAACGAGAGAGGGGCCTCTCTCGCTTGCCGTCCGGATGGACCGGAACGAGCTATGAACCGGACTAAAAGGCTTCCTGCGTTCTCCCTCCGATCCGCCGTCACTGGGTGTGCATTAGGTTAATTTATAGTGCTCGCATCACCCCAAAATTCCTTCTAGACCGCAACGGACGAACCCGGCTGCCGAACCATTCGGTGAATGGACGCTACACCGGGCGAGCTAGCGGACGTCAAAGGCCGTCGAACCTACTAGGGTCCTCTTAGGCAATTGGCGTATTTACATGAGCACTTTTCCGCTAGCCCTTCATTAATTGTGACGACGGAGGCACACTGTTGGAAGACATCACAGATAC
This sequence comes from Pictodentalium vernedei, assembly GCA_031216915.1. Taxonomy (NCBI): domain Eukaryota; kingdom Metazoa; phylum Mollusca; class Scaphopoda; order Dentaliida; family Dentaliidae; genus Pictodentalium; species Pictodentalium vernedei. The sequence continues at coordinate 710,548,739 of CM062297.1, forward strand.
ATCACCCTAATCTTGATCGTCTGAAATAGAAATTGATAAAGTAGAGTGACCCTGCGGGGAAAGGACCGGAGTGTCCAAATCCCCAATAACATACCGTGACATACGCTTCCCATATTGTCATCGAAATCATACGATACAGAACAGGAGTTAATGCGAGTACACTGACCACATATAGAATGATAATAAGTCAGAGGAAGACTTCCTCTTAAAACAATTGATCAATATCCTTTCAATGTGAAAAGAAAACAAGTCCTGGTACTCGCACTAACCCCTGGCAATCAAAATACATAATAATAATATGATCCATTAATATAGAAAAAATAATTGAAATCAAAATATTTTGAAAAAATATTTTTTCAGAACAGCCCAAGTTTCTGAAAAGTAACGTTGAGCCCCAATGGATCCCAAGCCTAAGTGTGGACAAAAATTTTAAAAATATTTTAAACAATTTATTCAACACTTACGAACAATAATAATGTATCTAGTTATGATTAAAATAACATCAAGATATTATTCTTTAGAAATCCCCCCCTCACACAGAGGGCTGTTGTAAATGTAAACAATGAGTGTAAAAACACTAAAATAAGACTCCAGGCACCCAGGCCCGAAATCAGTTACCAAAAATACACCATCTGATGCAAAACAGAGACTTCCAGGGAAGAAACTGCAGAACATCAGATGGTAGATGCAGAACACAACGCCTAACCACCCGTAGGTGAAGACGTAAACATGGGGAAAGAACAGAATTCATTCTGTTATTCAGCTAAAACTCCCAAGAAAATTTAGTAATAATAATTACAAAAACTATGCCAAAAGCATGGGAGAATAGCAAGGGGGAACTTAAAGGACAGGGAGAGAGGAAAACACTTAAAAAACAGTGTAACTAAATAATCAGAATGACAACAAAATGGCTGCTGCCTTGAAAATAGGTAACTTAACATAATTTCATTAAAAAATTTTAAGTTACAGCCCTGATAATATTCTGTCACACATTCTTTTCCTCTCCTCCTTCTCTATCCTCCTTAGAATCACCATTTCACTAATATTTATGTGTCTGGCATCATTTAAACTGAGATTTAGAAGCACAAAGATCAGTCAGATGTTAACTGATGAAGGGCCAAACTTAGAATGATTAATGGCGCCAATTTCGGAACGTCCTTGACACTGCGCATGCGCAGTAGGGGCGAAGTGTGGAGGGCCTTTCAGGACATGTTTTCTTTAGTTTTAGATGCAAATTTTGGGGATTGGGGGGCAAAATTTGTGTTTGGCCCTATATTTTAAGAGTTAGCACCAGCTATGTCTGGGTCATTGGTACAGTATAAAAATATTATAAATTCATAGTAATTTGTATATTTTTTATACTTACCAATGGCCCAGACTAGCTGGTGGTAACTCAAAAATAATCCAGGGCCAAATACAAATTTTGCCCCCCAATCCCCCAAATTTGCATGCAAAACCAAAAATTTCATGTCTTATCTGGTCCTCCATACTTTTGCGAATTGGTGCCAACCATCATTCTTTCTAAAAATTGCCTGCTAAATGTTGTAAACAGCGGGGAGGTATGAGTGCCCACTCATGGGAGGGCCATCCCCGTCTGGGCCATTGGTAAGTATAAAAAATATACAAATTACTATGAATTTATAATATTTTTATACAACAACCAATGGCCCAGACTAGCTGAATCATAAACAGGATGGAGGGCCTAGGACATAGAGGAAAATCCAATCACTCAATCACTTCATAAAGGATATCTCCTACAGGAGAATAGGAGAGAAAGGAATTATATATGTCTTTCCCATTTGCGAGAAACGAGAAAGACATAACACCAACAATGTAATTGAGCATTACATAATATATAATTCTCCATTTAATGCCATCATAACCCGCTAATTCAGTGAAGGGAAGCCAAAATATAAAGATAGTACAGAGAATGAGACTCTTTATACTCATTTAAAAGTGTCCGAGGATTGTATATTAATGCCCGTTTGACATGCGACATATACAAATGCTTCACAGTGAGCTACACTATAAAAATCATACATAAATGAGACATATTATTTGCTTCACACCGAACTATACATTAAAACCATCCCAGCACCGACTTGGAACTACTGACACCGGAGGAGATCTTCCCTTGCTTTTCACTATAAAGCCAGATGATCATAAGGGAAACCCCCCCCCCCCCCTCCTTCCCCTTGTTCTGAGGTACATGACCACAGAACAAAGAGGGCAGTGGAACAGCATCACTGCTGGAACGGGTTGCCTAAATAACTATAGATGTAATCATTTAGTGGATGACATTCTGAGCAACAGACAGAGGACCTAAACATCTAAGGTCACCGGAGATGGACTCTAAATTTCTAAGGTAAAACTTGGTAAATGTAGAAGGCTGTGTCCAGTACGCAGCTTTCATGAGATTAGTAATGGCTATACTGTTAGAATAAGCCCAAGAAGTGGACATTGCTCTAACTTCATGCGCTGATATCTTATTTACCGAATGCTGATCCGAAGACAGACTTTCATAGGCAATGCATATTGCCAACTGAATCCATCTAGCAATAGAATGAACAGAAATATCTCCTCTGTTAGGAATTAGTGAAAGAAAGAGCGTTTTCTTCCTTTTCTTATAAAATCTGATCGGCATTTATATGTGTGCATAGCCCTGACTGGACACAGCAGAGGTTTACGGTTGTCCGTAGACGGCAGAGCCTTTATGGTAATAGTCACAGGCCGTTTATCTGGAGCCTGGTTCTTAGCCAAAAATCCCACTTCTGCAGTTAAAGTAATGGTATTACCAACACCACGATAGTGAGATTCGTCAACAGATAAAGCATGGAGTTCACTAACTCTTCTAGCAGATGCAAAGGCTAAAAGAAATGCTGTTTTATAGGTCAAGAATTTGGGCTCTACAACATCCAATGGCTCAAACGGAGCTTCCTTAAGCTTCAACAGAACCCAAGCCAAATTCCATTTAGGAATTAATTTGAGGATTCTAGGTCTATTTATAGAGAAATTTCTAACTAGTTTGGATAATGCAAAGGCTAAAAGAAATGCTGTTTTATAGGTCAAGAATTTGGGCTCTACAACATCCAACGGCTCAAACGGAGCTTCCTTAAGCTTCAACAGAACCCAAGCCAAATTCCATTTAGGAATTAATTTGAGGATTCTAGGTCTATTTATAGAGAAATTTCTAACTAGTTTCGATAATGAAGCATTAGATCCAATTGCCAAGTTATCATGATGAGCGTAAGTGTCTGATAACATAGACCTATAGCCTTTAAAAGTGATGGGCTGCAGTTTGAGAATGTTAAACAATATCCGGTATGGACGGATCATAGACGTCTATGGACTGATCCTTACACCAACGGAAGAAAACCTTCCACTTTGCTGCATAAGAGGAGGACCTCCTGCAGTTAGAAATTGCGTCCCCTGCTCATCCTGCAAATTGCTTGCCATGCAAGAAGGACCGCACAATGGAAATACGTGGAGGTTGAGACCTTCTGGGTTGTGATGCAGTGCGCGTGACTCCCCCTGATAAAGAAGGTCCTCTCGCGGAGGAAGCTTCCGGGGAATGTTCCATAACAGACACCTGAGAAGATTTATCCGCGGTTTCTGTGACGACAGAGATGCTACTAGCAGAATTTTGCAACGAGACTGTTTGATCTTTAACAGAATCTGCTGAATCAACGGAGTTGGAGGATAGCATATCCTATCATTCCGCCCCATGAGACTGACAGAGCGTCTACTGCGTAAGCTCGATGGTCTGGACATGGCGACACGTACGTCTGCAACTGATTGTTCAGGTGTGTCGCGAACAAATCTATCATGGGTTGATCCCACTGGTAGCAAATCTGCCTGAATACCCACTAGTTGAGAGTCCACTCTGATGGCAACAGGCGACCTTTCCAAGAGAGCGAGTCTGCTAGTACGTTCAGACGACCCGGTATATGACGGACCGTTAGTTGAGCATGATGATTCATGACATACAGAAGAATTTTTTCCGTTGGTTTGCATAATGGAATCGAATGAGTGCCTCCCTGGTTCCTGATATACGCTACTATTGTCGAGTTGTCCAACAATATCTGAACATGAGCGTCCGCTATAATGTGAATCCAATGTTGTAGCAAGCCATATTGACATCATCTCTTTGATGTTTATGTGTTTCTGTAGGAACCGAGGGTCCCAAAGACCCTGAAACTTTGAGTCTGTCAGGCTCAGGGTCGTGCCCCAACCCGTTTGACTCGCATCCATCATAATCGTGAAAGCCAGATCCGGCAGCTGCAGCGGAACTCCAAGTTAACCACTGAATATCTGCCCAAATCTGGACCCTTTGTTTTACCAGGTCCGTTAAAACAATACTGGTCTCGAGCGAATGCGTCTTCACACTCCAGTTCTGAGTAAAGAATATCTGATAAGAGAGCCTGCACCTCCGCTAGGAGAGACTCTCTTTTACGAGGAATTGACGGAAGATTTGTCCACCGCGGACACCTTGTTAGTGGTGGTTTTGCTCGGAATGATAGCTGTAGGCCGTACGAGACTGCACTTCTCACCCACTGTTCTTCCGTAATTGTTATCCAGTCTGTTGCGAATCTTGATAACCTTCTGCCAACTGGCAAGCAATAGAGATCCTGACCATCACCTGTAGGACCTGTAAGGCTTACGGGAGGAGAAACCACGTCCCCCTCGCGAAGAGCCTTGACCCGTCGGCTTAGGGGCGTCTGACCAGTAGTCTCGATCAGACCTACGCCCCTTTCCCCAAGTCGCTGTATTGACGATCTCTAGAGTAATTATAGTAGGGTTTCCTGTACCCTCGTGAGGAGTCCCCTTTAGATGATTTCTGTCTGGGACGTTCGCCTTTACTCTTTTCTGATGTAGCGGGTCGATTAGACGCCTACTTTAGAAGCAGAGCATTAGATGCTTTCTTTGCAGCTTGGTCATAAACCAATGAAAGCTTGTCATCAAATATTGTGTGTCCAGAGACCGGAGCGACCCGGAGAGAGTTTTTCACCTTGTCATCTATTAAAGATGATGACACAAGGGCACCATCACATCTGATTAACTCCAAATTTGCCACAGTTAAGGTGGAGTTATACGTGGTAAACATAACTGCCCTGGAAAAAACTCTTCTAGAGGTATGAACGTCCTCAAATTCCTGTCCGCTGAGATGTTGCGCCACAGCTCTTGAAAGGTGATCTGCGTAAGACATAGCGTCCAAATTCGCTCTATTTGAAGAAATTGATGGATAGCTCTAGATCCTCGGCCTGTTCATCCAAACACAGAGGAACTCTCTGTACATCTTCCCCGACCATTTTAAATGAACGTGGTCCAAGAAACGGTACAGTTATGGAAAATAATGTCAAGAAACCGCCTTTCTGCTTCCCACTGGAGAGTTTGAATATAGCGTCGTCTAAAAGGCTGAAGCCCTGCAACACCTGTCTAGACTAAACTGGAAAAGATAGGACCTCCTTTGTCTGGATAAAGTCTGCGTCCAACGATGCCAGCAGTTTCTTTCTAGTAGTCGCAGCATTCTGATTCGCTGGAACAAATTCAGGGTAGTGTTGATGGATTAAATCCATCGCAACCATGTGCTGTTCCGAAAGGGAAGGGTAATCTTCTTCCATATCCCTTTCACCATCTGAATGAATCAGTTGAGAGTCTCGGTCTACGGCATCTGAATGTGCAGATGACTGGACCGACCCAGCACCGTCTGACAGCTCAGATTCTGAGACTGCCGTAGGCTGCTCTTGCACTTGCTGGGATGAGCTGCGCAATCTGCGACAGCAAGTCCGTAATGGAGGCCTGAGGAGCAGCGGTCTTCTGTTTCTTGGCCGCCTGCTGCTCCTAGGACGGTGTGTCCAAGACAGCTCTTTTCTCCAGACATACCGATAAACGAGGCCTTGACTCCTTAGCTAGCAGATGGTCCGACTTCGTAGACGATGAGTGGTCCCTCTCTTGCCGATGCAGGCTGGATATCCGAAGTCATGCAGCTAATGTGCAGTTGTGTGTGCTTTTTAGATGACATTGTAGAAGCCGTAACTGCAGCCAAGGCCAGCTGCAAACTATATGGAGCATCCCGGATGGAAGGTGCTGACGTATGCTCTGACTCATGCAAGTTTCTAATCACAACAACTGGCCCCAGATGCTGCTGGGAAAGAGAGGGACCTCTCTCCCTCACGGTCCTATCAGACCTCGCCGAGCTTCCCACGGTACTCACCGGCTTCTTCCTCTGTTCCGTATTCGCTTGGTGAGCATGTTTATGTTTTAAGGTGCTCGCTCTACCCAATCCACTCCTATTGACCACAATGGACACACCCGGCGTCACGGTACCCATGGACGGAGTAACCGCTTCACCGATCAAGCTAGCTGGTGACAAGGGACTAAAACCACCGGCTAGTGGCTTTATCCCCTGCCTAATATTCATGAGCACCTTGGCAGCTGGCTCTGTTTGCTCATCTGAGAGTGACGACAGTAGCACACTATCTCTAAGCATCACGTAAACATCACCATGTTCTTGTTCCTCTGAAAAAGAAACTGAGAAACTTGATTGACTTTGTGACGAGAGGACCGGCATTGGCTTCTTGCCGCTAACAAAGTACCGTGACACCCGTCTCCAACGTTTGTCATCCCATCTGACACAGGTTTACAAGAATTAGTGGGAGTACATCGACTACAAGCAAGGCAACAAGCATGTAAATCCGAGTAAGACTTCCTCACCTTGCATTTTGAGCAATAAGCTTTCATAATGAATCAAAACAAAGTCGACAGTACTTCCACCAACTCCACAATAAATATATGAAAAAAATACATAATAAATACATTCAAAATATAAATCGTAAAATTAATTTAAAAAAAAAAAATTTTTGTTTAAATTTTGACCGGAGCCCAAGTTCCCAAAGGGAACAAGATGAGCCCAAAGGTATCCCGATGGAGCCTAAGTGTGGACAAAATTCCAAAAAGTTAAAAATTTATAGTAATTTATATATTTTTTATACTTACCAATGACCCAGACATAGCTGGTGCTAACTCTTAAAAATCTAGGGCCAAACACAAATTTTGCCCCCCAATCCCCAAAATTTGCATCTAAAACCAAAGAAATCATGTCCTGAATGGCCCTCCATACTTCACCTCTACTGCGCATGCGCAGTGTCAAGGAGGTCCTGAAATTGGCACCATTTATCATTCTTACAATCAGTGCCTGGTCAGCGCTATGTACTCAGCGGGGAGGTAAGAGTTCCCAACTCCTGAGAGGGCCATCTCCGTCTGGGTCATTGGTAAGTATAAAAAATATATAAATTACTATAAATTTTTTAACATTTTTATACTGTACCAATGACCCAGACATAGCTGAATAGTAAAAAGGCTGGAGGGCCTAGGACATAGAGAAAAATCCAATAAGCTCAACTATATAAAATAGAGTCATCCCCTCGAGGAGAAAAGGAGTATTAGGCTTTACATGTATCTTTCTTATTTATGATAAATTAGAAAGACACAACACCCTCCATAATTGAGCATCATAACATTCATGTTCTCTATTAACATCCAGTATAATCCTTATACTAATTATTTTTAAAGTAAGTCAATAAATAAAGTTAGTCCAGAGAATTGGGACTCTTTATACTCTTTTAAAAGTGTCCGAGGATTGTATATTAACGCCTGTTTGACACGTGACATATTCAAATGCTACACTTTAAAAATATGACATGAATGAATTTTTTAAACATTAACTTTTCACTTTAAAACCATCCCGGAAACAATTCAGAATTACTGACTCCAGAGGAGGTATCCCCTTGTTTTCACTATAAAACAGGTGACCCAAGGGAACACCCTCCCCCCCCCCTTCCTCTGGGTCAAATAGCCCAGAGCGAAGAGGGCAACAGGACGGAGTCATTGCCTGAACAGAAAGCCTACATAACTATAGTTGCAACTGTTTAGTGAACGACATTCTGAGCAGCAGATAATGGACCTAAACAATGCAGGTCTCCAGAAATGGACTCAATATTTCTGAGATAAAAATTCGTGAATGTGGATGGCTGAGACCAATATGCAGCCTTCATTAAATCTGTAATAGCAACACTATTTGCATAAGCCCAAGATGTAGAAAGAGCTGTTACTTCATGAGCCGAAATCTTAAGCACAGACTGCTGAGTTGAAGATAGATTATCATAAGCAGTACAGATAGTTAATTGAATCCATCTAGCAATAGAATGGACCGTAATGTCCTTTCTATTAGGCATCAGAGACAGAAGAAGCTTTTACGTCCCTTTCTGATAAACTGAGATCTTATTTATAAATACATAAAGCTCTAACCGGACAGAGTAAAGGCCTATGCCCGTCTGAAAACGGAAGGGCCTTAAAAACAATAGGTTCCGGATATTTATTAGGAGCCTGATTCTTAGCCAAAAATCCAACATTAGTAGTAAAGGTAATAGTGTTTCTGACACTACGATAGTGAGAATCGTCCACCCATAGTGCATGAAGCTCACTGACTCTTCAAGCATAAGAGAAAGCTAAGAGAAATGCTGCCTTATAAGACCAGAATTTGAAATCTACTGTCTCAAGAGGCTCAAATGGTTTTCTTTTAGTTTAAGAAGAACCCAAGCTAAATTCCATTTAGGAATAAATCTAAGGGTTCTAGGTCTATTTATCGAAAAGTTTCTAACCAATTTAGATAAAGAGACATTAGATCCAATTGTAAACTATCATGGTGTGCATAGGTATCAGATAACATAGACCTAACCTTTAATAGTAACAGGCTGCAGTTGATCTCGTCAAACAAGTATACTAGAAAGTTTGCAATGTCTGGTATGGAGGGATCAAAAATATCAACATAATGATCCCTACACCAACGACAAAAGACCTTCCACTTAGCCGCATAGTTTAGCGAAGAGGAGGTCCTCCTACAGTTAGAAATCGCGTCCACTGCTCGTTCTGTACAATGCTTGCCGTGCAAGAAGGACCGCACAACAGAATACGTGAAGGTTGAGACCTTGCGGGTTGTGATGAAGTTGACACGATTTCCCCTGCGAAAGAAGATCCTCTCGTGGAGGAAGTTTTTGCAGTAAGTCCCACAGCAGACACCTGAGTAGATTTATCCACGGTCTCTGTGGAGACAGAGATGCTACCAACAGAATTGTATTGTGATTGTTTTATCTTTAGCAATATTTGCTGAATCAACGGCGCTGGAGGATACGCATATCCTATCATTCCGTCCCACGAGATCGATAGAGCGTCTACTGCATATGCTCGGGGATCCGGACATGGTGACACATACGTCTGCAATTGATTGTTGAGTTGTGTCGCAAATAAGTCTATCATTGGCTGCTCCCATTGGTAGCAAATCTGATTGAATACCTGTTTGTTGAGAGTCCATTCTGACGGCAACAAGCGACCCTTCCGTGAAAGGGAGTCTGCTAATACATTTAGATGACCCGGAATATGACGGACTGAAAGCAGAACTTGGTGTTCTAGAACAAACAGAAGGATTCTTTCCGTTAAATTGAATAACGGAACGGAATGAGTGCCTCGCTGGTTCCGGATATATGCAACTACTGTTGTATTGTCGGACAGGATTTGGACATGCGCTTTCTGAATAATGTTCATCCAATTACGTAGTGCAAGCCAAATTGACATCATTTCTTGGATGTTTATGTGCTTGCCTAGAAACTGCGGAACCCAAAGACCATGGCACTTCGAATCCGTTGGGATCAACGTTGTACCCCAACCTGTTTGAATGGCATCCGTCATAATCGTAAAACTCGGATCCGGCAACTGCAGTGGAACTCCCTGAGTCAACCACTGAATGTTTGCCCAAGTCTGAATCTCTTGTTACATTTGATTGACAAGAGAACGTCTATATCGAGCAATTCATAGATTGTTGAAAGGTTGCCGTCGAAGAGAAGCTTTACCGAGACCGAAGCGACTCTGAGAGAGTTCTTAACCTTACTATCCACGCGCGTGGATGTAGCTAGGGCTGCGTCACGTCTAACCAACTCCAGGTTTGCCACTGAAGGGCGGAGTTATACGTGGGAAAAGCTACTGCCCTTGAAAGAAATCTCATTGAGGATCATATCCTGGAATTCTTTCCCTTGAAGACGTAATGATAATGCCTTAGTAAGGTGGTCTGCGTATGATAAAGCGTCTAAGTTAAGTCTGTTAGACATTATTGTCGTTTCCAACGTTGTGGTTGGAATTGACATAGACGGCGATATAGACAATTCCAAGTCTTCAGCCTCGTCGTCTAGATGCAGAGGAACTCTCGGTATGCCCTGTCCTGCCGTTTCAAATTTATTCCTTGAATTGATGAAAGGCAGATTTAGAGCATTTGCGGACAAGAAACCAGACTTGCTTGTTTTGGTAGCAAACTTATATATAGCGTCGTTCAATAATTCGATTGTTCTTGTGACATTATTGGACTGTGTCGGCAACTCAGGGACAATGTCCCTGAACCGATAAAAAAAAAAATTCTGTGTCCAATGACGCTATTAGTCTCTTATCCAGCATCGCAGCATTCTAGACCAATGGAACAACATCTGGAAGATAATGCCGGAAGAAATCTATGGCAGCTTCTGTTGTTCCGAAAGGGAAAGCTCGAAATCCTCCGAATCCCTTTCGCCATCCTGTCGGACCCTATGAAGTGCTCGGTCGTCTGTACCTGATGCTTCAGAGGAGCGTACCAACCCAGCGTCGTCGGATTATTCCTGATCCGACAGAGATTCTGTCGTTTGCTGGGATGCTGCAATAAGTTGTGCTATTTTGGATAGCATGTCCGTCACTGAGGCCTGTGGAGAAGCAGTCTTACGTTGCTTTGCCGCTGGAAGCTCCGTGTACGTTGACCCGTGCATACTTCTATTATGCGAGCGTCCGGAGTCTACAGGCCTCGTGTCCCTTGGCTACCGGATGGCGTGACCTGTTCGCCGAGGAATCCCTGATTGGCGAAGCTGGCTGGATATTCGTGGTCACGTAGCCAAGGTGCGGTCGTGTGCGCTGCCGTGAGGATGAGGAAGCCTTATCGACAGTCTCTCGGACTGTCTATATAACAGAGCGTCCCGAGCGGCGGACATGTGCTCCGAATGCGAAACGTTTGTACCACAACATCTGGTCCCAGATGTTGTTGTACGAGAAAGGGACCTCTCTCGCTCGCAGCCCGGATGGACCTGGACGAGCTAGGAACCGGACTAATAGGCTTCCTCCGATCTCTCCTCTGATCCGTCGTCACTGGGTGTGCACTTTGTCTTATTATAGTGCTCGCATCACCCAAATCTCCTTCCTGGACCGCAACGGACGAACCCGGCCACCGAACCATTCGATGAATGGACGCTACACCGGGCAAGCTAGCGGATGTCAATGCCGTCGATCCTACTAGGGACCTCTTAGGCGATTGACGTATTAACATGAGCACTTATTGCCGCTAGCTCTTCATTTAACTATGCCTTTAACGGGGGCACACATTTGGAAGACATCACGGTAACTTTTGCAAACAAGAAATCAGACTTGCTTGTTTAATAGCAAGCATATATATAGCGTCGTTCAATAATTCGAAAGTTCCTGTGACATTATTGGACTGTGTAGGAAACTCAGGGACGATGTCCATGAACCGATCAAAAAATTCTTGTGTCCAAAGACGCTATCAGTCTCTTATCCGGCATCACGGCATTCTGGTCCGACGAAACAACCTCTGGAAGATAATGCCGGATGAAATGTACGGCAGCTTATGTTGTTCCGAAAGGGAAAGCTCAAAATCCTCCGAATCCTTTTCGCCATCCTGTTGGACCCTATGAAGTTTTCGGACGTCCGTACCTGATGCTTCAGCGGAGCGTACCGATCCAACGTCGTCGGATATTACCTAATCCGACAGAGATTCTGTCGTTGCTGGGATGCTGCGATAAGTTGTGCTATTTGGGATAGCACGTCCCTCACTGAGGCCTGTGGAGTAGCGGTCTTACGATGCTTTGCCGCTGGAAGCTCCGTGTACGTTGACTCCTGCATACTTTTCTTATGCGAACGTCCGGAGTCTACAGGCCTCGTGTCCCTGGCTACCGGATGGCGTGACCTGGTCGCCGTGGATTCTCTGATTGGCGAAGCTGGCTGGATATCCGAGGTCACATAGCCAAGGTGCGGTCGTGTGCACTGCCGTGAGGATGAGGAAGCCTTATTGACAGTCTCTCCGGACTGTCTATATAACGGAGCGTCCCGAGCGGCGGACGTATGCTCCGAATGCGAAACATTTTGTACCACAAAATCTGGTCCCATCCAGATGTTGTACCACAACATCTGGTCCCATCCCAACATCTGGTCTATTTCTTGTTCGTCTGAAATAGAGATTGATAAACTAGAGTGACCCTGCGGAGAAAGGACCGGCATGGCCATTTTCCCGCTAACATACCGTGACACACGCTTTCCATGTTGTCATCCCAATTGACACATACTGAACAGGAGTTATTGCGAGTACACTGACTACAATTAATACAATGATTATGAAAGTCAGAGGAAGATTTCCTCTTATTACAATTGAACAATATCCATTCATTGTGAAAAGAATACAAAAAGTTCTAGTACTCGCACCAACCCCTGAAAACAAAGATACATAATAATATGATCCATTAACGCAGAAAAAATAATTGAAATAAAATTAAAAAATTTTTTTGAAAAAATATTTTTTCAGAAAAGCCCAAGTTTTTGAAAAGTAACGTTGAGCCCCAATGGATCCCAAGCCTAAGTGTGGACAAAAATTTTAAAACTAATTTTAAAAATTAATGCAACACTTACGAATAATAATAATGTATCTTGTTATGATTAAACCAACACAAAGACAAGAAATCCCCCTCCACAGAGTCTGTTGTCAATGTAAACAAGAAGTGTAAAAACACCAGAAACATGACTCCAGGCACTGATAACCATGGCCCGAAATCAGTTACCAATAATACACTATCTGATGCAAAACAGAGACTTCCAGGGAAGAAACTGCAGAACATCAGATGGTAGATGCAGAACACTATGCCTAAACACCCATGGGTGAGGACATAAACATGGGGAAAAGAACAGAATTCATTCTGTTATCCGGCTAAAACTCCCAAGAAATTTTAGTAATAATATTACAGAAAATATGCCAAAAGCATGGGAGAATAGCAAGGGGGGACTTAAAGGAAAGGGAGAGAGGAAAACACTGAACAAGCAGTGTAACTTTATAGCAAGAATGACCACAACAGGCCCATGCCTCGAAAATAGGTAACTTAACATAATTTCATTAAAAAATTTTAAATTACAGCCCTGATTATTTTCTGTCACTGATATTTCCTCTCCTCCTTCTATTTCCTCTTTAGATCCACCATTTCTCTAATATTTATGTGTCTGGCATCATTTAAACTGAGATTTACAAGCACAAAGATCAGTCAGATGTGAACTGATGAAGGGCCAAACAAAGAATGATAAATGGCGCCAATTTCGGGACCTCCTTGACACTGCGCATGCGCAGTAGAGGCGAAGTATGGAGGGCCATTCAGGACATGATTTCTTTGGTTTTAGATGCAAATTTTGGGGATTGGGGGGCAAAATTTGTGTTTGGCCCTAGATTTTTAAGAGTTAGCACCAGCTATGTCTGGGTCATTGGTACAGTATAAAAATATATAATTTGCTACACTACCGGAATATTATAAATGTATCTTACAACAATCCTACCATGAAATAAATAGGAAACTACATATATTTATACGACGCTGCCAATGTAAACAACGTCAGAAGAAAAACTGGAAACAAAACCACAGGCACTGAATAAAGAGGCCCGAAGTCAGTAACAGAATTTGAACTATCCGATGTAAGGCAAGATCTTCAGAAGAAGAAAAAACGATACATCGGATGTAAGATGCATGACTCAAAACGCCTAAACACCCCTAGGGTGAGGACGTAACCATGGGGATATATAGAATAAACATTCCGTGTAACATGTCAAACTCCCAAGAAATTTATAAAAAAAATTTCAATAAAATAAGCCAAAAAGCTTGGGAGTTTAACTGGGGGGTTTCAAGGAAGGATAGGGAAGGAACACTTAACAAACAGTGGAAAAATCAATAGCAAGAATGATGACGTCAGGCCCATGTCCCGAAATTGGGAAACATGAAATAATTTAGATAAAAATTATAAAGTTACGGCCCTGAACGTTTCCAATCAAAGTTGTTCCCTTCCATCATCCAATTATGTCCTTGGATCCACCAATTCTACCTTTGATTTGTGACTGGCATCATTAAAACTGAGATTTAAAAGCACAGATGTCAGTTTGTTGTTCCTGACTGGAGGGCCAAACAAAGAATGATGGTTGGCGCCAATTTCGGTGTCTTCCTGGATACTGCGCATGCACAGTTCGCAAAAGTATGGAGGACCAGATAGGACATAAAATTTTCGGTTTTGCATGCAAATTTTGGGGGATTGGGGGGCAAAATTTGTGTTTGGCCCTGGATTATTTTTGAGTTAGCACCAGCCAGTCTGGGCCATTGGTTGTTGTATAAAAATATTATTAGTTATCCTTTGGTTTCCCAGGGTGTATGGGAATTTACACTGGTCTGAAAACTCATACACCCTGAGGCCGCAGGCCTCAGGGTGTATGAGTTTTCAGACCGGTGTAAATTCCCATACACCCTGGGAAACCAAAGGATAACGAATTTATTTCCAAAACCAATAAATATTGGGTTACTATTGCAACATTGCACCAGACAATTCATTGCATTCGTTCGACGAATAAAATTCATTGTTTTTTATAATGTCAAATTCCTTTACATGTGGGGGTGCCTTCAAATACCTATTGAGTCCATATCTGAAATTTTCGAGTGATGATGTTTTGTACATTTCTCCACCACTTTTCCTTGCATCCAGGTAAAAATGCTGTAAAGTCTCATCTAGTTTTACAGGTGTATACACCTCAAAGTTCTGATTTTCACCCTTTTCCAATAAATATGCTCGCAGCAGATTAGCACATTTTCTGTTGGCCTTCACTGTATTGTTAGGAATAACTTTTGTTCTTTTTTCCAGTATTTCTGAATCCGTATGACTTGCAAAGCGCTTGTTATTTATTTCTGCCATTTTCTTTTTAAATTGGGCAGACAACAAAACCTTTTCGCTTTTACTTTCAAGAAAACAAAAACATAAAAAAATAATTCCAGAATTTTTTATTTTTATTTTTGTTTTTATCTCATTTTCTACATAACTACCAATCTCAAAACATTAAATATATCTTATTTTTTATTTAAAAAAAAAAATAATACACCAATAAACATACTTTTTTACCGAAAAAAATCATTTGGCAAAATAGGAACTAGGAACTTTTTAAGACATCTCCCTCTCAGATTGTGTATTCTTGTTTTTATACCGGGTTTAAACACGGTGTAAAAAATATAAATACCTGTGGGGCAGGAGTTACACCGTATTTCTCAGCCAATCAAAGTAAGGCATTCTATTCCATTTGGAAATAAATAAATATATTTCTTCATATATCTCACTTTTATCAAATATCCCCTACTTTTTTTTAATAGTATAGAATCACAAAACTACATATCATCAATCTAATGAAGGAATTTCCAGGAAGAGCCTCATATTAAGGCTGCACAGTGTTAATATTTTAGTTCAGTTTAGATTTCACTTTCATTTTAAAAACAAAATAATTGGTTTGAGATTTTGAGTTTGTCTTCCATAAAGGATTAGCATAATTTGAAAAGAAGGTGTAAATAATTGGAAATGTTGTATGGTATCAGTGACAAATGTGATAGGATAACCATAAACTATTCTTTCTTAATTCTTTCCCTGATGATGCCAGGACTTGAAACTGATTAATGGAAGGTTGTCTAAATGTCAGATGCAGAAATGAACAATGCTGCTAACTGAATATTCTGTTAATTGGTTGAGTGCTGGAAGCCCAACTTTGGGCTTTACCTTGATGAGCTGGAACTGCAACTGAAAGGTTTCTTATTCTGTGCATGTTCTTCATATATTATCTTTGAAGTAAATCTAGTCTGTATGGTTTTGCCTTGTTGCAATTTATGGAAGAGTTCCTATTGGCAATTTCCAATAAATAGTAACAAAGACAAGACATATGAACAAATATTGTTGACAAAAAATAAATTAGCACCCTATCAGTTAACAAAAATTGGTCATTTTCCTGCATTCTAGTGATATATATAGACTTTAATCTATTAAACCATAAAGCTCTGTCAAGTGATAATAGATTACATAATTATACTGTCTATATGGAGGCCAAGTAGTTCTATAAATGTGGGGAATTCTTGTTTATCAGTAATTATTTGATAAATCACAAGATTTTTTAGTCAATTATCAGGAGTTTACTCTATAACCTAATACAAATTCATACTGAAGATATGGTAAATGGTTTGATGTTTGGAAGTTATGAGAAACAAATGAAAATGAACATTTCTTATAATTAACCTTCAAATTATTTTAACTGGCACTGTACAAACTCTACATTTCCTAGTACAATTAAAACTGCTCAACCTTGAGGATGGTATTTAAAGAAACCAAAAGCTGCTATTATATCTGATTGTTACAGTCTTATTTTTTGAGAAAACCCAAACTTAACAGGTCTTTTAGTTAACCATACAGTTCTTGCTGGGATATTTAGATCCAAATTAAATTTCACTTAGCGATTCACCGGAACAATCAATGTTTTCAACAAAAGTATGTCCATATCTGAATGAAGATTTTTTTGTATTTAATTACACACATTTATTCACATTGGTCAGAAAAAATGTCAGAGGCTCATCATAGCACTTTGTCTAGAAAATGTATTTTCCTACAAAATTACACGGTAATAGTCATAAAAAGTACACTTTCATCAGGTGATCTCAAAAGCATTATCCAAATTTCACAGAAACAATTGAATTGGCTTTTTTATCTGTTTAAAGTCTATTGGAAATTTATAATATACAGTGACTAGGCATTAATATGTTGTTTGAGCTGTCAATATCTGTGTGGTGGAGACTGTTGGACTCATCAGCATACTAATAATATCAAACATTCATCAGAACAAGATCTGACCCAAAGCATTCTGACTGGTATGTGAAAAGAATTGGTCAAAACAATAATTCTGATGCACCTCAAGTTTTAACTCACTTGTTATCTGACCGTGTCTTAGAAAGGTTTTAGGTGTAATTATATACTGATATGAAGATTCCCTGAACTTCATGTTGGTGAAGTGTTTGCAGTAGGCTGACAGAGTCAAGAGCTACATAAACAGATAAGATCCAAAAAAGAGCATGTCCTTTTAATCATATATATTTTCACTGTATAATATAATTATTCACTTGATTAACCTTCTGCACAATGATGTCAAAATACCTAAGTTTCAAGCTGTATATTTTCCCCACCGGGACATAAAAAAGGGTTTTGGTTCTGAGGCAATCCCTCATTGAAAATGAACCCCCTTGCTGAATAATTTTTATTAGCCTGCGGTGTCTCCCAAAATTAGTATGAAACTGTGAGACTTTAAATTTTTTATCATTTTTGACTGATGTATATTTATTTATTACCCTTTTAAAATTATACAAACTTCCTGACTGGACAGTGATCAATGCATCCAGTACGTTATTACGCTTTTAAAATTAAACAAGCTTCTTCATTGGTCAGTAAACAATACATCCAGTGTGGTACATTTAACTCCAATGGAATGTACGAAGTTCAACGGGGTGTATGAGAATATCATGGGACATCTAAACAGGGTGTACAGACATTCTATTGTACACTTCGCTGATTTCCCTTTCACCCATCGCCTCAAACATTTTCATCAGTAATAATAAACATGCAGACTCACAAACAAAATGAGAACAATGTTGTTTCATGAGAATATTCTGAAAACTTGAAATAAAACGATTTTATTGTCGAGAAGAGAGATTCTGTTGTGATGTTTCTAAACTACAGATCGCTGTAGATTCTAAAAACATGCAATCACGTTATTATGTGAAACTTATTAAAGCACTTGTACTAGTTTGAATATAGTGTCCTCGATTCTCCAAGACACCAGTGCTCAAAATAACTTTTTTTCTTTGCATAGCAAAATGCTACAAATTTCCAAAAAATGAATAGCATTTTGTAAAAATTACATAGCTATTTTTGTATACCAGAGTTATGTTATGCTGTTTTGTATTGAATTCTTCTAAGTAGATAGAATAGTTTCCATCCATTTCTGGGCATTTCCAAATGATCTGCAACACATGAAACATTTACTATGTTTTTTTTTAACTGAACTGCCTTTAAGGGTTGCATGGACTTGGATATTTTCAAATAGCGTCTTGGTTGATCAATAGAGTTTTCAAAATGGAAGTTGGAATTTTTAATTTGATGGGCTTGAAGTTATTTTTAATGTACATTTTATGCAAAATGTTGTAAAAACAGGAAGAATTTAAACCAATAGAATTCATCTTACAAATGAAGTTGCTAATGATGCTTGATGGAGAGTTAATCTGAGTTATGCCTGGAATGTTCCACAATCAGAAGTAAAGCATCAGTGAACTAGTTTTCAAATTTTCATTTACATTTTGCGATACAAGATAATCAACTGCAGCCTATAGGCTGCAGTTGATTATCTTGTATCGTATAATGCTATACATAATTGAACATTGTGTAGCTTTCTGCAAGTTTTGCATAGCAAAAAGCGACGCGACACCACTTATTTTGAGCCCTGGTCATTTCCCAATGTCCTTGAATAGAAGACTCCCACATGTTTGAGTTCAATCAAAGGGAAATAACTCCAAATTAAATAAAACATTTTGGTCTGCTTGTCCAAATCATTTTTCAGCAGAAATAGACTGTTGCAGTTTACCGTTTGACATGTTCAAGTTGTTTCAGGCTTGAACTATTCCTTTCAAGTTTACCAGTTGACATTTTCAAGTTGTTTTAAGTTTCAACAATTCCTTTCCGAAGTTTTGTTGTTTTTGTTGAATAATAAAGAAACAGGTTTCTTTCAGTTTCTCAATTTTTTTTATCAAGGTTTTCATCACTAGAATGCTGTTTGTGGATTCAAAACAAAACAAAACTTGACACACTGTAGGGACACGGTAATAAATTCTTCACACTGTGCTCTCAGCCTCAGGAAATACAGATTTCAGAAGGGTAGTACATTCCCGTGCACCCTGCAGAAACACATTGTAACCAATAGTACATTTAACTCCAATGGGGTGTACAAAGTTCAGTGGGGTGTATGAGGATATCACATGACAGCTAAAAGCAGTGTTCAGACATTCTGTGGCCGAGAAGAGGAATGGGATTCTGTTGTGGTGTTTCCACACTTCAGATCTGTTGTGGTTCAGTGAAACTTATTAAAGCACTTGTACAAGTTTGAATATTTTGTCCCCAATTCTCCCAGACACACAATGTACCACTGTATCAAATAAAACACTTATAAAGTCAACTTGTGTCCAACAATAATTTTTGATTTAATCTTATTTGTTTTACAAGGATTGGCGAACAAGTTATGCAACTTATATTAACGCCTCTCCTTGGCCCAATGGCGTAGGTGTGTGGGATGACCCTCATAGTGGCAGCTTCGTAGCCTAGCTCTTTTCAAATACTACGAAGGGATCTTTAGCCTGCACGGAGTGTGTCTATCTCCGCACAGAGGACAGCCATTTTACGTCCCCACCCGATCGGACGGTATGCTGTGACAGCATCAACAGCATCAACCCCACAATTGATGCTGACTGAGAGTGTCCGGACACCTTGAGAACTTTCCCCAACCGGGGATCGATCCCGGGACCTCTGGCATGAGAGACCAGCGCACTTATCCACTCGGCCGCCACTCTCTACTAACAATAATAACAACACATCATTTCCCAATGTCCTTGAATTGAAGTTTCCCAAATGTATGAGTTCAATCCAAGGGAAATAAATCCAAATCATTCTTGTTCAAAAATAAAGAAAGATAAGTTTCTTTCAATTTCTATAATTATTACTTTTATCAAGGTTTTCGTTACTGAAATACCATTTGGGGATTATACAATAAAACAAAACTTGACACACTGAAGGGACAGGGTAATAAATTTGTCACGTGGTGTTTCAGCAGGGTGTATGGGACTGTACTACCCTTCTGAGATTTGTATTTTCTTTGCCTTTCAAGAAATACGGATCTCAGAAGATAGTACAATCCCATATGCTGAAACACTGTGTAACTAATATTCTACACATTTTAAACAGAGCATGATTAAAATACAGTGTCTATTTATTATGTTTGTTTTGTAAACATCCAGTTTGCCGTGTTTTGCAGAAAATAACTCAAATATTATGTAGATGGTATTTATTTTTTTAAAAAGGCGCAGAAATATAACTGAACCCAATTTTGTGAATGTGCTTCATATCATTTATGTAGTGAAATTATTATAGTCTGTACATAGTTGCCTTGTTAAAATTTATTGGTTAGTGCCTGGACACTCTTCCTTACGTTTTAACAAGGGGAGAACATTTGAACAAATTTTTCCAACCAAAAATAATTTAGCGCTCTACCAGTTATCAAACAGAGAGAAAAAAAAAAATAAGTGCCTTCCTCCCTCAATGATTTGAAAAATCAACTGCTTGAAAAACAAACAAATTTTTTTATTTGGTCTAATGCAACTAGGATTTTAATCAATTCAGTATTGTTTGACTGAGTTCAGTGAGATCTGTCAAACAAGACTGAATATGTTAAAATTTCCAGTTGTATTGTAGGAAAAATATACAGCTAGAAAATTCGCTATTTCAACATCACTTTGCAAAAAGTTTAGACAATTTTTGTGTCTTGGTTACTGTGGTAAGCAGACTGAAATAGCTCTACATCATCACTGAGCACTTCATCTTTCTCCACCAATGTAACCATCTTAAAATATATGAATCTGAAATGTGAAAGCATCCACAAACCCAAAACAACAATTAAAGTACAAGGAAGGTATTATTATATACATGAAGCCAATATATATTTTTTTTCAAATAATTCTTGGGTCAAGAAACACAAAGTATTTTCTTAAAAATAATCTCACTTTTCAATTCTTTCACATGCAGTAGAAAACATTCCCAAAGCAGTCAAAGCTTTAGCAGCAGTCAGTCGAACTTCCTAAAACACAAAAATGAAATATATCAACCCTTAAAAGATTCAATGTGGAATTAAATTATGATGATCCATTACACGACAGAAGTATATTTTTAACCCTCTACCAACTGTAACCTTTTATCTGGCCTGAACAAAGTAAAAACATTGCGCTTCAAACTTTATTGAATTCAATTTTTGCATGCAGCTCATTCCAATGAGGGGCCACAAGCTATATTTTTGAGGCAAAAAATAAAAATGTTAAGTTATTTCAAGCAGTTTTTTTCACAAGTGTTGACAGCTAGTCAAGTAAGTGTTGATATACCACAAACTTCATAACAATGGCATAGTTGGGGTGCAAACCCATGCCAAAAGAGTTTCCTTCGGCACCAACTGCCTAGCAAAATTATACTAAACATCGCACACCACTCGGCCACCCTTTAGGGTCTGTTGGTGGCGGAGTGTTGCGTGAGGTTTAGTATAGTTTGTGCCAAAAGGAAACTCTCTCTCGGCATGGGTTCAAACCCCTGCTATGCCATTGTAAATAAAGTCAGCATCCTTTCTTGAGTCGATGGCATGTGGGAAATTTAAAAAGAGACGTTCTCACCGATTTCCTTGTAGTGCAGTATATAGAATTAAGTGATGCAATTATATGATAAATAATTGAAAAACTGAGTTTTCTGTGTGTTCTATACTGGCCTCATATGTCTTTTAACTTTTAGGGTCTGTTGGTGGCGGAGTGGTGTGCGAGGTTTATTCTAGTTTCACTAGGTGGTTGGTGCCAAAGGAATCTCTCACGGCATAGGTTCAAACCCCTGCTATGTCACTGTAAACAAAGCCAGCATCCTTTCTTTGAAATTTGAATTTGAAAAAGAGACGTTCTCTCTGATTTCCATGTAGTGCAGAATGTAGAATTAAGTGATGCAATTATGATTCATACCAATGGTTTGCTAAATTTGTTTACGTTTACTGGCTTGTAAGGATGGCAACTATGGCTATAACCTATTCACAACACAATAATAAAGGCAAGCTTAGTTAATCATTTATACCAATCTCCCCTCCTCCCCACCCCCCATTTTTGAGGGCTTACACAATGAACACTGGTACTACCAGTAAAACAGAACATGTTTACCACAGTAACTGAGCACACTACTCCATTATCACAGGAAACATTAAATTGTAATTTTGTTTTTTTCAAGTACCTTTTTTTTTTGTTGCATTTATTCAATCAACTATGAAAAATTGTTTATGAAACAGAAACTTAGAATCAATCAAGTTAATACCATATTAACCCTCTGAACCCTAGTGGCCTTTTTTCCGGCCAAGAACACGATACATCATAATGTCATTAAAAAGGATGGCTGTGCAGTAAATGTGTGGGGTAGACCAATCAATATTTTCAACATGCAGCCCCCAGGCTGCACGTTGAAAATATTGATTAGTCAACCCCAAATAATGAATATGGACTCTTCTAATTGCTGCCATTGAACTGGCATGGAGGATACCACCAGAGTTCAAAGGGTTAATGAATGGTGCATAATTATTCTTCTGTGAAACTTGAGAATGCTGTATGCTCATGCAGTATAAATACTAAACATTCAGCTGAACAGCCAGTGAAACTGTCAAAAAATGAACAAAAAGCATCCAAAATAGTTAATGTTACTTAGTTACCTTGCTTGGGTCATCCCATAATCTTCTTTCCAATAGATCAAAAATTTTGTCATATTCCTTTTTCAGTACATAATGGTTTGGTCCTGAAAAGCACAAACAAAACTTAACTGATAAGGCCACATAAAGTAGATCTTCTGCTTCACAGGACTTTTTTTTTCAAAATGCTCTGGTGTGTCATTTTTTAAAATTATTATTTACTTATTGGTTTATTTATATTTTGGGACTCATAACCTGCAGAATAATAAGGACAGTGGTGTATTTCATCCATTTTATCAACTAAGGTAACTTCCTGACATAAACCAATTAATTTTTATTTTTTTAAAGTTTACATAGGTAATAACAAAAGAGACTCTAAAGCACCTGTAATCACTCATGTAGAAGATCTACATATCCCTCATTTATTCTAATCAGAATCAAAGAATGCAGTTGGCTTCCATGCTCCTTCATCTGAGCAAAACAGAATTATTTTCCGAGGACTTTCCAAATATTATTTGTGCCAAATTTGGTTCACCATGACCAAGTAGTTTCAGATGAAAATGTGATTTCCAATAGGGTTCCCATAGTAACTATGAGTTGCAGTTGCAGCCATGTTTGCAACCCAATCAACATTAAATGAGGATCATTGGTAGAAGGTGTTTCAGTCATCAATCATGTTAAGTTTCAAAACATTTAGCTTTGTGGTTTCAGAGGAAAAGATTTTTGAAAATCGACCAATCAGAAACAAAGAATGTCTCTGGGGCCATATTTTTCATCCTACGGGAACAAAATGACGACCTCCCATAGACCATTCCTACCAGTTTTGGTTCATATTGGCCCAGTAGTTCCAGAGAAGATGAAAATGTGATTTCCCATCGGGTTTGCCATAAATTGTAACCAGTCAAAGGAATGAGAATAAATTTTGTCACCCAAACTAACTTAGAACTCCACCAGTAAAGGTTTTGGGAATACTTGCAGAAGAAGTAAATATGAACTTGATCCTCAACAAATATGATGAAAGACAAAAAGCGAGCTTTACAGGCAGCTGATGTAATGTTTATGGTAAGATTCAGTATTACATGTCAATATAACTATTCTTACAGGTATTATCAACAAGAGGGGCAATGCAAAGTGTGTGCCAATGCCTCCGACCCACTAAATTTTTTTTTAAGTCAAACGAGTGAATAAGGGCCGTAACTCTGGAAAAAATGTTTGGAAGAAACTCACACTATACAGGTATCGTTCCCCCCATGATGCTCTATCACAACACCAAATACCATTCAAATCAGAGTAGCAGTGGCTGAGATACAAGGGAAAATATTGATACAGATGGATGAACAGACCGAGGTCTCCACTAGATACTCCTTTGACTTTTTAAGTCAGGGCATAATAAGGTTTTGTTGATCTTACAATTAGTTTCAGTTATGATGGAGGAAACACAAACTATTTCCCAAGAAACCTAAGTTGCAAAATGAGAAGTCTACATGTCTCAATGTTACTCTGAACTAATTATTAAATCATTTCAGCCACCGAGTTCAGGAGTAACGTTTGTTTAAGAATTCAGGGTATTTTGTCCCAATACAGTTTAATCTTTCACCGAACACAACAGGTAGATAGCAAAATAATCTTTTCTGAAAACTGGCATTTTTCATTTGTAGCTTTTAAAACAGATATTTCGACTTGCCAATGAGGTAGGCTCCATGAGCTCATCCCAATGAGCACTATAAAAGTATAGTTTGGAAGCAAAAATGAAAAATAACAATAGTTAAATGGTTGTTTTTTAATATGTTGCTGCATTTGGTCTGTGGGCAAGGATAATTAGTTGACTAAACTGCAACAAACCATCTTAGAAAATCCCTCTGCAAAAAAGTATAAGAAATTGAAAAGTCATAGGAGAGAAGATCATTAAATCAGGGAGCTAAATGTTCTAGTCATATAAAAAAAATTAATGTAAATTTATATATTAATACTATTTTATCAGTTGAGAAGGATATGTGATATAATGTAGAAATAAAAAGACATTACTCACCAAGTGTGATTAATAAATTAGCAGCTAATACTCGATATTTCCACACTGGGGAGTCTTTAAAAAGAGCTAACATATGATGAACCATTGATTCATCCTTTATATGAAACTGCTTCACCAAGATTTCAATTGACTGAAAAATATTAAACAAGGATTTCTTTATTAATCTTTATTAATTAATGTGGTTTATCAGTACTGTAAGTCGGTTTGGGTTTTTTGAAAAAGCAAAACCAACACCAATTATGTAACAAAAAGCTGAAAATCCAAGGTTTTGATAAATGAGCTTTATCTCAAAAACTTTCACATTCACAGAAATTATTTGACACATTTGTGTCTGGATCTCAGGTGTTATTAATTTTTACCAGTAAAACAGGGCTTGTTTGTCACAATAAACAAGCACTGCTTCACTTCTCAGGGTTCCCATGGGGAGTCAAACAAATATAATAGATTAAATAGAGAGTAATCGCTTGACTGGACTGGTTACGTGAAATAATTCATGAGAGGTGAGGGACATTGTACAATATTTTAGTGTTTTACAATAGAGTCCCTTACCTCGAATGAATTATTTCACGTAACCAGTCCAGTCAAGTGATTACTCTGTTTATTACTTTTCATTATTAACGATAATTATATTATTTAACCCTTTACCTAACGTAACGGCCATCACTATTCTCAAAAATTGCCAATTAATTTTCATAGTCCACGAAGATTTACAGTACAGCCTCAATGGTTATCACCCACTCCAATTAAGAACACGACCCAGTAACGATGATGGGAGGGGAGGTGTGGGTCTTTTTATCAGAGAAAACATTCCATTTCGAATACACCCTGAACTTACGGTGTTTATTCCACATGTATTCGAATCGTTGTTTGTAGAACTTTACCCCAATGATAAAAAGTCAACAATTATTGGCATTATATACAGACCCAACACTGCACCCAAGGCTAATCTTGACAGTTTTATTTCTACCTTAAATGAGATTTTCGTAGGCATAAATAGCAGAAGAGCTCATATAATGGGTGACTTTAACATCGATCTCTTAAAATTCTCTGAACATATTAAAACAACCGATTATATTGATATGGTTTTCAGTCACGGATATATTCCTCTAATCACAAAACCAACATGCGTTACTGAATATTCGGCAACCCTTATAGACCACATTTACTCCAATAGTTACTCCAGTGGTGGTAAATGTGGTATCATAATTACTGACGTTTCAGATCATTTCGGAACTTTTTATACTGAGGAAGCAACAACGTTGACTCAAAAGATATCCCCAAAACCCAAACGCTCATTTACGAAAAAAAAAGTTTCTTCTTTCAAAAATAAATTACGTGATACGAACTTTAGCTCAGTAATTGAATCTACATGTCCTAATGAATCTTTCAACATATTCTTAAATATGTTCATGGAAAATTTTGAAAATTCGTTTCCTATAGAAAATAACAATGTACCCAAAACGTATGTTAAAAGCAGCCATGGATGACTAGCGGTATCCTAAAATCTTCTATAAACAAAAACAAACTACATGTAAATAAACTAAAGCGCCCAACAAACACTAACATCGATAACTACAAGCAATACTGCAGAGTATACAACGCAGTTAAAAAACGCGCAAAGGCCCAATACTATACAGATATCTTGAACGAAAATAAGTACAATTT
Source organism: Pictodentalium vernedei (assembly GCA_031216915.1). Lineage (NCBI taxonomy): Eukaryota > Metazoa > Mollusca > Scaphopoda > Dentaliida > Dentaliidae > Pictodentalium > Pictodentalium vernedei. The sequence goes on from CM062297.1 coordinate 710,575,126, forward strand.
AAAAAAAAGTTGGCAAATCCTTCGTTGTGCCCTCAACAAATCTGTCTGCAAAGAACAATTGCCAACTGAATTCCTTATTGATGGTAGAAAAATCTCTGAACCTGACTCAATTGCCCATCATTTTAATAATTTTTTCGCAACAATTGGACAAAAAATAAACGATAACATTCCTCCCACTAACATAGAATTCGACACTTATATTCAACACAACTCAAGCGATAACTTCTTTATCACACCGACCACTAAAGAAGAAATTATCGCCATTACAAATAATCTAAAAGGAAAACAAAGCACGGACTGCTACAGCATTTCTACAAAAATACTAAAAGAAACTATTAATGAAATCGCGGAACCCTTGACCCACGTCTTCAACTTATCATTCACGCGAGGCCTCTTCCCTAATAAAATGAAAATGGCAAAAGTTATACCTATCTTTAAATCTGGAGACCCATGTTCGTTAAATAACTATAGACCAATAAGTATATTGCCAGCGTTTTCTAAAATATTAGAAAAATTAATGTATAGATGACTTTATTCTTATCTATCCACATTCGAAATCTTATATGAACACCAATATGGCTTCAGACCCAAACACTCAACCTTCCACCCAATGTTGCATTTCCTACACGAAGTAGCCGACAGTAATGACCTATCTCCAAATCATAACACTATCGCACTTTTTCTAGATTTCTCAAAGGCCTTTGATACCATTAACCACAGTATTCTTTTGAAAAAACTCGAAACATATGGTATCAGAGGTATAACAAATGATTGGTTTCGAAGTTATCTTCGTGATCGTAGGCAGTTCGTTCAATATAAAGATTCATCTTCAGATAGTGAAGTACTTACTTGTGGAGTGCCTCAGGGATCGGTTTTAGGGCCCATACTTTTTTTTGATCTATATTAATGATATTAGAAATTCAACCTCCTCGAACGTTCTGTCATTTGCAGACGACACGACTATGTACAAATCCGATGGAAACATTGACACGTTATTTAACACTCTAAATGTCGAAATCTCAAAAGTAAGTGAGTGGTGCAAGGCAAATAAATTATCCCTAAATGCCCAAAAAACCAAGTACATAATCATCACCCACCTCATACAAAGTATGTCCAAACCCAGCGTCGCCTTCTCCTTAATAACTCAGAATTAACCCAGATATCAAATAGATCGGACACGAAGACAATAAAATTCTTAGGAGTATGTTTTGATGAAAATCTCAAATTCGACAGCCATGTTTCATATATAGCATCGAAGATTTCCAGAGCGATATACACAATAAATAGGGCAAAAAGAATTCTCCCTCATCAAGCCCTTAAAACACTCTACTTCACTTTGGTTCAGAGTCACTTGCTGTATGCAATTCAAGTCTGGGGTCATGCAACAGCCACAAAAAAGCTCTTTACATTACAAAAGAGAGCTCTGCGTGTAATAAATAAAAAAAAATACAATTCCCACACGAACCCCTTATTCCTTAAAGATGAAATTCTCAAGTTTGATGATCTTTACAGGCTACACACTTTACTGTTCATTCGTGATTGGCACTCTGGAAACTTGCCAAAAAGTTTTGAAAATTTCCTCCAAATCTATAATCACCCAACCGGAATGCTAACCAGACATAGTGGACAATTAAAGAGAAATACACCTCGAACATGCTTCTCTGCAAATTTACCAAAACACTCATTCCCTAAACTATGGAATGACTTAAGCAATGACATTCAATCTGAACCGAGTCGCTCTATATTCAAACGCTCCATAATGTTACACGCCTTGGGAACTTAAAATACACCCCCGACATGTTTCAATCCACAGTGTCCCGATTGTAACACTAGAGTCGGTGATCTCTTGCGTGACTAGGCCATTACTAACAGCAGCTCAGATAAACATAGTAAGATAAGAACACGGTGTAGACCTCCTTTAAGGCGTGACCAGATCTGTAATGCTTTCCTTGTCTGAATCTCCCCCAAACATTTAATAAAGAATATCGGTCTTTGTTATGTATTGCATCTTTTGAAAAGAAATTGAAACTTATTTACCACCTGTACTGCCTCATCCTCGCACTTCCAAATAGGAGATGGCAGGAAGACAGCCATTGGGCTATGCCGTCTCCTTACAATATGCATGTTTTTTTACAACTTGTCACTGTTCTAGTTACACAATATTCTTTTTTTTTTTTTGGAAAACATCTAAATACATTTATATTTGTAACTACACTATATGTACATGTATATTGTGAATAAAAAAAAAAAAAAAAAAAAATATTATTATTTTTTCATTTTTTGTCTCTAAAACATAGGTTATGACCCCTCATTGGAACAAGCTGGTCGAGCTCGTTCCAGTGGGGGGGTCATAACCGAGCTCGTTCCAATGAGAAGAAATCCCTGTTAACCTGGGATGAGAACAGAAGGTACCTGAATTATCTGAAATAAACTGAAACTCTGATAATTTAAAGTGAAAATTTGTGAAAATGTTGTTTCTCCTGAAAGTAAGAGGCCATAAAGTTAAGGTATAACTTGATAGACATTATATTTCTATAAATCTACATGAAAATGGTCTTTCACATCGTTTTCATGTAGATTTATGGAAAATAAAGCTTCAGCAATTTGATAATAAATTTTCCAAAATCAGATAATTAACTGAACTCTCTCATCCCTGGTCAACCAGTGCAAAATGTCTCTTATACAATAAACCAAATTGCAAGGAAAATAAATCTTTTCTGGCAACAGTAGGTTAATTTTACCTAAAGGTTATATAAAAGTAAGGTTTTACAGAATGAATGAATGATTCTATTCAATGGAACAACATGCATACAAATATAAAGTAGTAACAGCAATATACATTAAACTTAAGTTCCTGAATGTACTACATCGTAGATGGCATAGTTGCATGGGCTGTCTTCCTACAATTCCCAACTAGAGGTAGCTGCCTAGGGGGAGGGGGGTAAATCCCCCCCCCCCCCCTGAAAAATCACCCTGATACTGTCTGTAACCTTGGTAATATACTACATTAAATTAACACAGCAACTGTTGGTATTATTTATTCAAATAATACAGATAAAATTACCTGTATTTGATGAAATGTCAAGTTTGGTTTCGATAGGGACCGTTAAGATTTTAAGTTCAAGGTCACTGTGACTCTGACCTTTGTCACAATGACCTGAAAATATGTAGGGTTCTTCCACTCAACATGCTCAACCCACATGCCAAGCTGGGTTTTGATCGCGAATGCATATTTTTAATAATTGAGAGAACCAAAACCAGCTCCGACTGATAAAATTTTTAATTTCAAGGTCATTGTGACCTTGACCTTTGGCATAATGACCTAAAAAATACATAGGGTTCTTCCTCTCATTATGCCCAATTCACATGCCAAGTTTGGTTTCGATCAGGCAAAGAACATTTTAATTAGAGAGCGGAAACCAACTCTGACAAAGAAAACTTGAAATTCAAGGTCACTGTGACCTTTTCCTTTGACACAATACCCCCAAAATAAACAGGGTTCTTCCTTTCAGCATGCTAAACCCATAAGCCATGTTAAGTATCAATTGAGCAAGCAAAATTTCCAATTTGAGAAGCCAACTCAGGTAAATGTTTAAGTTCAAGGTCACTGTGACCTTGACCTTTGGTACAATGACCACAAAATAAATAGGGTTCTTCCTCTCATCATTCCTACCCACATGCCAAGTTGGGTTTCAGTTGGAAAGGGTAAAACTTTAATTACAGAGTGGAAATCAACACTGATAGAAATTAAAGTTCAAGGTCACTGTGACCTTGACCTTTGGCACAATAATCCCAAAATAAATAGGGTTCTTCCTCTCATCATGTCTAACCACCATGCCAAGTTTGGGTTCAGTCAGCCAAGCGGAACTTTAATTACAGAGAAGAAACCAACACTGATAAAAATTAAAGTTCAAGGTCACTGTGACCTTGACCTTTGGCACAATGATTCTCAAATAAATAGGGTTCTTTCCCTCATCATGCCTAACCCACATACCAAGTATGGGTACAGTCAGCCAAGTGGAATTTTAGTTACAGAGCAGAAACCAACTCCATCTACAGACGGACATATAGACAGATGGACAGCATCATGGCTATATCCCCCCCACCCGAAAAAATATCGGGGGGATAATAAAAGAATAAAACAAGTTGAAACAAGCATGACAGTGTGTCTTTCAATAAAAAAAGTCAATGGATAACTTTATTGCAATTAGTTATTAAATGGAAGAGTGCTAAATTATTTTGGGTTGTTAAAATTTGTTCATTTGCCTTTGCCTTGTTACAATTTATAGGAGAGTGCCTTTAGGCACTCTCCTATAAATTGTAATAAGATAAATCCATGCAGACAAAATAATTACACTTCAAAGAAAATATGACGAACATCTACAGAACATGAAGACTTTAAGCTGTGGTATCTGCACTTCAAAATGAAGACCAAATATGGGCTTCCAGCACCTACCAGTTAAAGAATTTGTTTTTGCCTTTATATACAAAATCTCTTCCATCATTTTTGGTAGGTTGAAACATTTTAAGGTCAGTGAATAGATAATGATTCAGTTTTCAAAAATGATGGAACAGATTTTTACAGTGAGATACAAGTTCACTTAGAATTAATATATAGAATTAAGTACTTCATTTATTAGAGAATTAGGTAAAAGTTACGAAATTTAGCACCCAAGATGGCTTCTCAATTCACCTGATTTCTTTGTAATATCTTGGAGCTTTTCAGCATCTGTGCAAGGAGTTTGATAGCAACATAAGTATAGTTATGTGTGTCAGTTTTTCATACTGAAGTAGCTCCATAACGAGACATTTAACCCCAGATAATTGCTATCAAACCCTATTTTACCATCTAATCAGATCCAGTGTACACCAGAAAGCAGGTACAAATTCCATGTTTCAGGAATTTATTTTAGAAATGAGTATTAAATCTTAAAAATTACCTTTGCTTTCACATGTGAGGTTTGGTCTTCATCTAATATTTTCAGCAGTCTGGTTTTGGCATTATCATCAGCTACACAGAATTTCCCTAATAAAACTGCTGCATCAAAGGCTATTGGATCTTCTGAGTCAGGGTTTCTACAGAAATGACTCAAAACTTTCACCAACTCAGGAAATGCTACAATTTGCTGAAAATAAATACAAAACCAGTTACAATAAGTATACTAATCAGAAAATAAATGTTTTTCACTCACAATGACAATTTTAACAAGAATCAGTTGTTTTAACTCTTTGCCTGCTGTGGTAGAATTTTCCTGCCAGTACAAAAATAGGCCGATTAAATCGTCAGATGTGTACCCATATGCGCAACCAGTAGAAAGCTGTTATTATCTCAGGACCAATGTTTGGAGGAATTTTCAATTTGAGGGATAAAGGGTTAATATCTCAGGATCAAATTATCAGATTTACACCAAAAACTATACAGCATGGCACATCAGTAACCTGAAGATATATATAAAGTAACATGACAATTGGACTGATATTTTTTGAGTTATTTCATGCCAAAGGGATTGGAAGAATTCTCAATTTGAAGGATAATAAAGGATAAAGGGTTAATATCTCAGGATCAAATTAACAGATTTACACCAAAAACTATACAGCTTGGCACATCAGTAACCTGAACACAAATATAAAGTAACATGACAATCCAAGCAATATTTTTCAAGTTATCGAATGCCAAAGGGATTGGAGGAATTTTCAATTTGAAGGATAAAGGGTTAATATCTCAGGATCAAATTATCAGATTTACACCAAAAACTATACAGCTCAGCACATCAGTAACCTGTACACAGATATAAAGTAACTTGACAATCCAAGCAATATTTTTCAAGTTATCGAATGCCAAAGAAATGGATACAGACGCCGGACGGATGGATGAACAGATGGACAGATGGATGGACAAAGGATGGACGAACGACAGATGGCCACCCTGGATGCCAGCATTATGTGTACCATACATAGTATGGGTACACATAAAAAGTAATGCAGTATTTTGATGTAAAATCAAGTTATTTTCCACACAAGCAAGCACTTAGGTGATGCAGAGCTGCAAAGAGTGATATTTGAAAACATTTTTGATTGTGTCTGTACAGAATTGATAAAAAAAACAGTAATCAAACATCACTGTTGGACATATTGGATTGCGTATTACAAAAATAGGTACATTCTTTTGGGGAAATAGTAACGTTTTTATGTTTGCGATAGATTATCAATACAGGTTTTCAAAAAGTGAAGTCGATTTGTATTGCCCCAGCTCTTTTTTAAGACCAAAAAAAATAAGATGTGTTTGCTTGCCACATGCAAGACAATGAAAGTGTCAATGACACTGTAGCTTAACTTGTGTGTTGTGTTTGATGAAAAGGATAATGTTCAATATTTATGAAAGGATTATGAAATAAGACAAGAATTGTGATAATTGGGAATATATTCATTTCTGTTCCCTGTATGCTATGTTTCTGATAAAAATAATATGAGGTGTATACTGTAGTAAAGAGCTAAGGGGTGGGTTAATATGACCTCATAGTTAATGTATGTGGCCCTCACAGTTAACGTATATCAACGAAAGTTACCAAGTTACAGTGAAATTATTCCAAAACAAGTCATCCTATCAAGTTACATTGAAATCCCTTCATAAATATGGCCTGTAGACTGTGCTAAAGGTTTTCGGGCTTCGGGCCCCTGTAGCCATCAGTTTCCCAATTGCGTCCAAAGGGGACGTTCTCATCTAGACATTATGTGAAGTCAGCCTACCAAGTTACAATGAAATCCCTTCATAAATATGACCTGTAGACTGTGCTAAAGGTTTTTGGGCTTTGGGCTCCGGCAGCTATCATGGTTGAATGATAGCAACCGAACAGGGACATTCTCATCTGGGCATCATCTGGAGTGATCCTATGAAGTTACAATGAAATCCCTTCATAAATATGACCTGTAGACTGTGCTCAAGGTTTTCGGGCTTCGGGCCCCTGAAGCCGTCACAGTTGACCAATCACGACCAAGAGGGGATGTCATCATCTAGGCATTATATGGAGTCAAACTAACAGGTTACAATGAAATCCTTCTATGAATATGACCTATTGACTGTGCTAAAGGTTTTGGGGTTTTGGGCTCGGGCAGCCATCAAGGCTGGATGATAGCGATCAAAAGGGGTCGTTTCATCTAGACATTACTTGGAGTCATCCTACCAAGGTACAATGAAATCCCTTCATAAATGTCACCTGTAGACTGGGCTAAAGGTTTTCGGGCTTCAGGCCCCTGTAGCCGTCGCAGTTGCCTAATGGTGTCCAAAAGGGGCTGTTCTCATCTAGACATTATATAAAGTCAACCTACCAAGTTACAATGAAATCCCTTCATAAATATGAACTGAAGACTGTGCTAAAGGTTTTTGGGCTTTGGGCTCGGGCAGCCATCATGGTTGAATGATCGCAACCAAAAGGGGATATTCTCATCTGGGCATCATCTGGAGTGATCCTACGAAGTTACAATGACATACCTTCATAAATATGACCTGTAGACTGTGCTCAAGATTTTCGGGCTTTGGGCACCTGCAGCCATCACAGTTGACCAATCACGTCCATAAGGGGATGTCATCATCTAGGCATTATATGGAGTCAACCTAACAAGTTACAATGAAATCCTTCCATAAATACGACCTTTAGACTATGCTAAAGGTTTTTGGGCTCGGGCAGCCATCAAGACTGAATGATCGCGACCAAAAGGGGACATTCTCATCTAGACATTATTTGGAGTCATCCTACCAAGCTACAATGAAATCCCTTCATAATTATGACCTGTAGACTGTTCTAAAGGTTTTCGGGCTTCGGGCCCTGAAGCTGTCACAGTTACCCAATCATGTCCAAAAGGGGACGTTCTCATCTAGACATTATATGAAGTCAAACCTACCAGGTTACAATGAAATCCTTTCACAAATATGACCTGTAGACTGTGCTAAAGGCATTCAGGCTTTAGGCTTGGGCAGCCGTAATGGTTGAATGATCGCAACCAAAAGGGGACATTCTCTTCTGGGCATCATCTGGAGTGATCCTACAAAGTTACAATGAAATCCCTTTACAAATATGACCTGTAGACTGTGATCAAGATTTTCAGGCTTTGGGCACCTGTAGCCATCCCAGTTGACCAATCACGACCAAAAGAGGATGTCATCATCTAGGCATCATATGGAGTCAACCTGACAAGTTACAATGAAATCCTTCCATAAATACGACCTATAGACTATGCTAAAGGTCTTTGGGCTCGAGCAGCCATAAAGGCTGAATGATCGCGACCAAAAGGGGATGTTCTCATCTAGACATTATTTGGAGCCATCCTACCAGGCTACAATGAAATCCCTTCATAATTTTGACCTGTAGACTGTTCTAAAGGTTTTCAGGCTTCGAGCCCCTGTAGCCGTCACAGTTGCCCAATCGTGTCCAAAAGGGGACTTTCTCATCTAGACATTATATGAAGTCAACCTACCAAGTTACAATGAAATCCCTTCATAAATATGACCTGTAGACTGTGCTAAAGGTTTTCGGGCTTCAGGCTCAGGCAGCCATCATGGTTGAATGATCGCAACCAAAGGGGACAGTCTCATCTAGGCATCATCTGGAGTGATCCTATGAAGTTACAATGAAATCTTTTCATAAATATGACCTGTAGACTGTGCTCAAGTTTTTCGGGATTCGGGCTATCACAGTTGACCAATCACGACCAAAAGCGGATGTCATCATCTAGGCATTATATGGAGTCAACTTAACAGGTTACAATGAAATCCTTCCATAAATATGATCTTTTGCCTATGTTAAAGGTTTTTGGGCTTGGGCGCCCATCAAGGCTGAATGATCGCGATCAAAATGGGACGTTCTCATCTAGACATTATTTGGAGTCATCCTACCAAGTTACAATGAAATCCCTTCATAAATATGACCTCTAGACTGTGCTAAAGGTTTTCGGGCTTCGGGCCCCTGTAGCCGTCACAGTTGCCCAATCACGTCCAAAAGAGGACTTTCTCATCTAGACATTATATGAAGTCAACTCACCAAGCTACAATGAAATTCCTCAATAAATATGCCCTGTAGACTGTGCTAAAGGTTTTCGGGTTTTGGGGTAGGCAGTCGTCATGGTTGGCAGATCATGCCCAAATGGGGAAATTCTCATCTAGACATCATAAGGAGTCATCCTACCAAGTTACAATGAAATCCCTCCATATTAAACATGACCTGCAGACTGTGCTAAAAGTTTTTGGGTTTCGGGCTTGGGCAGCCATCACGGTTGACAGATCATGTCCAAAAAGGGGACGTTCTCATCTAGGCATTATACAGAGGCATCCTACCAAGTTACAATGAAATTCCTTCATAAATACGACCTGTAGACTGTGCTAATGGTGTTCAGGTTTTGGGCTCGGGCAGCCATACCAGTTGACCGATCGCGACCAAAAGGGGACATTCTCATCTAGACATGACTCCAAACCTGCATATGAAATTTCATGACGATGAGACAAGAACTCTGGGGTGTAGCCCGTGCTAAATGAAAATGTGAACAGATTCACAGACTTACAGACTTCCGCACGTGTGATGGCAATAGATTATCTTGACTTTGTCAAGTTAAGCTAAAAAAAGAGAAGGTAGGTAGAATGTTTTTCAACATTTTCCAGCACAAATTTATGTTCAGGGATGTATTCCCCCATCTACCAAAAATGCTCAATATCGGAATGGGAAGGGAACGTGAAAGAAATGAAATTGTTATGAAAGCATAAAATAATGCTAAAAATCAATACCGGCAAGTACTAAAAATGCTTTCAACTGAGACCTCAATAAAATGTTAGGATTGGGCCCTAGCAATATTGAAAGTAGTGCGACAGAGTACACAACATTTCTGGGGTGGGGAGTACAAAGTGCTTTTGCTAAAATCAATGCAATCCCTTTAGCAATGAATTATCTTATGCTTAGTTCTGAATTATTAAACACACAAGAAAGTACATAAACAGTAATCGCTTGACTGGACTTGTTACGTGAAATAATTCATGAGAGGTGAGGGATGTTGTACAAACACGAGTGCGCAAATGCGCACAAGTGTTTTACAATATAGTCCTTCACCTCGAATGAATTATTTCACGTAACCAGTGCAGTCAAGCGATTATTCTGTTTATTACTTTTCATTATTAACGATAAATTATTTAACCCTTTACCTAACGTAATAGCCAAAACCGGCCAGCCCTATTCTAAAAAATCGCCAATTAGTTTTCATTATTTTTTTCATTTTTTGTCTCTAAAACATAGGTTATGACCCCTCATTGGAACGAGCACGTCGAGCTCGTTCCAATGTGGGGCCATAACCTATGTTTTTGAGACAAAAAATGAAAATAATAATTATTCAAGAATTTTTTTTTTGCAAGTGTCTGCTTTTCATGTTAGGTAAAGGGTTGGGGCGCGGTGGCGTTGCGGTAACCGGTTCTCGTCAGATCACCGAAGTTAAGCAATGTCGAGCCCGGTTAATCCTCGGATGGGTGACCGCCTGAGCAAACGATTTCGGACTCCCGCATTGTGTCCTTGGACAAGGCACTTAACCCCGATTGACCACATGGGGGCACAATGACGCCGTGTACTAAGGCGTACTGCACGTCAATGGTGCACATGTCTTCAACCAATCTAACCCTGCCTGTGCTGCAGTGCGGAGTTACGATGTTGGGGAGCTGGCAGCTGCTCGTCGTTGCTCGGTGGTTCTCTCCGGGCACTCCGGCTTCCTCCACCCATAAAACTGTCAAGGTCATGATTAGCCATTGTGCATAAGTATGTGACCTTAAACACCAATAAATAAATAAATAAATAAATAAATAAATAAATAAATAAATAAATAAATAGGTAAAGGGTTAAAAAAAAAAAAAAAAAAACCCAAACAATGAAGTCCCCATTACACAGTCGGCAAAGCGTCTTCATTTGCGCGCACAGATACATGACCCAATTGTTGATTGCATAATTCACTTGTGAAGTTATCGTTTATAATCAAACCGGGAAATCCCAGTAAATCACACTCTGGAAAATAATAAATGAGTACAACTCACCTTATTAACATAATGAACATTCTTTCCTTGACACATGGTATGTATTACATCTGCTCTGACTTCAGTATTACCAATGACAAGATACTTCAACATTATCTGGATAATATCTTCTTCCCAACAACCTAGAAAACATAAACAAAAGATCCATACAACAAAAAATCATTCAATATCTATTCCAGTTGCATGGTAACACAACATTCAAATTATTTGAGTGCTTTCAACAAACAATTTCATCAAATAATAAAATATTTCAACTAGGCAACACAAAGTAAATCTTCTGTTTCTAAGGTCATTTCTAAAGCAAAAAGCATGGAATCAGGAAGTTTTTATTCCTCCTCTTTTTAGATCACCTTCACGTAGTCAAACTGAGCAAACATGTATCTAATCGCTCTCTGTCCTCTGGTCTGGCGTCTATCATCTGTCCACACTGATTTGGACTTCTCCTCCAAAACCACTGGGCCAATTCAAGTGAAAGTTTGTGTGAGTGATGGTCCCTGAAGGGGCATTGCCTTTCTGTTCAAATCACATGCCCAGCCCCATAGGGAGGGGGTGGGGGAAATTGCTCCAAATTTTTTTTAAAATCTTTCTTTCTTGATCCAGTGGGTATAATGACATGATATTTGGTATGAAGTTTCCTTTTGAGGTGTAGAATCAAGTTTGTTCAAATGAAGTCATGTAGCAATATTTGCCTTTGTAATGGGAGGGGCAAGATTTTTGGTCCCAGCCAAAATTCTATTATCTGAACTGATGGTCCAATTCAAAACAAATTTGGTATGTGGTATTATTGGGTCATAAGTTCTTGACTTGTGCAAAAAAAAAAAAAAATTTTCCCCTGTCCCTATGGGAATCCGATGAGCTAAAAATAGAAATATTTTCAAACACTCATCTTTCCCAAACCACAAGGAACAGAGACCTGTTAGTTGGAATAATAATAATAGGCCCAGTAGAGATGAATGGTAAACAAATTGGCATCGGTTGTGTCGAAGAGTTCTGTTGGTGGGATAAAAAAAAACCCTGAGTCAGCAAATTTGCAAAAATTTTAAAAAACATTTTCTCCAGAACCAATAGCCAGAATCTTTTGATATTTGGTATACGGCATCCATAGAGGGAGGGGAAGATACAAGTTTTGTTATAATGAATCCCCTTGGTTCATATTTAGGCTCAATACAGGGGCCCAAATATTTAACTTAGGGCAATATGGGAAATAATCTTTAAAGGAAATTTCTTTAAAATCTTCTTCAGATCCACCAGTCAGAATGGTTTCATATTTGGTATACAACATCTCTAGGGGGTTGAGAATCAAGTTTGTTCAAATCGAGTGCCTGAGTTAATATTTGGAATCCTATGGGAGCCCAAAGTTTAACTTAGTGCAATATGAGAAATTTCTTTAAAAATGTTCTCCAGATCCAGCATACAGAATGCTTTCATATTTGGTATACAACTTCTTTAAGGGAATCAGATTCAAGTTTGTTCAAATCGAGTGCCTCTGTTAATATTTGGGTTCCCCATGGGAGTCGAGTTTTAACTTAGTGTAATATGAGGGAATTTCATCAAAAATATTCTTCTTTAGATTCACCAGATAGAATCCTTTCACATTTGGTATACAACATCTCTGGGGGGGGGGGGGGGGGGGGGGGGGGTGGGGGTGGGGGTTGAGATTCAAGTTTGTTAAAATCAATTGCCGTGGTTAATGTTTGGGCTCCCCATGGGAGCCGGAATTGACCATGTGGCTGAAGAATTAGAAATTAACTAGAGGTGTGTAACCAAGATTAATCCACATAGGCAGTATCAAGGGGCTCCATCAGGGAGCTCCACTTTTTACATTATGATTAACTGAAGAAAAGGCATGATGCTTGGACTATTTTTGTCACTCCTGAGGGGCTCAAGGACTGACAATGGATCCTATGAAGATTGATTGCTTAATGTAGATTCATTCCTGGCCTCTGTTTATATTGGGTTCTGTTCAAGGTGAGTGCTTCAGGCCTTGTGGGTCCTTTTGTTTATTATTTATTTTCCCTGCAGGGGTTCATATAGGAAAGCCATCTTATGTTTTTAAGCTTCATAATGTATGGGACAGGATGTGAAAATAGACATCAAAGGGATATATGTTATCCATTTTCACAGTTTTGAGAAATTTATGTAGCATGAACAAAGCCAGCTTGAAGCCAGGATCTCCAAAGTTTCTGACAGTGTTCCCAAGTCGATGAAAACTAAATCAATATACTTCTTTGAAACAATAATAAATGAAAAAAGCCTGAACAGTTCATTTATTAATATTATTTTAGAGAATTGCTTTTGTTTAATGAAGGCAATTCTTTAAAATAATAATATACAAATGTTTTTCATGTATGTGAGAACTTGTCATATACTTATAATGAGTGATTCCATATACACAGGTTATATGAAACATTAGGGTATTTTTGCAAAACAAAAATTCCATTTTGAGTCAAATGTTCAACAATTTGTTTTTTTTTCAAATTAGTGGCTTTTAGAGAAAATGCTGGGGTTTGCACAACCAATAATTTCTTTGACAGACAACAGAAATTTCTGACAGACAAGGACAGGTGGTGGGGAATGGACGTCTCTCCGAGCTTAAAACCTGGAATCAATAAAATGGTTGAGTGCATGAAGATCATTCTACTACTGAAAACATTTCTGTTGATGTGGTTCAAATTTAGTTAGAAGCAAAAATATAGTTTGTATGAATTTGTCCTGTTACAAATTAGTGTAGAATTCCTCCAATAAACTGTAACAAAAGAAATCCAAACAAAGATATTCTGACTACCAAGTAACCTAGCACTCTACATAATTTTTTTAAAAAATTGCTGAGGTGATAAATAGAAAACATGCAGATGCAGAGCAAAAAGAATCGGGCATTAGGGCCTTTTTTATAGGCTTTAAATGTCTCTTGAGTTGCTATTGTTCAGCCATATGACTACGCAGTTGAGGAGCTGTAAGTTTTACAACAGCAGCACTAATATTGTCACTGTGCCAGGTAAATAGAGAATTTGGTTATAAGCTGCAGCAATGCTGTGACAAACAAACTGAGAAGTTAACTGCAGCACAAATACTTCTTGACAAACAGAACAGATATTGCATTTTTATATTGAGGAAGCCCAAATTACCCATCTTTGACCACAAGGCAGAAAACAAAGCATTCTAAAGCTCGACTCTGAACAAAAACAGATGTTGTAGAACTGTTCATGGCCTGACATGTAATAACTGCTGGAGAACAGCTATTAAATGTATGTATTAATGTTATTTACCCTCTGTACACTATTACACAATGCAATATATGAACAAAGGTGATAATACAAAGACTGGAACGTATTCAAATTCACAAAGCATATTTGAGTGTAAAAATTGAAATTTTACACCAAATTCTATTACTTATTATACTTACCAAAGTAACACACCTGCCTTATCCTCATCTTGTTTCTTCAGTGAAAAAGAGTAAATTTTGAAGGTCCACAAAAGTAGAGAACCTTATGGAGCTGAGAAATGTTAAAAGACAAAAATCAGACTGAACTGGACCAACCAGGAACAAAAATGCATGGTGCGCTAAACCAGGTGTCTACAGTCACTGCTTGAGCAGTCGCCCATGATCATATTCCCACCAAAACAAGCACAATTCAATTCTGAATTATTATTATTAACTCCTTGCATGCTGCTGGCAGATATTCCTGCCAAGGACAGGATTTCTCTTGCCATTGGAATAAGTAGAATTTGGGTACATTTAATAAATGTTTTTCCTTGTAAATTAAATGCATTTTTTTGCTGATAATTTCTTAAGTAAAATATAGATGAATTTTTCATCAAATCTAGTCAAGGCTGCTTCACAGCAGCCATGACTAGATCTGATGAAAAGTATATTGAAAATACTCAGCAGGCTAAGAGTTAATATACGCATGTATAATTGTGAGTGGGGATGAGGCAGATATAAAAATATATTTTATTGCCAGGTAGGCATAATTTTGTGTTACTTTGTTAAGAATAATTAGAAATAAAATTTGGTCGAAACTTACCAAAGTAGCACAACTGCCATATGAACAATAGGTGAGGGAGTAGTCAAATACATAAAATGAGTCCAATATTATATATCACGAAAAGGTCCTAAAACAAGCTAGAGATTATGAAGACTCTCCCATGACAAACTGCATAAGGATATTCAGCATTTCTGGAGAACAAGTCTAATGTTGAAAATGAGAACATAACATGAACATACACACAAAATCAGAAACAACATATAATACATTTTGTACATGCATTATTCAATCCCATAATTACAAGAATTACTATCTTCACAATAAAGCATGGCAGGCTTCATAGTACCTGTTCCACTAGGCATTCTGTAAGAGAAATGGGCTGGAAAGTTAAAAAATTTATAGTAATTTATATATTTTTTATACTTACCAATGACCCAGACATAGCTGGTGCTAACTCTTAAAATATAGGGCCAAACACAAATTTTGCCCCCCAATCCCCAAAATTTGCATCTAAAACTAAAGAAAACATGTCCTGAAAGGCCCTCCACACCTCGCCCCCACTGCGCATGCGCAGTGTCAAGGACGTTCCGAAATTGGCGCCATTTATCATTCTAATAACCAGTGCCTGGTAAGCGCTATGTACTCAGCGGGGAGGCAAGAGTTCCCAACTCCTGGGAGGGCCATCCCCGTCTGGGTCATTGGTAAGTATAAAAAATATATAAATTACTATAAATTTTTTAACATTTTTATACTGTACCAATGACCCAGACATAGCTGAATAGTAAAAAGGCTGGAGGGCCAAGGACATAGAGCAAAATGGAATACGCTCAATAAAATAAAATAGAGTCATCCCCTGTAGGGAAAAGAAGTAATAGGCCTTACATGTATCTTTCTTATTTATGATAAATTAGAAAGATACAACACCTTCCAAAAATTGAGCTTCATACATCCATGTACTCTATTAATATCCAATAATCCTTATACTAATAATTTTTAAAGTAAGCCAATAATAAAGTAAGTCTAGAGAATAGAGACTCTTATACTCCTAAAAGTGTGTGAGAATTGCATAATCATGTCCGTTGACATATGCAATATTCAAAAGCTATACTTTAAAAACTAAGACTTGAATGAATTTTATAAACTTAAACTTCTCACTAAACAACCATCCCAATAACAGCTCAGAATTACTAACTCCGGAGGAGGTATCCCCTTGTTTTCATAGTAAAAACAGGTGACCCAAGGGAACACCCTCCCCCCCCCCTTTTTCTTGCCCTGGGTCAAATAGCCCAGAGCGAAGAGGGCAGCCGAACGGAGACACTGCCGAAACAGACAGCCTACCTAGCTATAGTAGCAACTGTTAAGAGAATGATATTCTGAGCAGTAGATAATAGACCTAACAATAGAGGCCTCCAGAAATGGACTCGATATTTCTGAGATAAAATTCATGAATGGATGGCTGAGCGCAATGAGCAGCCTTCAAAAATCTATAATAGCAACACTATTAATGTAAGCCCAAGAAGTAGAAGAACTCTTACTTCATGAGCCGAAATCTTAAGCACAACTGCTAAGCCAATGATATACCATAAGCAGTACGCTAGTTAATAGAATCCATTAAAAATAAAATGGAGCGTAACGTCCTTCTACTAGACATCAAAGACAGAAGAAGCTTACGCCCTTGTAATAAACAGATATCTGTTTATAAATACATAAACTGTACCCGGAAAGAGTAAAGGTCTATGCCCATACGAAGACGGAAGGACCTTAAAATAATAGGTTCCGGAAATAGGAGCCTAACTCTTATGCAACAATCCAACCTAAATAGTAACGGAAGTATTGACTCCGAAACTATGAAAGTGAAAATCATCCATCGATAGTGCATGAAACTCACTGACTCTACAGTAAAAGAGAAACCAACAGAATTACTGTCTAAAAGGTCAGAATTTGAAAACTACTGTTTCCAGAGGCTCAAATGATTACATAGCTAAATAAGAACCGAAGTTAAAATCCGTATAGGAATTTAATCTAAAGATTCTAAGTCTATTTATCAAAAAGTTACTAACTGACTTAGATAAAGAGACAAAAGACTCAATTGTAAACTATCGTAGAGTGCATAGGTATGAGGTAACATAAACCTATAACCTAAATAACAACAGGCTGCAGTAGATCTTGTGAAACAAGTATACTAAAAACTAGCAATGCGTAGTATGGAGGGATCAACCATATGAACATAATGATCCCTACACCACGACGGAAGAGCCTCCACTTTAGTCGCATAGAATAGCGAAGAAGAGGATCTCCTATAGTAAGAAATCGCGTCCAAAGCTCGTCCAGTACAGTGCTTACAATGCAATACGGACCACACAACGGAATACATGAAGGTTGCGACCTTGCTGGTTGTGATAAAGATGACACGATTTACCCAGTGAAAAAAGATCCTCACATAGAGGAAGATTTCACGTTAAGATCCACAGTAGACAAGAGAGTAAATTACTCATGATCTCTGTGAAGATAGAGATGCTATCAACAGAAATGTATTGTGGTTGTTTATCTTAGCAATACCTGCTAAAACAACAGCGCCGGAGGATACGCGTATCCTATCATTCCGTCCTATAGATCAATAGAGCGTTAACAGTATTAGCTCAGAGATCTGGACAAGCCAACACATACGTCTGCAATTGATTAGCAAGCTGTGTCATAAATAAAACATCATTGGGCGCTCCCATAGATAGCAAATCTGATTAAATACTTGTTTGTTGAGAGTCCATTCTGACAGCAACAAGCGACCCGTAAGAGAACGGGAGTGCGATAAAACAATCAGACGACCCAGAATATGACGGACCAAAACTGAACTTGGTGTACTATAACCAACAGACGGATTCTTTCCATTAAATTGAATAACGGAAACAAAAGAGTGCCTCCCTGGTTCCGGAGATACGCCACTACTGTCGAATTAAAGGACAGGAATTTGGGCATGCGTTTCTGAATAATGTTCATGCAATGACATAAAGCAAGCCTAAAAAACATTATTCCGCGGAAGTTAAACTGATAGCTAAAAGACTGCGGAACCCAAAGACCCTGGCACTTCGAATCCGTAGGGATCAGAATATCCCAATCTGTTTGACTGGCAACCGTCATAACAGCCACACTAGGGTCCGGCAACTGCGGCGGCACTCTCTGAGTCAACCACCGAATGTTTGCCCCAGTCTGAATCTCTTGTAACACTAGATAGACAAGAGAATGTATAAATCAAGCAATTCATGGATTGCCGGAAAGTTGCCGTCGAAGAGAAGCTCCTCCGAGAACGAAGCGACTCTGAGAGAGTTCTTAACCTACTATCCACGCGTGGATGTAGCTAGGGCTGCATCACGTCTAACCAACTCCAATCAGCCACTGAAGGGCGGAGTTATACGTGAACAAACTACTGCCCTCAAAAGAAATTACATTGAGAATAATATCCCGTAAATCTTTTCTTGAAGACGTAATGATAACGCCTCAGTAAGGCGGATTACGTATAATAAAGCGTCTAAGTTAAGTCTACTATACATAATGTCGTTTCCAACATTGAAATTGGAAAAGACATAAACGGTGAAAAAGAATATATGCAGTCTTTAATCACACCGTCTAGACGCATATGAACTCTCGGTATGCCCTGCTCTGCCAAAATAAACTATATGTAAAAAAGATAAAATGGCAGAAATGAGCCACGCGGACAAGAAACTAAACTATCATGCTTAGTAGCAGGCTTGTATATATATATAATATATAGCGTCGAAAAATAAAACACATGTTGTAATGACAATATTGGACTGCGTCGGTAAGTCAGGGACAAAGTCCCTGTACCGATCGAAAAATCCGAGTCCAATGACGCTATAAGTCTCTTATCCAAGATCGCAGCAATGAAGTCCGAACAATAATCACTGGAAGAAATGCCAGAAGATATGAAAGGCATCTTCCGATACTACTAAAGGGAAAACTCGAAATCTTTCGAATCCCTTTCGCCATCCTGTCGGACCCTATAAAGCGTTCGGTCGTCCGTAGCTTGATGCAACCGCGGACCGCACCGACCCAGCGCCGTCGGATAATTCCTGATTCGACCGAGAAACCGTCAATTGCTGGGATGCTGCGAAACAACTGTGCTAACTCGGATAGCACGTCCGTCACTGAGGCCTGAGGAGCAGCGGTCTTACGATGCATTGCCGCAGGAAGCTCCGAGATCGTTACCCCGTGCATACTTCCAATATGCGAGCGAACGGAGTGTATAGGCCTCGTGTCCTTTGGCTACCGGATGGCGCGACCTATTCGCTGTGGAATCACTGAATGCCGAAACTGATCGGATACTCGAGGTCACATAGCCAATGTGCGGTCGTGTGCCCTGCTGTGAGGATGAGGAAGCATTAAAGACAGTCTCTCGGACTGTCAATATAACGGAGCGTCCCGAGCAACGAACATATGCTCCGAATGTAAAATATCTGAACCACAACATGCGGTCCCCTATGTTGTTGGCTTCCTCCGATCCGTCCTCAATCTGCCGTCACTGGGTGAGTACTAAAGTAATTAAAGTGCTCGCATCACCCAAATCTCCTTCCTAGACCGCAACGGACGAACCCGGCAGCCGAACCATTCGATGAATGTACGCTACACCGGGTGAGCTAGCGAATGTCACTCCGTAAGCGATAGACATATTCCATGAGCACTTATTGCCGCTAACTCTTCATTAACTATGACGACAGAGGCACACTTTTGAAGACATCTCCATAACTCTTCGAACAAGAAACCAGAAATGCTTGGATAGCAAGCATAAAATAATAATATATATAGCGTCGTTCAATAATTCGAAAGTTTGTGTGACATTATTGGACTATGTCGGAACTGAGGGACGATGTCCCTGAACCGAACCAAAAATTTCTAAGTCCACCGACGCTATCAGTTTCTTATCCGACATCGCAGCATATGTTGTTCCGAAAGGGAAAGCTTGAAATCCACCGAATCCCTTTCGGTATCCCGTCGGACCGGATGAAACTTTCGGACGTCCGTACCCGCTTCCGCGGAGCGTCCCGACCCAGCATCGTCGGATAAAATATATGCGACAGATTCAGTTGATGCTGGGATGCTGCGATAAACTGTGCTATTAAGGAAAGCACGTCCGTTCCCGAGGCCTGTGCAGTAGCGGACTTACGATGCATTGCCGCTGGAAGCTCCGTGTACGTTGACTCCCGCACACTTCCTATGCGAACGTCCGGAGTCTGCAGGCCTCGAGTCCCCGGCTACCGACCCAGCGCTGTCGGATAATTCTCGATCCGACGCCGTTTCTGTCGGCTGCTGGGATGCTGCGATAAGCTGTGCTATGTGCACAAGAATGTCCGGCGTCGAGACCTGCGGAGGCGCAGTCTATCGGTGCTTCGCCGAGGGCAGCTCCGCATCAGATGGCTCCCGCATACTTCCTATGCGAACGTCCGGAGTCCATCGGTCTCGAATCCCTGGCTGCCGGATGGTGTGACCTGGTCGCCGAAGAATCCTTGATCGGCGAAGCTGGTAATATATCGGCGGTCACGCAGCCAAGGTGCGGTCGTGTGCGCTGACGAGAAGAGGAAGCCTTAGCAGTCTCAGCGGACTGCCTATACAACGGAGCGTCCCGAGCGACGGACGTATGCTCCGCTAACGACACATTTGTACCACAACATCTGGGGCCAGATGTTGTTGAACGAGAGAGGGGCCTCTCTCGCTTGCCGTCCGGATGGACCGGAACGAGCTATGAACCGGACTAAAAGGCTTCCTCCGTTCTCCCTCCGATCCGCCGTCACTGGGTGTGCATTAAGTTAATTTTATAGTGCTCGCATCACCCCAAAATTCCTTCTAGACCGCAACGGACGAACCCGGCTGCCGAACCATTCGGTGAATGGACGCTACACCGGGCGAGCTAGCGGACGTCAAAGGCCGTCGAACCTACTAGGGTCCTCTTAGGCAATTGGCGTATTACATGAGCACTTTTCCGCTAGCCCTTCATAATTGTGACGACGGAGGCACACTGTTGGAAGACATCACAGATACATCACCCTAATCTTGATCGTCTGAAATAGAAATTGATAAAGTAGAGTGACCCTGCGGGGAAAGGACCGGAGTGTCCAAATCCCCAACAACATACCGTGACATACGCTTCCCATATTGTCATCGAAATCATACGATACAGAACAGGAGTTAATGCGAGTACACTGACCACATATAGAATGAAAATAAGGTCAGAGGAAGACTTCCTCTTAAAACAATTGATCAATATCCTTTCAATGTGAAAAGAAAACAAGTCCTGGTACTCGCACTAACCCCTGGCAATCAAAATACATAATAATAATATGATCCATTAATATAGAAAAAATAATTGAAATCAAAATATTTTGAAAAAATATTTTTTCAGAACAGCCCAAGTTTCTGAAAAGTAACGTTGAGCCCCAATGGATCCCAAGCCTAAGTGTGGACAAAAATTTTAAAAATATTTTAAACAATTTATTCAACACTTACGAACAATAATAATGTATCTAGTTATGATTAAAATAACATAAAGATATTATTATTTAGAAATCCCCCCCTCACACAGAGGACTGTTGTAAATGTAAACAATGAGTGTAAAAACACTAAAATAAGACTCCAGGCACCCAGGCCCGAAATCAGTTACCAAAAATACCCCATCTGATGCAAAACAGAGACTTCCAGGGAAGAAACTGCAGAACATCAGATGGTAGATGCAGAACACAACGCCTAACCACCCGTAGGTGAAGACGTAAACATGGGGAAAGAACAGAATTCATTCTGTTATTAAGCTAAAACTCCCAAGAAATTTTAGTAATAATAATTACAGAAACTATGCCAAAAGCATGGGAGAATAGCAAGGGGGAATTAAAGGACAGGGAGAGAGGAAAAACACTTGAAAAAACAGTGTAACTAAATAATCAGAATGACAACAAAATGGCTGCTGCCTTGAAAATAGGTAACTTAACATAATTTCATTAAAAAATTTTAAGTTACAGCCCTGATAATATTCTGTCACACATTCTTTTCCTCTCCTCCTTTTCTATCCTCCTTAGAATCACCATTTCACTAATATTTATGTGTCTGGCATCATTTAAACTGAGATTTAAAAGCACAAAGATCAGTCAGATGTTAACTGATGAAGGGCCAAACTTAGAATGATAAATGGCGCCAATTTCGGAACGTCCTTGACACTGCGCATGCGCAGTGGGGGCGAGGTGTGGAGGGCCTTTCAGGACATGTTTTCTTTAGTTTTAGATGCAAATTTTGGGGATTGGGGGGCAAAATTTGTGTTTGGCCCTATATTTTAAGAGTTAGCACCAGCTATGTCTGGGTCATTGGTACAGTATAAAAATATAACCTTTACCCTTTGAACCCTAGCAGCCATTTTTCCGGCCAACAGCATGATACGTCATAACATCATTAAATAGGATAGCTGTTCTGTAAATGTATGGGGTAGACCAATCAATATTTTCAACGTGCAGCCCCAAAGCTGCACATTGAAAATATTGATTGGTCTATCCCAAATAATGAATATGGACTTTTCTAATTGCTGCCATTGATTTGGCATGGAAGATACCATTAGAGTTCAAAGGGTTGAGATACAAGCTTCTTGAAAACTACACCCAGATCTCTAAGGATCGAAACAAACATTTGATGATTTTCTACTCTGATACTTACTGGAAAATCGAGTATGGAAGCTAAGTTAACAAGGCATACAAATAAAACACACTAAAGCTAAGATTACCATTTCCACCAAGCAAGATAAAATTTCAATTCATCCATCCCTTGATGAAAGTTGCCACAACATATGAAAAAACATCTGGCATGGTCAAAAATAACCTTAGTCATCCATTCTGGTGTTAAACGTTTGTAAGCTAACCAAATAACAAACTGTTTCCAGCAGAAAATAGAGTGTGGAGAGATGACCTTTCTACCAGGGATGAAGGAAAGGAAAAGTCTCTTTCCTAATGAATTTAGTTCAGTCAACATAGGCCCCAAGAGTGCAAACTGGACACAAGAGAGGTCTATTCCCAGAATGATCCTCAGGAGGTAAAGCCCTAATAATAATAGGTTTAGGGGCTACATCGGGAACTTGATTCTGAGCTAAGAAGATAGCATTGGTAGTAAAAGTAACTGTATTACCCATGCTCTGAAAAAACTGTGGCCCAATGGAGAGGGCATGAATCTCACTGACTCTCCTAGCAGCAGCAAAGGTAAGAAGAAAAGCCATCTTGTAGGTCAGAAGCATCATATCGGCATCAGCTAAAGGTTCAAAAGGCATAAGAGAACCCAAGACAGGTGCCATTTAGGTTTAATTCTGAGTGTTTTATGTCTTTTCAAGGTAAAATGTTTCATAAGATTGGCCAAAAATGGGTTAGAGCTGATATGAGAGTTTTGGGCGAACAAGAAAGTTTCAGGCAGCAGAGAGTGATAGCCTTTAATAGTAATAGGTTGAAGATCCTTGGTGTCAAATATGTAAATTAAGAAATCAGCCAGTTGAGCTATGGACGAATGTTGAAATGTCATTACTCAATACATCAATAAGTGAAAACATCTCAATTAACATTGTATGCTAAGGCAGTAGAGAGCCTTCTGGGTGCCGAAATGCAATCCACTGCTCTCTAAGAAAAACCTCTTTCCCCGAGGCAGGACCTGATAAAAGACAGGTATGACAGTGCAATTGTCTGTTGTTGAGCAGAAATCTCTGAGGCTGACCTTGATGGAGAAGATATGCATGAAGAGGCAATTGTAATGGAACATCTAGAAGAAGGGATAGAATCGGACTGATCCAAATTTTTTGAGGTGATAGAGCAACAATTAAGAGTATATGGCAGTCTTCAATCTAGTTCAGAATGCACTGAATAATTGGGATCGGTGGAAAGGCATAGCCATCTATCTCATTCCAGTCGAGAGGCAGAACATCAACTACGTAGATGAGAGGGTCTGGATAAGGCGAAATGAATGTGTCAAGTCTTTTGTTCCATCTTTTCATGAATAGGTCAATGTGGGGAGTGCTCCACTTGAGACAAAGTGACAAGAAAGCTTCTCATTTCAATATCCATTCAGATGAGAGAATTTTGCCTTTGCAGGATAGAGCATAGGCTAACAAGTTCAGGCGACCTGGAATGTGTATGACTAGCATGCGTATGTGATTCTGATGAGCTAGCAGAAACATCTCTCATCAGATAATACATAGGAATAGAGTGAGTTCCTCCCTGATTATGTACACTACGACTGTTGAACTGTCCGAAAGAATAAGAATTGAATGATTTGACAGGAGAGATAACCTTTACCTGAGAGTCAGAAGAACTGCTAACTACTCCTTCTGTTTGATATGCAGCATTGCTTGATCCTTTGACCATATGCTTGGAGTTTGTAGATTCAGAGAATTCAGCATAGCTCCCTGGCCTAAATCACTTGATAAGCTGTAAGAATGCAATTCATATTGGGTCCAGGGGAATTCCTTGTGTGAGCCATGAGATGTTCTACCACAATGAGGTCTGATTGTGAATGGATTCATTCAGTGGAATAATCATGTCTAACGAATCGACAATTGGCCTCCATCTCTGAAGATGATAAAAATGAAGATAACATAGAAAATAGCTGGCCCAGAGAAATGAAGTCTGTCATAGAAACACAAAGTCCTATCAGATGAAGAAATTTACTGGCTGATACTTGAGCCAAGAGGGTCTCACACCAGATTGCGGCGAGTCAAAAATTCCACGCCCAGATGAATAAATGCTTGGGCTGGAATTAGATCCGATTTCTCCCAACAGGGTTGTAGACCCAGCGACTGAAGTAGCTGCAATAGATGATGCACATATTTCTCCAGAAGAAAAGAGTTTGCATCTCTGGAGGGTTTTCTAGTTAAGCTGAGGAAGTTACTGAGGAATGCACCCGGTGATACATCACTTAATTCATCTGATGGGTGAATGCCCAAGGAGCTGGGTTTAATCTGAACAGCACTGCTTTGAACTGGTATGCACTGCCTCAGAGTGAGAAACGGAGATATTTGTGAGATTGAGGATGAATTGGAATGAGAACATAAGCAGCTTTCAGATCTTTTCTGGTCACAAAGAAGTTCTTGTGTATGGAGCTCCGGACTAACCTGAACGTTTTCATGCTGAATTTTGGAGATTTGATCAAAAGGTTCAGATAGCTCAAGTCTATGTCAGGTCTGAGTTGCCCATTCTTCGAAACAATAAAGAGTCAGCTGTATAAACCTGTAACTCTATTGAGAATTATTTCTGAATGATCTTGATCACTTCCTGGTCTAGTTGCACTGCTATCTCAGTATCCAAAAGTGACCTCGAGCTAGATTGATGGGGATGGAAATCAGTATCGGATTGCGTGTGAGAGAAGGGACTTCTGAATAGATGCGGAGTCTGAACTCTTCTAGTTGTAAAATCAAAGGATCTGTGGAGATATTCATCCATTGTGGACGGAAATGCACAATCCGATCCCAACTCGAAGTGTTTTGAAGTGACAAATTTCACTTTCTGGCCTGCCAAGGCCTTTTGGAGGAGAAATCTCTTTCTCCATGTCTAGCTTTACCGCTAGGTCTGCGGAAGCAGGCAGAGCCTGTAGAGGTAGCTGGAGACCTATTTGAGTTAGAAGTTCTACAGAAATAAGAACAATGTCTAAAAGCTTTACCTCTATTTGAAGAACTTTGATTGTCCATGTCAAGGTGGCGCATAAGCATTTGATTCTGAGAAAACTTGAGCACACCCTCCTGAACAGCTTGAATTTGTTTGTCAAACATCCAGTGTTTAGAGATAGAGGCGGCTGAATGTAACTGATTAGATTGGGTGTCAGGAAGAGATGGGTTAGAAAGAAGCATAGCATCTCATCTGAGGAGCTCTAAATTAGCCACATTGATAGCTTGAGTATTAATTGTGTTCATTATGCAACGTGAAAGAGATCTGAACGGGACAGCCGTGTCATCAAGTTCTTCAAATTCAGAAACTCTGGCAGCTAGTGCCACAACTAAATGATCAAAGAATGAAAGGATCTGAATAAGCTCTCTACAAAGGGTAGTTAATGTATCAAGGGTAGACAAATGGATGTTAACAGATCTTGGCAAAAACAATTTGAGAGCAGCAGTGTGTTCATCAAGCATAAGAGGTGAAGATGTCAAAAAATCACCAGAGATTTCGTATTTCCTAAATCTTTTAGGAGGCAGAACCATATCTACTCAACTGAAAAACGTGGATTTAGTAGCTTTAGACAGTAATTGTGAATTCATAGCCATGAAAGCATCATCCACTAAAGAAGACTGAGTAGGTCATACGAGAGATGAAGGCTGACAGTTACTTACAGCAAATCTCATTTCTATGGTCCAGAAATAACGAGGAGAGATAGGTAAAAACTATGGCTTTACCTCATGGACATGCTCGAAATTGATATCTAGTGACTGATCATATTCCGAGTTCCTCATCAGCATACTCATCCTCATCAATTCCCTCAACAGTGATTATGTAGTCTTGGACATGACTGAGAGACTGATCAATGAAGGCAGATGTTATAGGAGTCAGAAGTGGTAAGGTCTCAACTCTGTTTGTGCACATTAGAATGTGAACATTCAGCTTGGCGTTTCTGTGGCTGAAAAGACTCGGTAAACAAAGTGAATGCCATAGCTGACTGTTTAAATGCTTCGTCCGAACTGAGAGGATCAGAGTGAGCCACAGGAAACACAGATCTTGAGACTGAACAGGATCTTGAGATTCCCGTTTATTTATGAGCAGGTCTAGAAGTTTTGAGTGCTGATCTGTGATACTTCACAGAAGTACGACACTCCCAAGGAGGTGGATAGTTAGCATAATAGACTTAGTCATATTCATAAAACTGGTCATGAGCTGTATGACGAGATCTAGAATATTGACAGACATTCTGAAACTGTTCTGACCCATATAATTCTGAGTAAGATGTGTCAGATGTGCGACTGTCGCTTGTAAAGTAGGTTAAGAGCGACGCGACTGCTAACCTGTGCTTGACGTAAGCTTGAAGTATTGATACATTGTGAAGAGTACACACAAGAGAGTGATATGTCAGAGTTATGTGCAGTCTGTGATGGTGCATTGCTTACGTTGGTATCTGTGAATAAGTATTGCTCGAAATGCTAATGTTCCCATAAGTATTTTTCTGGTTGTAGCGGAAAGTGATAGTCCGATTTGCATTCCTAGTGGCCGTAGAGGTAATATTTATAGTCTTGTACCCCTGATTGTAAGCTTTGTGCTCTTGTCAACTATGTTCCGATTGGAGGTAGAGCTTACTTTTAAAGTCCATAGACTGTGCCCTTATGTATATTATAAGCTACTAATAATGACATTCTCTGTATAAGTAACATTTGTATTTGAAAAGTCAGACTTTTTAACGTCTATAGATGATGTAGAGCTTACATGGACTTTTCGACTGAAAAACTTTTAGAGAAAGGTTTATTCAACCCTTCTTTTCCTGGTCTAGAAAAAAACTTGTACCTGTTTACCTGCAAAAATTCAGAATATGTCTGTGAATCAATATCTTCATGATATGAAATGAAAGAAGTTTGGTTAACATCAATAATTTTATCCAAAACAGAAGGAGAGGGCAATGTCAGTAAAGCCTCAGAAGACTTCTTAGCATTTGATCTGATAACAGATTTAATGGTGGACCACATGTTCTTGGGCCAAATACCACAAATTGCTTAAGTATAATCTGGTCGGCATCCATTGCAAGTAATCTACATCATGGTTGTTGTCAACATGCTTCGAGAGAAGACATTTGCTGCATTGTTCCACAGGCAGCATTTTTAATCACAGGTGCCTGAAGTAACAAGAGACCCAAGGGGCCTGAAAGCACTCACCTGACACTGACAACTATCAACCAAGGGTCCTGATTTGAACAAACTTGCATCTGCCCCATTAAGAAAACCATATAACAAATATCAAAACATTCTGACAGGTGGATCTGGAAATTTATTTTTTTTTAAATATTCGTTATGTTGGACTAACTTATAATCTGGGCTCCCATAAGAAGCCCAAAATATGAACCCAGGGACTTGGCTTGAACAAACTTGAAGAATCTCACCTCCTTGAGGATGCTGTATTCCAAATATCAAAAGATTCTGACCACTGGAACTGAAGAAAAAAAAAAAATTCCTCATGTTGAACTAAGTTATAATTTGGGCTCCCTCAAGGAGCCCAAATATGAACCCAGGGACTTGGCTTTAACAAATTTGACTTTAACCTCCCTATTGATACAGTATACCAAATATCAAAAGATTCTTACTGGTGGATGTGAAGAAGATTTTTAAAGAATGTTCCTCATATTGAACTAAGTTACAATTCGGTCTCCCACAGGGAGCCCAAATATGGACTCAGAGACTTGGCTTGAACAAACTTGAACCACACCTCCCTAAGGATGCTGTATTCCAAATATCAAAACATTCCGACTGCTGGATCTGAACAAGAACATTTTTAAAGAAAATTCCTCATATTGAACTAAGTTATAATTCATGCTCCCACAGGGAGCCCAAATATGAAACCAGGGACTTGGCTTGAACAAAACTGGAATCTCACCCCCATAAGAATGCTGCATACCAAATATCAAAAGATTTTGATTGGTGGATCGGAAGAAGATTTTTAAAGAATATTCCTCCTACTGCCCTAATTGAAACATTTGGGCTCCCATAGAGAGCCCAAATATGCACCCACGGATATGATTTCAACAAACATCTGAAACAATCTTCCAAAGATGTTATATGTGAAATTTGAAAGCTTTTGGAGCAGTGGTTTGGGAAAGAAGAATCTTGAATATTTTCCCTATTACCCACAGTGTTAAAAAATGCTGACTCAGCATTTTTTCAAAAGTCCTAAAAAAAGTACCCTAAAAGATAATGGATAGCAATTTTTTAGCACCATTCCATTCAGTTGGTCCTAAGGAAGCTTCACACCAAATAAGAATTCTCAGTGCTGTGTAGTTTTGGAGATATGGGTGTTTGAATTTTCAACTATTTTGGGTCTTTTGGAGACCGAATTTGATTGTTTTGGAGACTGAACGTCGTGGAACTCTTCTTCTAGGAGACAGTGATGACAGAAGAAGAGTTTAGGAGACAGTTGGTAGGAGTTTGAGAACATCTCACAATTCCAAAATTTCTGAATCAGCCTGACTTGAAGAAAATCAATCAAATTTTGAAGCACAGCAGGGCTTTATGTAAAACCCCTTCTTATGCATATTCCTGTGTAGGTTGGTTTACTTGAGCAATTGATTCCCACAGGACATTTTGAAAAAATATTTTGGCATAAATCAAGTTCTTATGACCCATTAATGCTTCATATCAAATTTGGTTCAAATCAGCCTCTCGGTTTGAAAAATAGAAATTTTGGGCGGGGCAAAAATTCTTGCCACTCCCATAATGACGGCAAATATTGCCCTTCAAACAAACTTCTCTTGAACAAACTTAAGTCTACAAATAAAAAGGAAGCTGCATACCAAATATCAAGTCTCTGCTACAGCTGGTTCATGAAAATAAGATTTTTTAAAAAATTGGCTCAATATGAGCAGAAACCCAATTTGAAGAAAAACACAAAATGCCCCTATATAACCACTACTCATGTGAAATTTCATTAAAATGTGGCCAGTGGTTTGTGAGAAAAAGACGCAACACCACCTCCATGACAGACATCAGATAAAAAGTGATCAGAATAGCTCACCCTGACTTTCAGTCAGGTGAATATGGAAACGTGAAACAAAGTTAACACAACCTGAAAATGCATAACATATAATATGGGTGTCACAAAACATTATAGTGGTATACAACAATAATAATATATGGACAATATACATATAATGTTTTTTATATCTGGTTTATACAACAAGTTGAAATATAGATAATATTTTCGAGGCTCTGCCAGGAAAATATTAACTGTATTTCAACGAGTTGTATAAACCAGATATAAAAAAACACTATATGTATATTGTTTTTATCTGATAGTAAACAGCAGTTTCACTCGTTGAGGTTTATATTCACTTTTTTTCCCACGAGCCTCCGTAGAAAACGAGACAAAGCAAATGGGATGAGACAAACAGAGTTGTGCCCCTTATATCACAAAATTGATGATGGTGATTGATTCACACTCAAGGATTTGTCACTACACTGCAACAAAAAGGTTAACAGGTTACATTAAATTTTGCGTGAAATCAGTGAAAAGTGGATTGTTTAATAACTTTTTCATTCGGAATCGGACAATTTTGGAACAACTCTCTGGAATTTACGTTTTCTTGGTGGTGCCGTTGTAAGATTTTCTGTGAACTGGTAAGTGTATATGTTCATATTTTGTACATTTAATGTTGCTCTGTAGAATAATTGTTGAACACTGTTCACTGACATTGTGATTTCTTCGCGATTTAGAATGTTTAAGGCCAATAATGGTACTGCTGCTGCTGGTGTAATTATGACACTTTGTCTGCTGAATTGGTGATGTTATTGCAGAATCAATTGAACTTGAAGCTGAAGGGCACGATGATTTTCTACCGTGTTCAGACAGTATGTTGGAATAATGTGTGATCAATCGAGAAGCTTCAAATTTCAATTAATTATGGTCCACTTGTTTTTGTTTACAATTGTATGAAACGGTTTTTTTTCAGGTAGCAGATGAACTTATAATTAGGGCAGTACTTTGATCGTGGATGTAGCTGTAACTATAAATAGCGCCCTACACATTATTGACACTGTACTCGGAATTTCTACATAAGATTTTGAACGAAGTAGTTTGTAATTATTTCTTTATTTCAACTAAATAAACCGAAAATTTGAATGTTTATACTTATAGAAAATATTTCATATTATTTCGATAAAATATCACTTGCTCCTTCAACGAAGAATTCAAACGTGCATTGTGAAATTTATGAATGAATGAAAATGGAATCGAATGAGGTCAAAGGTTGTTCGCATAAATTATAATTAAATACAACACCCGAGGTATATACTTCAAGTGTATAAAATGGGTGTTATACTCTATGGTTATCAGATAAAATAATATATAATATACATATGTGTATAAATAGAAACTAATATATAAAAGTGTATGAGGAGTACCTAAGCCCTGCAACAAGCCCCAACTTTGGGGGTGGGGAGAGGTACTGTTTGCATCTAGAAACTAAAGAAGAGAGCTACCTACATAATATTAGTCAAAACCTACACAGGACACATTATCAAAGATGCTTAAGCTATGTTATAGGTGGAGCAGTACAGCCGTAGCATGGTGAAATTTGATATTGGGATGGGATATGCTTCAGATTTAAGAGCAAAACAGAAAGGCCTAAGTTAAGAAGGAAAGTGGTAAATCACCCATATAAATGCATATTATTTACTTTATAATACAAATTCAATGTAAGAAAACAATTTCAGACCAAAAAATGATGCAGGAAAATGGGAGACTTATTTTCGTTACGTTTCAAATAATTTTTTAAAGAAAAATTTTATACACTTTCCTGAAAAAAACTTCGCCTGAAAAACTTCAGAGCTGTGATTTATTAATCCAAGTCAAAGAATTAGGATGACTTTCAAAATTGCTGTAGAAGATAAATTTGTTGTGGAGAGAGATAATGTCATTCATTGTTGATGAAAAAAGAGGTAATTAAATTGACCATGTTTTGGCAGGAACATGAAAAAATTTAAAGTAATTTATATATTTTTTATACTTACCAATGGCCCAGACTTAGCTGGTTCAAACTCCAAAATATCCAGGGCCAAACACAAATTTTGCCCCCCAAATCCCCAAAATATGCATCCAAAACCAACAAATTAATGTCCTATATGGTCCTCCATACTTTTGTCTACTGCACATGCACAGTGTCAAGGAAGTACTGAAATTGGCACCAAGCCTCATTCTTACAACCAGTGCCTGCTAAATGTTACATAATCAGCGGGGAGGTATGAGTTCCCAACTCATGGAAGGGCCATCCCCGTCTGGGCCATTGGTAAGTATAAAAAATATATAAATTACTTTAAATTTTTTCATATTTTTGTACTGTAACCAATGGCCCAGACTTAGCTGAATAGAAAAAAGGCTGGAGGGCCTAGGACATAAAGGAAAATCCAATAAGCTCAATTATATATAAAGGAATATCTCCTCAAGGAAAAAAGGAGAGAAGGGATTTATATATGTCTTTCTTATTTATTAGAAATAAGAAAGACACGATACCAACCAAATAATTGAGCATTATATCATCTATAATTCTCTATTAACAGCCAGTATAACCCATTATACTAATTTAATAAAGGGAAGCCAATAAATAAAGATAGTCCAGAGAATGAGACTCTTTATACTCATTTAAAAGTGTCCGAGGATTGTATATTAACGCTCGTATGACACATGATATATACATGCTTCATACCGAGCCACACTTTAAAAATATTACATAAATGAGATATATATTAGCTTTACACTTTAAAACCATCCCAGCGCCGACTCGGAATTACTGACACTGGAGGAAGTATTCCCTTGCTTTTCACTATAAGGCCGGTGATAAAAGGGAAAACCGTCCCCTTCCCCTTCCCTTTGCTCTGGGTCAAATCACCACAGAACGAAGAGGGCAGCAGGACAGAATCACTGCTGGAACAGAAAAATCTACATAACTATAGCTGTAAACATTTAGTGGACGACATTGTGAGCAACAGATAAAGGACCTAAACATCTAAGGTCGCCTGAAATAGACTCTATATTTCTAAGGTAAAACTTTGTAAATGTAGAAGGCTGTGTCCAGTAAGCAGCTTTCATGTGATCAGTAATGGCAATACTGTTAGAATAAGCCCAAGATGTGGACAGCACTCTAACTTCATGCGCTGAAACAGACTGCTGATTAGAAGATAAACTTTCATAAGCAGTACGAATTGCTAATTGAATCCATCAAGCAATAGTATGAACAGAAATGTCCCTTCTATTGGGAATTAATGATAAAAAGAAGCATTTTCTTCCTTTTCTGATAAACTCTGATCTGCATTTATAAATGCGCATAGCTCTTACTGGACACAGCAAAGGTCTATGGCCATCTGAGGACAGAAGAGCCTTAATGATAATAGGCTCAGGATATTTATTAGGAGCCTGGTTCTTAGCCAAAAATCCCACCTGAGTAGTTAAAGTAATAGTATTACCAACACTACGATAATGAGAAGCATCAACAGATAAAGCCTGAAGTTCACTAACTCTTCTTGCAGAAGCAAAGGCTAAGAGAAAAGCTGTTTTATATGTCAAGAATTTGAACTCTACAGCATCCAAAGGTTCAAATGGAACTTCTTTATGCTTCAACAGAACCCAAGCTAAATTCCACTTAGGAATTAACCTAAGGGTTCTTGGCCTATTGATCGAATTTTTTTAAACTAACTTAGATAAAGAAACATTAGATCCGATTTCTAAGCTATCATGATGAGCATAAGTGTCCGATAGGACAGACCTATATTCCTTAATAGTGACTGGCTGCAGTTTGAGAACGTCAAACAAGTAGACCAGAAAATTTGCAATGTCTGGAATGGAAGGATCATAAACATCTATCGACTGATCCTTACACCAACGAGAGAAAACCTTCCACTTTGCCGCATAATTTAGCGGATAGCGTCCACTGCTCGTCCTGTAAAGCACCTTCTGTGCAGGAAGGACCGCACAAGAGAAATACGTGAAGGTTGAGACCTTGTGGGTTGTGATGCAGTGTGCGAGATTTCCCCTGAAAGAGAAGGTCCTCCCGTGGATGAAGCTTCCTGGGAACGTCTCATAACAGACACCTAAGTAGAGTTATGAATGGTTTCTGAGATGACAGAGATGCTACCAGCAGTATCTTAAACTGCGATTGCTTGATCTTTAACAAGATCTGTTGAATCAATGGATATATCCTATCATCCCGTCCCAAGAAATTGAGAGAGCATCTACTGCATACGCTCGAGGATCTGGGCATGGCGACACGTCTGCAATTGATTGTTGAGATGTGTTGCGATGTGTCGCGAATAAGTCTATCAATGGTCGATCCCATTGGTAGCAAATCTGCCTGAATACTCACTTGTTGAGAGTCCATTCCGAAGGCAACATGCGACCTTTTCGTGAGAGCGAGTCTGCTAGAACGTTCAGATGACCCGGTATATGACGGACAGATAGATGAACGTGATGATCCAAGACAGAAGAATTCTTTCCATTAGTTCGAATATCGAAATCGAATGAGTGCCTCCCTGGTACTGAATATACGCTACTACTGTCGAGTTGTCCGACAGTATTTGAACATGTGAATTCTGAATTATTTTCATCCAATCACATAGTGCTAGCCAAATTGACAATATTTCTTTGATGTTTATATGTTTTTCCCGGAACACAGGGTCCCAAAGACCCTGACACTTCAAGTCTGTTGGGCTCACGGTCGCACCCCAACCTGATTGACTCGCATCCGTCATAATCATTAAAGCCAGATCTGGCAGCTGCAGCGGAACTCCTTGAGTTAACCACTGAATGTATGCCCAAAGCTGAATCTTTTGTTTTACTTGGTCCGATAAAACAATATTGGTTTCTAGCAAATGCGTCTTCACACTCCATATTTGAGTAAAAAATATCTGAAGTGGACGTGTGTGCAAGCGGCCCATCGGAATGAGGTCTGCAGCCACTCTTCACAGTCCCATCAGTCACATTAACTCCCTCGCTGTTAATACGTCTGAGTGTAGACAAAAGCCAACATAACAACCGACTAATTTCGCTCTGGGTAACGGAAGACGAACCAGATTGTTGTGAGTCTCGAAGCTCATTCCCAAGTGAATGAACGACTTGGACTTTGTTTACAATGAAACCGAGACGTCGGAGCAATAGAAGCAGACTCTGAACATCGTTCTGAAGAACCGTTTTGTTGCCGTATCTCTGAAGAATGTCATCCAAATAGGCCGACGTTACCGCAGACGAATGAGCCCGGAAATATGCCATTACCGAGTTCATTATTCGAGTGAATGCCCAGGGTGCTAGATTGAGTCCGAAGCACATCGCTCGGAACTGATAAACAACCCCCAGGACGGCAAACCGTTGGTATTTTCTGAATGCTGGATTCACCATAACATGAAAGTATGCATTAAGATCTATACTTGATGCATAATCGTTCACGCGAATGCTCGCCCTTACTGATCGAATGGTCTCCATATAAAACTTTGGGGCCATGATCAGTTTGTTTATCCTACTCAAATCTATTACTGGACGGAATGAGCCGTCTGGCTTCGGTACCAAAAACAGGTGACTGTAAAAACCCAGTGATTCCCGGTTTTCTACGACCTCTATTGCATTTTTCTCCAAAAGAGATTTTACCTCCGATAGAAGAGAATCTCTTTTTAGAGGGTTGGTCGGAAGCTGAGTCCAGCATGGACTTCGTGTTTACGGAGGTTTTTCTCAGAATGATAGCCTTAGGCCGTCCGAGATAAACCCTCAGACCCACTGGTCCTCTGTAACTGAAATCCAATTTTCCAGAAACCTTGTCAGTCTTCCGTCAACAGGACCACAATAGAGGTCCTGACCATCACCTCCGGACTTGCGAGGCCTACGGGAAGAGAAACTATGTCCTCCCCGTGCCTCATCCTGCCGACCTGGGGACATCTGGCCGGTAGTCTCGGCCAGACCCACATCACCTACCTGAATCGCTATTTTGATGATCCCTAGGGTAACTACTTGAGGATTTCTTATACCCTCTAGAGGAGCTTCCTTTGGACGAACTTGGTCCTGAAGCTCCTTCTTTACCCTTTTCTGCTGTATCAGTTTTTCTGGAAACTGACTTCAAAAGCAGAGTATCAGATGCTTTCTTAGTATCTTAGTAAGCTGATTGTAGATCAACGAAAGCTTGCCATCAAAGAGATAGTCACCGGATACCGGAGCGACTCGAAGTGAGTTTTTCACCTTATCATCCACGAGGAATGATGACGCTAGGGCTGCATTATGTCTAATTAACTCTAAATTAGCTACTGATAAGGCAGAGTTATACGTGGAATAAGCAATAGCCTTTGAAAGAACTCTTAATGAGGTACGAACGTCCTCGAATTCTTTTCCACGGAGACGTTGCACCAACGCTCTAGTAAGGTGATCTGCGTAAGACAAAGCATCTAGGTTCGCTCTAAAGGAATATATCGTTGTCCTCATTGTATAGGAGTGAATAGAAAAGGACGCAGGTAAGGACAAATCTAAGTCCTCAGCCTGTTCGTCCAAACGCAGAGGAACTCTCGAAATACCCTGACCTGCCGTTCTAAATTTATTTCTATTATTAAAAAACGGCAGATCCAGAGCATGTGTAGATAAAAAACTGCTTTTCCTCATCCCCGAGGATAGATTGAATATAGCGTCATTTAACAGTTCAAAAGTCCGAGACACATTACTGGACTGCACCGGATAAACAGGAATATCTTCCTTAACCCGGCCGAAAAAGTCGGAATTTAATGATGCAAGCAGTCTTTTATCCTTTGTCACAGCATTCTGATCCGAAGGAACAATGTCTGGAAGGTATTGATGAATAAACTCCATCGCTACCTTGTGTTGCTTCGAAAGGGAATAATCCAATTCACTCAATTCCCTTTCACCATCCGATTGGACCAGATTAGATTCTCGGTCATCCCTATCTGAACGAGCAGAGGAATGAACCGACCCAGCTTCATCCGATAGATCCACATCAGAAACTGTCGTAGGATGTTCCGGAGCCTGCTGGGATGCTGCGATGAGCTGCGCTATTTGCGACAGCAAGTCTGTAACAGAGGCCTGTGGAGCCACGGTTCTCTGATGCTTAGCCGCTGGATGCTCCTGGGACGGCGTGTCCAAAATAATCCTCTTATGCGGACGTCCCAATTCATGTGGCCTTGTCTCCTCGGCTATCGGATGGCGTGACTTTCTTGACATAGAATCATTCGTCGGTGATGCAGGCTGGATCTCCGAAAGTCACATAGCCAAGGTGCGGTCGTGTGTGCTGATAAGATGAACTGGAAGCCGATAGACTAGCCAACCCCGGCAGCCTATTTGATGGAGCATCCTGGACAGGAGGAATGGACGTATGCTCCGACTGACGAACGTTCTGAACAACAAGCATCTGGCCCCAGATGCTGTTTAAAGAGAGAGGGGCTTCTCTCGCTCACGGTCCGGTAAGACCTGGATGAGCCCACAGCAGAACTAGCTGGCTTCCTCTGTTCCGTCGCCGCAGGGTGAGCATGTTTCGATATTATAGTGCTTGCAACACCCTTTTTCCTATCCTCGACCACTATGGACTTACCCGGCGTCACACCACCCATATTCTGAGTGATAGATCCACCGGTTGAGCTAGCTGGCAACAAGGCCGTAAATCCCATGATCTGAAATCTAGGCCCTTGTCTTATTCCACTGAGCACTTTTGCCACTAGCTCTATGTTTGATTGCGACGACGGCAGCACACTTTCTGATGGCATCACTGATACATCACCAAGTTCTTGTTCCTCTGAAAAAGAAACTGAAAAACTGGAGTGACCTTGTGGTGAGAGAACAGGCATCGATCTCTCACCACTAACAACATACCATGACACACATCTCCAACATTTGTCATCCCAATTGGCACAAACAGAACAAGAGTTAGTGCAAGAACAATGACTACAGCAAACACAATGAATGAGGAAGATTTCCTCGACTTACAATTTGAGCAATAATCTTTCATTTTGCCAAAAATTACAAGCCAACATTACTTGCACTAACCCTGATAATAATCTGACAATCCAATACAAAAATTTCGAAAAATAAATTCCTAAAAAAACTTTTTTCGAAAAATTTTGACATGAGCCCAAGTTCCCAAAGGGAACGATGAGCCCAAATGGATCCCCAAAAAAGTCTAAGTGCAGACAAAATTTTTTTCTCGATTCTAAAAAAATTAATGCTACACTTCCGGAGTATATAATGTATCTGATTAAAGACCTCTAACATCATAATGACTAGGAAATTATTTACAGAAAGTAACCGTTGTCAATGTAAACAACATGCAATAAAAAACCAGAAACAAGACTCCAGGCACTGAACAACACGGCCCGAAGTCAGTAACAGATTTTTAAACTATCCGATGCAAAACAGAATCTTCATCAGGAGAAACTGCGATACATCAGATGGTAGATGCAAGACCAAAAACGCCTAAACACCCCAAGGGTGATGACGTAACCATGGGGATATACAGAATAAACATTCTGTAAACAAGTTAAACTCCCAAGAAATTTTCAAGAAAAATATTTCAAAAAAGGTCCAAAAAGCATGGGAGCTTAACAGGGGGGTATCAAGGAAGTAGAGGGAGGAAACTCTTAACAAACAGTGGCAATTTCATAGCAAGAATGATAACATCAGGCCCATGTCCCGAAATTAGGGAACATGAAATAATTTTCAATAAAAATTATAAGTTACAGCCCTGAACACATCAAACCACTGTTTTTTCCCCTCATCCTCTTAATGCATCCTTGGATCCACCAAAATCACCATTACTTTGTGTCTGGCATCATAAAAACTGAGATTTATAAGCACAGAAGTCAGTTAGTTGTTACTGACAGAAGGGCCAAACAAAGAATGAGACTTGGTGCCAATTTTGGTACGTCCTTGACACTGCGCATGCGCAGTAGACAAAAGTATGGAGGACCATATAGGACATCAATTTTTTGGTTTTGGATGCAAATTTTGGGGATTTGGGGGGCAAAATTTGTGTTTGGCCCTGGATATTTTGGAGTTAGCACCAGCTAAGTCTGGGCCATTGGTTACAGTATAAAAATATGACAATGGGTGACTGCTCAAACAGTGACTGTGTTCCCAAGGTTTAGTGCACCATGCTTTTTGGCCCCAGGATGGTCCAGTTAGGTCCGATTTTTGTCTTTTGAAATTTCTTAGCTCCATAAAGGTTTTCACTCTTATGGACCTTAAAAATTTGCTCTTTTTCACCAGAGAAACATGATAAGGATACAACAGTTGTGTTACTTTGGTAAGATTCAAAGAAATTGCATCTGAACATTTACATTTTTCTATGTACTCGAGATCACATATCCATCAACATGTGTTCAGTGAAATTTTATTAACTTTTTGATGAAACATGTGAAACTAAGACCCTGAAAATTTCAAACTTGGAGTCAAATCGCATCCAACAGGGGATTTTGAATGAAATCAAATCTTGAATTAAAAGTCACCATGTTTCAAATTGTAGATATTACACCTTCTTACAACGGTGGAACATTGCAAATATTGCCAGTCCCCACTTAAGTGTTGTATTCAACAGCAATAAAAATAGGCCGATGAAATAGTCAGATGTGTACCCATATGCACAACTAGTAGAAAGCTGTATGACGGAGGACCATCACGGATGCCGACATTATGTACACCATACAAGGTATGGGTACATATAGAAATGGATTGGAGGAGTGTCTAATTTGATGGATAAAGGATTAATATCTCAAGATCAAATGATCAGATTTACATAAAAAACTATACAGCAAATCCCATCAGTAACCTGAATAAATATATAAAGTAACATGACAATAGGATTGATATTTTTTGAGTTATCTCATGCCAAAGGGATTGGAGGAATTTTCAATTTGAAGGATAAATGGGGTTAATATCTCCAGAGCAAATTATCAGATTTACACCAAAAACTATACAGCTCAGCACATCAGTAACCTGAACACAATTATAAAGTAACTTGACAATCCAAGCAATATTTTTCAAGTTATCAAATGCCAAAGGGATTGGAGGAATTTTCAATTTGAAGGATAAAGGGTTAATATCTCAGGATCAAAATAACAGGTTTACAATAAAAACTATACAGCTTGGTACATCAGTAACCTGAACACAAATATAAAGTAACTTGACAATCCAGGCAATATTTTTCAAGTTATTGAATGCCAAAGGGATTGGAGGAATTTTCAATTTGAAGGATAAAGGGTTAATATCTCAGGATTAAATTATCAGATTTACACCAAAAACTATACAGCTCGGCACATCAGTAACCTGAATACAAATATAAAGTAACTTGACAATCCAAGCAATATTTTTCAAGTTATCGAATGCCAAAGGGATAGGAGAAATTTTCTATTTGAAGGATAAAGGGTTAATATCTCAGGATAAAAATAACAGATTTATACCAAAAACTATACAGCTCGGTACATCAGCAACCTGAACACAAATATAAAGTAACTTGACAATCCAAGCAATATTTTTCAAGTTATCAAATGCCAAAGGGATTGGAAGAATTTTCAATTTGAAGGATAAAGGGTTAATATCTCAGGAATAAATCATCAGATTTACACCAAAAACTATACAGCTCGGCACATCAGTAACCTAAACACAAATATAAAGTAACTTGACAATCCAAGCAATATTTTTCAAGTTATCGAATGCCAAAGGGATTGGAGAAATTTTCTATTTGAAGGATAAAGGGTTAATATCTCAGGATCAAAATAACAGATTTACACCAAAAACTAAATAGCTCGGCACATCAGTAACCTGAACACAAATATAAAGTAACTTGACAATCCAAGCAATATTTTTTAAGTTATCGAATGCCAAAGGGATTGGAGGAATTTTCAATTTGAAGGATAAAGGGTTAATATCTCGGGATCAAATCATCAGATTTACACCAAAAACTATACAGCTTGGCAAATCAGTAACCTGAACACACATATAAAGTAACTAGACAATCCAAGCAATATTTTTCAAGTTAACGAATGCCAAAGGGACTGGAGAAATTTTCAATTTGAAGGATAAAGGGTTAATATCTCAGGATCAAATTAGACAGACGGACAGACAGACGGACAAAGGATGGACGATCGACGGATGGTCACCCCGGATGCCGGCATTATGTGTACCATACATAGTATGGGTACACCTAAAAAGGTAGAATACTCCAGAAATGGAATTAACCTAGTTTTGGAGACTGAACATCCTGGAACTCTTCTTTTATCATATCATCAGGTCTCTTGTACAGGAGACCTGATGACAGAAGAAGAGTTTAGGAGACAGTGGTGACAGAAGAAGACTTTAGGAGACAGTTGGTAGGAGTTTGCGAACATCTCGCAATTCCCAAATTTCTGAATCAGCCTGACTTGAAGCAAATCAATCAAATTTTGAAGCATAGCAATGCTTTATGTGAAACCCCTTCTTATGCATATTTCTGTGTAGGTTGCTTGACCTGAGCAATTGGTGACTTTAGTTACTGTATCACTCAGTCAATCTTTACAGATTTCATCACTCAGACACATATAAGTTTTTGACTTAAGTCAGGATTCCAGTATTTCCTAGCACTGACATTAAAATACAATGCATGAAACAATGAGTTCGTAATTTAGTTTTAGAACCACCTCTACATGGACACATATACAACATTTCTGAAAACAGAGATACTATATTTTCAGATGGGACTGAAATGGATGAATGACAGTTAGTCAAGCGGCATTGTCTATTGGATTACTAATTAGACATTTTAACCATTAGATTAATTTTTTCGATAATTGTTACCTCATAGTAATGGCAGCAAACAATGATGTAAAACACTGCCAAGATAAATGCAGCAGAAGAATACATTTGGTGGCAACCTTTTCACAGCAATATAAAAGTGGCAGTTGGGGACTGTATGGAGACTTAAGGGTTAATATTTATGACATCCACAATGTTTGAGCATTTCAAAATCAAAGCAACAAATAGCTATCACAACTTAAGATGCCAGCCATCAGAGTGCAAATTCTAGCAGGTTGCTACTAAATATTTAGAAGTAAATTGAATTCAGTATAAGGGGGTGCAGTGGT
The DNA here is from genome assembly GCA_031216915.1 of Pictodentalium vernedei. NCBI lineage: Eukaryota > Metazoa > Mollusca > Scaphopoda > Dentaliida > Dentaliidae > Pictodentalium > Pictodentalium vernedei. Next base: position 710,616,950 of record CM062297.1, read on the forward strand.
TCTATGTTTCAGTGGTTAGAGCAATGAACATGAAAACAGAAAAAAAATGACGGTTCGATCCTGACCACCTGAAACCGCATTGTGTCCTTGGGAAGACACTTGAACCTGATTGCCCACATGAGTGCATGGTGGTGCTGTGTACTCCAGCATACAGCATGTTGATGGTACACTTGCCTTCAACTCTGCTAACCCTGCTTGTCAGAGTTAGTACATTGGGGAGTCTGATAGTTGCTTACCACTGCTTGGTTGTTCTCTCCAGATACTCTGGCTTCCTCCAGAAAACTGTCTGTCATGATGTGACTCTAGCTGTTTAAAGTATCACCAATAAAACAAACAAACAAAAAAAACACATACAAATATTCGAACCAAATTTTATGCATTCCTTTTAGCAATAATATACACAGCCACTTTATCTGAATTTAAGCAAATATCAGAGTATATTTCCATTAAACTGAACATTTCACAATTCAACTAGAGTGCAATGTCACAGTGCCAAAGCTGCGATGATTCGTGCAACGCCAATAATCTTTTAAAACTCGGTGACAAAAAAACTTGTTAGTGACAAGTCCATAAATGTAACAAAAATTATCCGAATGACATGCACTATTGAGAGGGTATAGACATCATGAAGATACACTTGCATACCAAGTATGGAGTCATTCCATCAAGTATTTTAGGAGTTATGATGTTTTAAAACTCGTTGGTGACAAAAAACTTGTTGGTGACAAAAAAAACTTGTTGGTGACAAGTCCATAACTGTGACAGAAATTATCCGAATGACATGCACTATTGAAAGGGTGTAGATATCATGAGATACACTTGCATACCAAGTATGGTGTCATTCCATCAAGTATTTTAGGAGTTATGGTGTTTTTTAAACTCGTTGGTGACAGACCGACAGACAGACAGACAGACCGAATTATCCGAATGACATGCACTATTGACAGGGTGGAGACATCATGAAGATACAGTTGCATACCAAGTATAGTGTCATTCCATCAAGTATTTTAGGAGTTATGATGTTTTAAAACTCGTTGGTGACAAAAAAAACTTGTTGGTGACAAAAAAAACTTGTTGGTGACAAGTCCATAAATGTGACAGAAATTATCCGAATGACATGCACTATTCAGAGGGTCTAGACATCATGAAGATACACTTGCATACTAATATATATGGTGTCATTCCATCAAGTATTTTAGGAGTTATGCTGTTTTTTAATCTCATTGGTGACAGACCAGACCGATTGACCGACCGACCTACCGACCGACCGACCGACCGACAGACAGACAGACCGACTGACATTGCAACATATAGAGCTGCTGATCGCAGCTAAAAAACAACATGGTCATCATTTAACTCTTTGCATGTTGCTAGTGGCTATTCCTCAGCAGGACGGGATTTCTCCTGCTGCAGAAATAAGTATAATTTGGGCATATTTAATAAAAAATCGCGACATTGACGCCGTAGCTGCGACGGGTGGTGCAATCTCACAAAATTCTAAGGTCATCAAGGGCCATAACTCCATGAAAAATATTTGGAGCATTGAACAGTGGCTAGACATCAATAAGATACACTTACATGCCAAATATAAAGTCATTCCATCAAGTATTTCAAAAGTTATTGATTTTTGAAACTCGTCGGTCCCAGACAAACTCGTTGGTCACAGACAGACCGACCGACCGACCGACCGACCAACCGACAGACAGACCGACATTGCCACTTATAGAGCTGCTAGTCGCAGCTAAAAATTTACCCGCCAATTGTATAGAGTTGTTCATCAATGATTCTTGGAGTTAAATTTTAATAAATTTTTCATCAAATCTAGTCATGGCTGCTTCGAAGCAGCCATTACTAAATTTGATGAAAAATATATAGTAAATACTCAGCAGTTTAAGAGTTAAAGGATAACTATTTGGACAAAAGAATATTTTCTCTTCATTACAATGGAGCATTGTGCAGAAAAAAACCTTCTGGATACATTACCGATAGATAAAAATGACTGTTGATAATGTCTGTGCAAGAGCACTAATATAAAATGGTGACAAAGACACCCACTTTTGAGAGATTTTTCCCCATCAGATTAACCCTCTGCACATTGATGTCAAAATATCAAAACTTCACTCTGAAAAATTTGTCCTTTTATGCCACTAGGAATTTAACCAATTCAATTTTATTTGACAGAGTGTACTGAGCTTAAATAGGTTAAGTTCCAGTCACATTATGGGAAAGAGTTGCAGCTTGAAATTTTAGTATTTTAATATCAGTGTACAAAGGGTTAAACCTTTAAATAATATGACTAGAAGATGACCCATTCAAATAATTTTCTTAAATAACTGACATTTTTCTTTTTTTTCCTTTAAAACATAGCTTATGATGCCCTCAATGGAATAAGCTTGAGAAGCTTGTTTCAATGAGGGACCATAAGCTATGCAACGGAGACAAAATTTGAAAAAAATAATAAAATTTGAATAGTGGTTTTTGTAAATAGTGCTCAGCAGATATGACATTATATTAAATCAACGACTGAGTTATCTTGGGGTTTTCATTCCTGGAATGTTCTGTTCTGAGAAACATTTTAACCAGACACTGGGTGAGAGAACATGCTTATCAATAACTGACTGCATTCATTATCTCTGCACTCTGGAAAATTTCATTTGTCTTGTTGTTATATGGTACATGATGGGGAGAATTTCTGCACACTATAAAAAAAATTTCCTTAACATACCTATTAAGATGAGAGATTTAGCAGCTTCATATCTAACTCTTTCATCTGTATCATTCTTCATTCTATCTTTCAAGGCAAACAATACCATAGCATCTCCACTTCTCAACATTCCTAAATGCTGGAATAAAATATATTGATTGCAATGTTTCAACATTTGATGATACCCATTAATTAAATACAATGGAAAAACTTGACCAAAACTGAATTTAAAAAAAAAATTTACAATACTGACTTACCATTCAATGAAACTAGAAAACATAATTCTTTGTGAATATCACAATTTATTATATACTACTTATATGATAGTGCGAAATGTCTAAAAACAATTGTCCATATATACTGTCATGACAAATACTTACGGTTTATACCTTGGTTAATTTCATGCCAGTTGAGATATAAGGCTGAGGTAACTTCAAATCAGCCTGAGACCAAAGGTCTAACACTGAAGTGAAGTTAGCCAGGACACATATCTTGGCCAATATGAAAAAACAAAGTAATAACCTATTTATTTATTAAACCAAAACAAATAATCACAAAATTTTCTCAGTTCTGTTAGTTTTCTGACAGTGTTACTGTAAAAACCTATTTTGAGAGACCACTGTCATGAGAGATCACCTGTCTTGAGAGACTGCTATGACCTTGTACCATTTGGTTGTTTTAATCTGTAATGGACCTGTTATGAGAGACCACCTGTTTTGAAAGGCAACTTCTGCCTAGCAAAGGGGTCAGTCTCTCAAGACAGGTTCTACTGTATTGTTTCTCATTCTTTTCACAAGTGTGAAGTTTCTCCTTCTCCTTATTCAGGGTTCCTGCAGCTAATCAGTAAGTGGATTCCAGGCTTTTCAAGGCCATTTCCATGCCATATTTAAGGTTTTCATAGAAATAAAATTAAAAGGTTTTTCAATATTATTGACTAAAAATTGAGAGTACAGTACCAGTAGAAATAAGTTGTAGGATAATCACAGGACAATTTTGATGGTTTTTATATTTTTAAAGATTGTTTTCAAGGATTTTCCAGGCCACTTTTGGAGTTTTGGAGAAATTCACTGACTTTCTAGGCCTTGAAAATTGATTTTCAAATTTAACCCTTTACCCAACGCAGTCAATATCAAAATTTATTATTTTAAATATCACTTTTTTAAATTTTCAAAAAATTTCAACAAAACCATATCATGTGACCCCTCGTTGGAACGAGCTCGTCGAGCTCGTTCCAACGAGGGGTCACATGATATGGTTTTGTTGAAATTTTTTTAAATATAATATTTTTTCAACTGCTGAATTTGCATATTACGCGGGCGGATATGGGCGATTCGTTAGGTAAAGGGTTAAGGCTTGTCAAGGCCCACAGGAACCCTGTTGTTCAGCTATCCGGATGTCTTGGCTTCCCCATTTGGGGAAACAGAGACATATGGATAGCTTAACTATCTCTTCTCCCACTTCAACATATCTTTGATTATGACTCGAAATCTCAAGTTTTGCATTTAATTTTCTGTACAACTCTCTTCTCTTGCTCCACCCAGTCCTCACTCATTGCCATCATTAATTCATCATTCCAACACTCTGCTTCAAACCACTCTACTATGCCCAGTAAAACCAGTTTGTGTTTGAGGAGTAATGGTTAATGATTTTGTTGTAAACAATTTGGTTGCACCTAGTAACGATGGATCAAGAGGAACAATTCTGGCTTGGTTCATATTGGCCGTGATTGTCATAAGATCAGCCAAGTTTGAAGTGATATCGGTTAAGCAACTGGCAATTCCAGGAAAGAAAATCATATCTAACAAATAAAAGTGAATATTTCTCTGGAAGTGGCATGCATTATATGTTTAGATCAATACCAATAAACTTTTTGGGCATTTGGGCGATTTAAATGCAAGTAAAAGATTTGTAACTGTAATTAAACATTGCAACACATACAATAAAAGAGTATTTACTTACTGTTTTGAGAGTTACCATAATTATCTAATTCGTAGGTGCATGGAAAGTTTTTTTCTTGCAATGAACTGGTTGATTACTGAATTATTTTTAAAGGTGATTTAAAACATGGATATTTTGTTTTTGAAAGATACCATGCTACCAGCAAGAGTAGACTTAGTTTAGCAAGATATTGTTCATATAAGGAATGATCGTTTGTTTCTGTCTATTTCTTGAGTTAAGAACGTCAAAAAACAAAGGCCAAACATACCATTTACACAGTTTGGCCTTTGTTTTTTGGCATTCATAACTCAAGAAATAAACAGAAACAAATGATCATTCCTTATAATTATACATGAGGGGCAATAAATTTAAACACTCTCTACTTTGCGGAGCTAAAATAAAAACCAGGTCGCATCATGCTTCATAGTGATAACTGAATAACAAAGGCATAGTTTTCTAAAATTCTGTTTGAAATAATGATACATTTCACTGAAACATGTTCTTGTGCCATTAAAAATTTTATTGACCAATGAATTGCATAAGTTAAAATGAACGTCATAAACCACGCCCACACAAAACTTCAACCTCCTTTTCCATTTGATGGGAGGGTACTGTCATTAAAAGCAACACTGAGTTAAACTTAATTCTGATTTTGACCATTTCCTGAGAAACTGAAAACACTGTTTGTAAATGTGGAATTCGATATAAAACCAGATGATATGAAGGAGGTTGAACTTTGTCTCAGAAAGAGTTCATTCAGGCTATTTGGAAATTGGAAAGTTTTGTTCACGTGAGTTTAGTTTGTGGATTATTATATCCGGGCCATTGTTTATGTTTGATTTGGGTAAAACAGATGAATGCAGACGATCACCTATTGCATATAAACAAGTTGAACATGGAACACGGGTCAGCCGAGTGGGTGACTAGGGTGAAGAAGTCGCCTTGTTTTTCCTCAAGTCGCCTTGGCTTACATTGGGGGCAAAATTCAAGTCGCCCTCCAAAACTTCCTTGGGAGACATGGCAGTTTACTGTATTATCTTATGTTTTATTTCCAAAAACAAACGCTTCCACATTCACAAAAAAGTAAACATGGCTGCTGTTAAAATCTGTCATTCGGCTCTGAAAATAGCCTAAACTAGCCCAATTTTATATTTCTGAAAAGAGTTGTAATGGCATATTCATTCGAACAATACTCCCCACCTGATAGCAACCAGCACAAAATGCTATTTAAAAAGAAAAGTGCAAGCAAAAACAACGAATCACACAAGACACACATCGAGTTAATTAGAATTTATTAAAGTTAACCACCATTTCAAAACAAAAAAAAATGTGTAGGAGACAGTTCATCCATAAAAACATCGAAATTGCTTACGATTATGCTCTGTTCCACTGAAAAATTGGTTTCATTGAAATTCGCCCAGTAATTTTCATTGAAAGTTTTTCTTTGAAAACTTGTATTGGAAGGGGGTTAAATGCAATAAGGCTACGATGGAAATCACACATATTAGGATGGATAAGAATAGCAGGCCTTATAGCACTAATCGCACATGTCAATGTAAGATGGTCCACAGAAATTGTAATTTTACTTAACAGTGTATTATCACCCAGTGCACCAGGGGAGGGAGACAACTGAAATATTTTGTCATTTACCTTTGAAATAAATTAACTCAAATTGTTAATGACGCTTAATTTACAAAGGATATCGAAAAACTTTTTTAACTATGCTTTTCAATTCAATTAGGACATTCAGAAACCATGAATGACCCAGCTTCTTATTGAACTTGAAATTTATTTTAAATACTTTAAATATTTTTTTAAAAAGAATATACCTTCTATTACAGAGAAGAACACTCTCACCATGGGTAAGCCTAAATTTCAAATCCACTGCATTGAGGCAAATACAAAATCAACTGCATGCTAACCTTAGTCATCACTGTTAGGGAAGGAGTTAGGATATTCAGAAACCATGAATGACACAATTTTTTGTAGGGGAGGGGGGAGGATTTTAACCTACATGATTTAGTTTTGTGTGTGTATGTATGTTTGAATAACTTTATTTTTTTCTCCACAATTATGTCTTCTATGTCCATTTATTTTGTCACAATGTCATATACGTTTTATGTTTTTTCTGACTTCTCCCTCATGTCCACTGACTTCTCCCTCCTGGCCCCTGACTTTTCCCTAAAGTCTGTGGAGGGAGAAGTCACTTCTCCCTAAAATCAGCCGCCAGACTGCACCCTGACATGGAATAATAAAAAGCATGATAAGGATTTCATTGTTTATTAAATTTTATTTTGAAAGTCTTTTTAATATGATGAGATAAATTTTAATTACTTTTCATGTTGAAACAACATGAACGTTAAAAAATTTATAGTAATTTCTATATTTTTTATACTTACCAATGACCCAGACATAGCTGGTGCTAACTCTTAAAATATAGGGCCAAACACAAATTTTGCCCTCCAATCCCCAAAATTTGCATCTAAAACCAAAGAAAACATGTCCTTAAAGGCCCTCCACACCTCGCTTCCACTGCGCATGCGCAGTGTCAAGGACGTTCCGAAATTGGCGCCATTAATCATTCTAAAAACCAGTGCCTGGTAAGCGCTATGTACTCAGCGGGGAGGCAAGAGTTCCCAACTCCTGGGAGGGCCATCCCCGTCTGGGTCATTGGTAAGTATAAAAAATATAGAAATTACTATAAATTTTTTAACATTTTTATACTGTACCAATGACCCAGACATAGCTGAATAGTAAAAAGGCTGGAGGGCCAAGGACATAGAGAAAAATGGAATACGCTCAATAATAGAAAATAGAGTCATCCCCTGTAGGGAAAAAGAAGTAATAGGCCTTACATGTATCTTTCTTATTTATGATAAATTAGAAAGATACAACACCTTCCAAAATTGAGCTTCATACATCCATGTACTCTATTAATATCCAATATAATCCTTATACTAATAATTTTTAAAGTAAGCCAATAAATAAAGTAAGTCTAGAGAATAGAGACTCTTATACTCCTTAAAAGTGTCTGAGGATTGCATAATCATGTCCGTTGACATATGCAATATTCAAAAGCTATACTTTAAAAACTAAGACTTGAATGAATTTTTAAAACATAAACTTCTCACTAAACAACCATCCCAATAACAGCTCAGAATTACTAACTCCGGAGGAGGTATCCCCTTGTTTTCATAGTAAAACAGGTGACCCAAGGGAACACCCTCCGCCCCCCCCCCCCCCCCCTTTTTCTTGCCCTGGGTCAAATAGCCCAGAGCGAAGAGGGCAGCAGAACGGAGACACTGCCGAAACAGACAGCCTACCTAGCTATAGTAGCAACTGTTAAGTGAATGACATTCTGAGCAGTAGATAATAGACCTAACAATAGAGGCCTCCAGAAATGGACTCGATATTTCTGAGATAAAAATTCATGAATGTGGATGGCTGAGCGCAATGAGCAGCCTTCAAAAATCTATAATAGCGACACTATTAATGTAAGCCCAAGATGTAGAAGAACTCTTACTTCATGAGCCGAAATCTTAAGCACAACTGCTAAGTCAATGATATACCATAAGCAGTACCGATAGTTAATAGAATCCATTAACAATAGAATGGAGCGTAACGTCCTTCTACTAGGCATCAAAGACAGAAGAAGCTTACGCCCATAGTAATAAACAGATATCTGTTTATAAATACATAAACTCTACCCAGAAAGAGTAAAGGCCTATGCCTGTACGAAGACGGAAGGACCTTAATAACAATAGGTTCCGGATATTAGGAGCCTAACTCTTATGCAAAAATCCAACCTAAATAGTAACGGAATAGTGATTCCTATACTACGAAAGTGAAAATCATCCATCAATAGTGCATGAAACTCACTGACTCTACAGTAAAAGAGAAACCAACAGAATTACTGTCTAAAAGGTCAGAATTTGAAAACTACTGTTTCCAGAGGCTCAAATGATTACTTAGCTAAATAAGAACCGAAGTTAAAATCCATATAGGAATTTAATCTAAAGATTCTAAGTCTATATATCAAAAAGTTACTAACTGACTTAGATAAAGAGACATAAGACTCAATTGTAAACTATCGTAGAGTGCATAGGTATGAGGTAATATAAACCTATAACCTTAATAATAACAGGCTGCAGTAGATCTTGTGAAACAAGTATACTAAAAAATTGCAATGAGTAGTATGGAGGGATCAACAATATGAACATAATGATCCCTACACCAACGACGGAAGAGCCTCCACTTTAGCCGCATAGAATAGCGAAGAAGAGGACCTCCTATAGTAAGAAATCGCGTCCAAAGCTCGTCCAGTACAATGCTTACAATGCAATACGGACCACACAACGGAATACATGAAGGTTGAGACCTTGCGGGTTGTGATAAAGATGACACGATTTACCCAGTGAAAAAAGATCCTCACATTGAGGAAGATTTCACGTTAAGACCCACAGTAGACAAGAGAGTAAATTACCCATGATCTCTGTGAAGATAGAGATGCTATCAACAGAAATGTATTGTGGTTGTTTATCTTAGCAATACCTGCTGAAACAACAGCGCCGGAGGATACGCGTATCCTATCTTTCCGTCCTATAGATCAATAGAGCGTTAACAACATTAGCTCAGAGATCTGGACAAGCCAACACATACGTCGGCAATTGATTAGCAAGCTGTGTCGTAAATAAATCATCATTGGGCGCTCCCATAGATAGCAAATCTGATTGAATACTTGTTTGTTGAGAGTCCATTCTGACAGCAACAAGCGACCCGTAAGTGAACGGGAGTCCGGTAAAACAATCAGACGACCCGGAATATGACGGACCAAAACAGAACTTGGTGTATTATAACCAACAGACGGATTCTTTCCATTAAATTGAATAACGGAAAAGAAAGAGTGCCTCCCTGGTTCCGGAGATATGCCACTACTGTCGAATTAACGGACAGGATTTGGGCATGCGTTTCTGAATAATGTTCATGCAATGACATAAAGCAAGCCTAAAAAACATTATTCCGCGGAAGAAAATTGGTTGCTAAGAGACTGCGGAACCCAAAGACCCTGGCACTTCGAATCCATTGGGATCAGTATTATATCCCAATCTGCTTGACTGGCAACCGTCATAACAGCCACACTTGGGTCCGGCAACTGCGGTGGCACTCTTTGAGTCAACCACCGAATGTTTGCCTCAGTCTGAAACTCTTGTAACACTAGATAGACAAGAGAACGTGTAAATCGAGCAATTCATGGATTGCCGAAAAGTTGCCGTCGAAGAGAAGCTCCTCCGAGAATGAAGCGACTCTGAGAGAGTTCTTAACCTTACTATCCACGCGTATGGATGTAGCTTGGGCTGCGTCACGTCAACTAACTCCAATCAGCCACTGAAGGGCGGAGTTATACGTGAACAAACTACTGCCCTCAAAAGAAATTACATTGAGAATAATATCCCGTAAATCTTTTCTTGAAAACGTAATGATAACGCCTCCGTAAGGCGGATTACGTATGATAAAGCGTCTAAGTTAAGTCTACTATACATCATGTCGTTTCCAACATTGAAGTTGGAAAAGACATAAACGGCAAAAAAGAATATTTCCCGTCTTTAACCACACCGTCTAGACGCATATGAACTCTCGGTATGCCCTGCTCTGCCAAATAAACTAATCGTGTAAATGATAAAACGGCAGAAATGAGCAACGCGGACAAGAAACTAAACTATCATGCTTGGTAGCAGGCTTGTATGCATATATAGAGTCGAAAAATAAAACACATATTGTAATGACATTATTGGACTGCGTCGGTAAGTCAGGGACAATGTCCCTGAACCGATCGAAAAATCCGAGTCCTATGACACTATAAGTCTCTTATCCAAGATCGCAGCAATGAAGTCCGAAATAACAATCACTGGAAGATAATGCCAGAAGATATGAAAGGCAGCTTCCGATACTACTAAAGGGAAAACTTGAAATCTTTCGAATCCCTTTCGCCATCCTGTCGGACCCTATAAAGCGTTCGGTCGTCTGTACCTGATGCAACCGCGGACCGCACCGACCCAGCGCCGTCGGATAATTCCTGATTCGACCAAGAAACTGTCAATTGCTGGGATGCTGCGAAACAACTGTGCTAACTCGGATAGCACGTCCGTCACTGAGGCCTGAGGAGAAGCGGTCCTACAATGCATTGCCGCTGGAAGCTCCGTGAACGTTACTCCATGCATACTACCAATATGCGAGCGAACGGAGTGTATAGGCCTCGTGTCCCTTGGCTACCGGATGGCGCGACCTATTCGCCGTGGAATCACTGAATGACGAAACTGATCGGATACTCGAGGTCACGTAGCCAATGTGCGGTCGTGTGCCCTGCTGTGAGGATGAGGAAGCATTAAGGACAGTCTCTCGGACTGTCAATATAACGGAGCGTCCCGACCGACAGACATATGCTCCGAATGTAAAATATCTGAACCACAACATGCGGTCCCCTATGTTGTTGGACGAGAGAGGGACCTCTCTCGCTCACAGCCCGGACGGACCTGGACAAGCCAGGAACTGGACTAACAGGCTTCCTCCGATCTGTCCTCAATCTGCCGTCACTGGGTGAGTACTAAAGTAAATAAAGTGCTCGCATCACCCAAATCTCCTTCCTAGACCGCAACGGATGAACCCAGCAGCCGAACCATTCGATGAATGTACGCTACACTGGGTGAGCTAGCGAATGTCACTCCGTAGGTGATAGACATATTCCATGAGCACTTACTGCCGCTAGCTCTTCATTAACTATGACGACAGAGGCACACTTTTGAAAGACATCTCCGTAACTTTGCGAACAAGAAACCAGAAATGCTTGGTTATAGCAAGCATATAATAATAATATATATAGTGTCGTTCAATAATTCGAAAGTTTGCGTGACATTATTGGACTATGTCGGAACTGAGGGACGATGTCCCTGAACCGAACAAAAAATTTCTAAGTCCTCCGACGCTATCAGTTTCTTATCCGGCATCGCAGCATTCTGGTCCGACGAAAGAAGCTGTAGAAGACCAAGTCAGATGACATACACAACAGCATATGTTGTTCCGAAAGGGAAAGCTCGAAATCCTCCAAATCCCTTTCGGTATCCCGTCGGACCGGATGAAATTTAGGAAAGCACGTCCGTTCCCGAGGCCTGTGCAGTAGCGGTCTTACGATGCATTGCCGCCGGAAGCTCCGTGTACGTTGACTCCCGCACACTTCCTATGCGAACGTCCGGAGTCTGCAGGCCTCGTGTCCCTGGCTACCGGATGGTGTGACCTGGTCGCCGATGAATCTCTGACTGGCGAAGCTGACTGGATATCCGTGGTCACGTAGCCAAGAGCGGTCGTGTGCGCAACTATGAGAATGAGGAAGCCTTATTGACAGTCTACTCTGGACTGACTATATGTTGGAGCGTCCCGAGCGACGGACGTATGCTCCGAATGCGAAACATTTTGTACCACAACATCTGGGGCCAGATGTTTGAACGAGAGAGGGGCCTCTCTCGCTTGCCGTCCGGATGGACCGGGACGAGCTATGAACCGGACTAAAAGGCTTCCTCCGTTCTCCCTCCGATCCGCCGTCGCTGGGTGTGCATTAGGTTGATTTATAGTGCTCGCATCACCCCAAAATTCCTTCTAGACCGCAACGGACGAACCCGGCTGCCGAACCATTCGGTGAATGGACGCTACACCGGGCGAGCTAGCGGACGTCAAAGGCCGTCGAACCTACTAGGGTCCTCTTAGGCAATTGGCGTATTTACATGAGCACTTTTCCGCTAGCCCTTCATTAATTGTGACGACGGAGGCACACTGTTGGAAGACATCACAGATAAATCACCCTAATCTTGATCGTCTGAAAATAGAAATTGATAAAGTAGAGTGACCCTGCGGGGAAAGGACCGGACTGTCCATTTCCCCAATAACATACCGTGACATCCGTTTCCCATATTGTCATCGAAATCATACGATACAGAACAGGAGTTAATGCGAGTACACTGACCACATAAAGAATGATTATAAAGTCAGAGGAAGACTTCCTCTTATTACAATTGATCAATATCCTTTCAATGTGAAAAGAAAACAAGTCCTGGTACTCGCACTAACCCCTGGCAATCAAAATACATAATAATAATATGATCCATTAATATTGAAAAAATAATTGAAATCAAAATATTTTGAAAAAATATTTTTTCAGAACAGCCCAAGTTTCTGAAAAGTAATGTTGAGCCCCAATGGATCCCAAGCCTAAGTGTGGACAAAAATTGTAAAAATATTTTAAACAATTTATTCAGCACTTACGAACAATAATAATGTATCTAGTTATGATTAAAATAACATCAAGATATTATTTTCCAGAAATCCCCCCCTCACACAGAGGGCTGTTGTAAATGTAAACAATGAATGTAAAAACACTAAAATAAGACTCCAGGCACCCAGGCCCGGAATCAGTTACCAAAAATACACTATCTGATGCAAAACAGAGACTTCCAGGGAAGAAACTGCAGAACATCAGATGGAAGATGCAGAACACAACGCCTAACCACCCGTAGGTGAAGACGTAAACATGGGGAAAAGAACAGAATTCATTCTGTTATTCAGCTAAAACTCCCAAGAAAATTTAGTAATAATAATTACAAAAACTATGCCAAAAGCATGGGAGAATAGCAAGGGGGGACTTAAAGGACAGGGAGAGAGGAAAACACTAAAAAATCAGTGTAACTAAATAATCAGAATGACAACAAAATGGCTGCTGCCTCGAAAATAGGTAACTTAACATAATTTCCTTAAAAAATTTTAAGTTACAGCCCTGATAATATTCTGTCACACATTTTTCCTCTCCTCCTTCTCTATCCTCCTTAAAATCACCATTTCACTAATATTTATGTGTCTGGCATCATTTAAACTGAGATTTACAAGCACAAAGATCAGTCAGATGTTAACTGATGAAGGGCCAAACTTAGAATGATTAATGGCGCCAATTTCGGAACGTCCTTGACACTGCGCATGCGCAGTGGAGGCGAGGTGTGGAGGGCCTTTAAGGACATGTTTTCTTTGGTTTTAGATGCAAATTTTTGGGATTGGGGGGCAAAATTTGTGTTTGGCCCTATATTTTAAGAGTTAGCACCAGCTATGTCTGGGTCATTGGTACAGTATAAAAATATGCAGGGGTTCTTTTCCATTCACACTGTGCAACGTAATTTTTAAGATAGACATTTGGGGGCGTGGTTTAGGGAGGGCCTAAATGCGTTTTTTCGGTTTATTGTGTTATGAAAAGAAAAAAAAAAGAAAAATTTTAGCCAATCATTTTGCCTGAAAAAGCATGAACAGAAAAAAGGTTTAATTACAAATAATTGCCAATAACACTCTCCAATAAATTGCAACCAAATAATTTTATAAAAGAATTTCTTCTACTGCTGAGTGAACATCAAGCTAATGCAAACAGTGTAGAGCCATTAAAGTGGCTTCCAACACTTTTAAATAGAGCCATGATAGTCTTTTTAATATGATGAGATAAATTTTAATTACTTTTCATGTTGAAACAACATGAACATGCAGGGGTTCTTTTCCATACACTGTGCAATGTAATTTTTAAGACAGACATTTGGGGGCGTGGTTTTGGGAGGGCCTGAATGCGTTTTTTTCGGTTCATTGTGTTATGAAAACAAAAAAAAAGAAAAATTTTAGCCAATCATTTTGCTTGAAAAAGCATGAACAGAAAAAAGGTTTACTTACAAATAACAGCCAATAACACTCTCCAATAAATTGCAACCAAATAATTTTATAAAAGAATTTTTCCTTCGACTGCTGAGTGAACATCAAGCTAATGCATAGAGTGTAGAGCCACTAAAGTGGCTTCCAGCACTTTTAGATAGAGCCATGATAGTGGCTTCTAGCACTTAACCAGTTAATCATGAGCCAATTCTGGTCACTACCCCAAAAAGTTGGTATCCTTCATATAGTCCATCATTTCTATAGTATGTAGGGATTAGAACTTTTGAGTCAACAACAAAGCAGAAAGTAGAGCATATTGCTGTTAATTCAATAATTCATGTTTCTTTTATGTCTATTGTACCCATTTTATTCATAATTGTAAAATGTTTGCAGTATTTAATGGTACTATAGTAGAACCTACTTAATTGGATATCTCTTAATTGAATAACCCTGTTACTTAAAAAAAACTTCCAAGCACAAAACCATTTACCATATCTTCAATACAAATTTGACCTGTTAATTGCAAATAGGTTATAGAGTAGACTACTGTTAACGGAACAACAAATGTTGTAAAACTGTCGAGAAATTACCCTGACAGTCATCGGTATTCACTTGTTTGACCTATTTAGCCTTAGTACATTCCTTACAGTCATTTTATCTATTATATCTTGTTTGACAGAGCTCCATGAGCTCAGTCAAACAAGATATAATAGAATATATGCTCAGTTTATCTCTAGAATACATAATGAAAGTGTCAATGACACTGTAGCTCAACTTGTCAAGACAAAGACATGTACATGTATAGTATGTGACACAGCAATGACAAACATCTAGGTAATGACCTGATAACAAAGGTACATATAAAATATTGTAACGGTCTGTACATAAATACTGACCGTTGCCTGTAACAAATGTATAGGTAAAGTATTGTAAAGGTGGGTGACAGTCAGATGCTGAACTAGAAAAAATCTTTGAGTCCCAGAGTGGGTCTGACTGAACCCCAAAATATTTGTTCTCATAGCACAGTGATAACAAAGGCACCCCAAAACACACTCGTTCCTGTCCCAAGGTGAAAACAAAAGTACTCAAGAAGTTTTGTGAAGATCAGTTCATAAATACGAGCTGTATAGAACTTGTGACAAAAAACTGATTGGACCTAATTTCGGTACAAAATGGCCACTGGCAGCCATCTTGAATTTTGGACCGTACCCAGAAACACTCATTCTCATCCCAAGGAGATAACAAAGGTACCCAAGAAGTTTTGTGAAGATCGGTTCATAAATACAGCCTCTACCCTGAGGCGTATTGACATGTGTGCTTACATTGTGTAAGTAGCACTGAATAAATCAAAGTTCATCTAATTTGCATAATTTCGGCACGAAAAAAAACCCCTTACAATATGTGATGTATTCCATGTTACTAAACATTCATACAAAAATTTATTAAAATCAGAACTTTCATACAGAAGTTCTATACAAAAGACTGATTGCACTAATTTTGGTACAAAATGGCTGCTGGTGGCCATCTTGAATTTCGGACCACACCCAAAACACTCGCTCTCATCCCACGGTGATAACAAAGGTACCCAAGAAGTTTCGTAAAGATTGGTTCATAAATATGGCCTCTAGTCTGAGCTGTATAGAAGTTGTGTACAAAAAACTGATTAGACCTAATTTTGGTACAAAATGGCCACTAGCAGCCATCTTGAATTTTAGACCGCACCCAGAAACACTCGTTCTCGTCCCAAGGTGATAACAAAGGTACCCAAGACATTTCGTGAAGATCAGTTCATAAATACAGACTCTAGTCTGAGCCGTATTGACATGTGTACTTACTGTGTGTAAGTCGCACTGAAAAAATCAAAGTTCATCTAATTTGCATAATTTCTGCACGAGAAAAAAACCCGTATTATATGTGATGCATCCCATGGTACTAAACATTCACACAAAAAAATTATTCAACTCAGGGCTTTCATATGGAAGTTCTGTGCAAAAATCTGATTGCACCTAATTTTGTACAAAATGGCTGCCATCGGCCATCTTGAATTTCGGACCGGACCCCAAAATACTCGTTCTCGTCCCACGGTGATACCAAAGGTACCCAAGAAGTTTCGTAAAGATCGGTTCATAAATACGGCCTCTAGCCTGAGCCGTATTGGCATTTGCACTTACAGTGCTGAAAGTAACCCCCAAAAACATCAAAATTAGTCTAATTTGCACAATTTACGTACAAGAAAAAACCCGTATTATATGTGATGTATCCCATGGTACTAAACATTCATACAAAAAATTATTCAAATCAGAGCTTTCATATGGAAGTTCTGTACAAAAAACAGATTTCTGCATCGTCGGTACAAAATGGCAGCTGGCAGCCATCTTGAATTTCGGACCGCACCCAAAAACACTCGTTCTCGTCCCACAGTCATAACAAAGGTACCCAAGAAGTTTCGTAAAGATCGGTTCATAAATACGGCCTCTAGCCCGAGCCATAGCAGCTTGGCACTTACAGCTCTGAAAGTAACACTAAATAAATCAAAGTCAGTCTAATTTGCATAATTTATGCACGAGAAAAAAACCCGTATTATATGTGATGTATCCCATGGTACTAAACATTTATACAAAACTTTATTCAAATCAGAACTTTCATACAGAAGTTCTGTACAAAAAACTGATTTTTGCATCATCGGTACAAAATGGCCACTGGCAGCCATCTTGAATTTCGGACCACACCTAAAAACACTCGTTCCCGTCCCAGGGTCATAACAAAGGTACACAAGAAGTTTCGTAAAGATCAGTTCATAAATACGACCTCTAGCCCGAGCCATAGCCAATTGTTGACGTACGGACAGACGGACAGACAGACAGACAACGCGCCATGACAATAGCTCAAATTTGACTTCGTCAAAGTTGAGCTAAAAATGACAAAATCCCTGATAATTGAACACTCCTGTTAAATGAATAATTTTCAGTGAGCAAAGTGGGTATTCCATCAATAGAGGTCCACTGTATTAGATAAAGCACAAACTACTTCATGGATTTATTTCTACACTGATTAACTCTTTGCATGCTGCTGGTGGATATTCCTGCCCAGCACAGGGTTTCTCTTGCCACTGATAGAAGTACAATTTTGGCATATTTAAATAATTTAAACATATTTTCCCCTGTAAATTCAATGGATTTTTTCACCAATGATTTCTTGTTATATTTAGATTAATTTTTCATCAACTCTAGTCATGGCTGCTATTCAGCATTTGATGAAAAAATATTTTGAAAATACTCAGCAGGTAAAGAGTTAATGCTGGAAGCTTGTGTCAAAGCACATCTGGCAAATGCTGAAAGCCATATAAGACTTTCTATGTTCTTCATTTATTTATGGCTTGACTAAATGTGTGTTTCTATTAAAATTGACTGGAAAGTGTTACCAGGTGCACTCCAACAAACTGTTTAAAAATATGAAAAACAATTTTTAAGGAGAACACATTCAGACAGAATTACAGTAACCAATCTTGAAAGTTTCAAACAATCATTGTGATTATACATAATGTCAATACTTCAGGAACAATTTAACCCTTTCTAGAAAGGTCGACCAATCTGGCCAGGGAAATGGTATTGTTCAGGTGTGTTGACCTCATGTCGAGCAGTTTCCCTGGTCGAGGAAGCTGGAGTATCTGGAGAGAACCACTGAGTAGTGGTGAGCAACTCTCACACTATTAACTCTGCACAAGCAGCCCCAGTGAGCATTGGTTGAAGACAAATGCATCATCAACGTACAGTACACCTCAGTACACAGTGCCACTGTGCCCCAGCATAGGCAACTGGGATTAAGTGCCTTGCCCAAGGACACAATGCTGTTACCTCTGGTGGGGATCGAGCCATGAAACTTTTGGTTTGAAGTCCAATGCCATAACCACTGAGCCACCACACTCCCAGGTGTGCTAATATATTTATCTTTTGCTGTAACTGAAACTTTCCAAAAGAGCTGACAAATCTAGCCAGTGAAACGTGGTATTGTTTAGGTGTGCAAATATATTTCTCTTTTGCTGAAACTGAACCTTTCCAGAAGAGCTGACAAATATAGCCAGTGAAACATTATAAGTTATTGTGATGAATTGACGGTAACATGGTCTGAGGTTTGCGGCTCGGAGCTTATGTTCAACAGAGACACGAAGCGTCGAGGTTGAACATACGCTCCGAACCGCAAACTTCAGACCATGTTACTGTCAACTCATCACAATAACGTACATGTTCCAAAAAGACACTACCCATAGCCCAAAACCTACATCATGAAACACGAGAGGTTTATTCACTTAACTTGTGATCGTTAAAAGTTGCCTTGTTCAAGGCAACTTTTGATGATCACAAGTTTAGTATATAAACCTCTTGTGTACT
Source organism: Pictodentalium vernedei (assembly GCA_031216915.1). Classification (NCBI taxonomy): domain Eukaryota; kingdom Metazoa; phylum Mollusca; class Scaphopoda; order Dentaliida; family Dentaliidae; genus Pictodentalium; species Pictodentalium vernedei. Next base: position 710,635,703 of record CM062297.1, read on the forward strand.
CCAGGCCAGCACTGGATAAATAACCAATAAACCAGATAAGCTCATTCCATCTTAGTTCAAATTGTAAATTGGTTTGTAATTTAAACAACACCTCATCGGGAAGACCATCTGCTGCACGTATGAAAAAATCCAGAAAAATGAAGCAGCTTGCCAGTCACTCCGTTGATGAAGCAATTACGAAATGATCGACGTCATTTCAAATATTGTGCATTGTGATGTCAGACTGTAACATTTGCTACTGGAGCCGTAAACATAAAAGAAACAATGCCAGCTCTCATCCAACCAGAGAGCGAGGATTTTTCTCTTACTGGAACATGTGGTATTGTTTATGTGTGCTGATATGTTAAATTTTGCACTTTGTGTGGTCGAAGGGGGCTATTTTGGTTCAATACATAAAAAAGTTTACACAAGAACATTTTTTGTGACAATATCATAAAGGTGGGTTATCATAGCTATGAAGCACAAAATAATGGATCTTCATAAAGCAAGATACAATTCAAGATTCCAATTGATAATTTCATGGTGATTTAGAAACAAGTGCCCAGGCAAGAATCTGTATTAGGGTGTCCCAGCTTGATATGCCACCAGCATATAATGTAACCCTGAGTGGGGGGAATGGAGAGGTGTTCCCCTACCAGTGGAGAGTGTCAAGAAAGTTTTCTCCAGGGAAGTGTTTAGGGAAGTGTTTTTACAAATACACACCTATGATGAAATATGGGAACATTTTGAAGCTTGATAGAATGTTAAATTCACAGTTGTCACTCCACACAAATCATATTTTGGGAGATGGCACTGTTTAGACCAGCACTGAATAGAACTAAAGTTATTTCTGGAAATCAATTTTTCACCAAGTTTTTTATTATATTAACAGCTCTGTGACATTCAATTATTTTACAGTTGTAAACTCAAAAATCAAGAGTTCTTCTACCATAGGTGTACATAATCATCAAATTTATGTGGACATGTATAGAAAGTTAGTACCCAGACACTGATTTTCGACAACTGTTCTATCAACATTAATGGTATTAAGACCTTCAATCTTACAGATAGCAACTTCAGAATCAAGAGTTGTTCTTCTTTCTCCATATGTAAATATTTTCAGCAAGTTTGGTTGAGCTATGATATATAGAAGTCCTATTTTCACCAAGAAAAAGAAAATTTCTATTTCTATTGATAGTGACCTTGACCTTTGGATGAAAAACCTGAAAATCAATTTGGTTTTCTCCTGCCATGAGGACACCAACCCACTGGATTTGGTGGACCAGCATTAAATAGAAATAAAGTTATTTATTACCAGGAAACAAATTGCTCATGCCTCCCTACCAGTCTGCCTGCCTTCATCAAACAATAGTCTAAATTTGTCATAACTCAACTGAAAATATATCATTCAAAAATAATTTAGCAGTCAACCATGCAATAACAGGGATAGTCTACTGATTTATTTATTTATTTTATTTATTTATTTTAATGACACTTTTGACATCCAGGGTCACCTCGTGTTGCACAGTTTTATGGATGGAGGAAGCCGAAGTACCTGGAGGGAATCAGCAAGCAACTGCCAGACTCTGCAACGTACCAACTCCACACAAGCAGGTTTAGCATTGGTTGAAGGCAAGTGCACCATCGATGTGCAATACACCTTAGTACACAATGCCAGTGTGCTCCCACATGAGCAAGTGGGATTAAGTGCCTTGCCCAAGGACACAACGAGGACCTCTCAGCTTGCAGCCTGCAATCTCTTCCTACTGAGCCACCACGCTCCATTTCTACTAATAACAGTAAACTGAAACAAAGCATAAACCTCCTACTTATTATCTCCCATGTTAAGTAGAAGGATCAGATATCTGTACTGCAAGAAAGATTTTTCCTTGACACTCAATTTTGACTAGCTACTTTATATAGAAGTGGTGAAGGCACTATAATCTAGAAGTGTTTTTATACAGACAGTTATATTCTAATGCATCCTGAAGCTTGCACATTATTATACTCTGTCCCATCTCATGTGAATACATTATGTCATCTCAAATACTCTCTCAACAACACCCTAATTTCACTTGTTTCCGTATACATTAACTTACTTTTGCTCCATCTCGCCTTTCCTCAACTCTGTCAGATACAAGATTGTTATGCACAATATTCTGAAAAAAAAATTAAATGTATTGTTATTTTTCACATTTCTGGAAATACTGTAATTGACTATCTACAATTTATATGCGTAGAGGCAGTGGAGCATGGAAGTCATACAGGAGAGACTGCATCTCTTGTTCAGGCAGCGAGGGCAAAGGGGTGGAGGAAACATGCCTCTTGAAGACTAAGTGAATGATTTCCAACATTAATACTCTCTACTTGATAGTAACATGGCTAAGGCTAAGAACGGAATGCTTTCTTAATCCTCTGAACACTGACGTCAAATTACCAAAATTTCAAACTGAAAATGGTTCCCATAATGCAACTTGGAATTTAACCAATTCAGTCTTGTTTGACAGAGCTCACTGAGTAGAATTTTCAGGAAGCAAAAAAAGCTACACCTTACTCCAAACGCCAATGAAATTCTGTGTTATAGGAAAACAATGCATTTTTCAGAAATTAAGAAGACTTTCTAGACCATTGTTGAGATACTACACTGGCAATCTACTCTTAATCTGCGGAGTATTCTCATAAAATCAAGTCATGGCCACTGGCATAAAAAATCATTGATAAGAAAACTACTCACATTTGTTGTGGTATATTTGCTAAAAAGAGCCTCCATTATACCTCTATGTTTGACAATGTGGTGTTTCTATTGTGGTGTTTCTCAGCCACCAGCTGGCAAAGGAGTTATCAACTGACTAAGTCAGAGTGTGTAGGCTGCATAATCAATATTAATTTATTTATTTATTGGACTTCAATGACACTTTCAACAGCCAGGGTCATATCATGTCAACAGTTTTACAGGTGGAGAAAGCCAGAGTACCTTGAGAGAACCACTGAGCAGCAGTGAGTAACTGACAGTAACCAACTTACTAAACCTGCACGAGCAGGGTGTGCTGTGGTTAAAGGTATGTGTACCAATGATGTACAGTATGTTCTGGCACACTGTGCCATTGTGCTCCCTCTTGGGCAACCCTTTCCTAAACAAACTGGAAATATCACCTTTTAAGTTTTCAAAATGCTTTCACAATCATGTACTGGAACAAGCTGAAAGAGCTTTCTCTGCCCAGTTCCCATAAGCTATTTTTGAAATGCAAAATTTTATTTTTTTTGAATTACTAAGGAAAAAATATATAAAGGTACTTATTGTAAAGGTTAATGAGTTTACAATTTTGTTATTTTTAAAAAATTACTAATACTAACCTGCAGTCTAACAATTTGCTTTAAAACTACCAAACTTACCTTGACTCTCTCCCATTTAAGGCCAGAATACTCTCTTCCAGTCTTGGGCTTCATTTTATCCCAATTAGATGCTGCAACAAAATATCAGAGACATTCTTAAACACCCCATGAAATAAGCTCCTTATTCTACTGAAAATAAAGTAGAATCCTGTTAACCCTTTAACTAATGGATAAAATGCACCTTATACAAATTTAGGAGTAGAAAAAAAAAATTTTTTCAAAAAATTTCGAAAAGTAGTATTTAAGATCAAAATATTTTATATCATCTCCACTGGGTAAAGCATAACACTTTACCCAACTCACATGATATCAAAATTTTGCATTTTGTTTTTTTATTTTTAATTTTTCACAATATTTCATCAAAACCATATCATGTGACCCTTCAGTGGAACAAGCTCTCTAAGCTTGTTCCAATGAGGTGGCCACATGATGAGGTTTTGTTGAAATGCTTTGGAAATTTTTTGTTCTCAAATGCTCAATTTGTAAATTACGTGGGTGGATGCAGCCAGTTTTTAAGGCAAAGGGTTTATAAAATTCCAATTGCACCATTAGAAAATATTCATTTGACAAGAATATTCACTTTCACTTAACCTTAATCTAACATAGTGGCCAATTCTAGCCAGCACCACTCACGAAAAATTGCCATTCAAAATATATTATTTTTTAAAATTTTGATCTCAAAGACACAGCTTATGCCCTCATCGGAATGAGCCCATTGAGTTCATTCCAATGAGGTACAAACTATGTTTTTGAGGCAAAAATGAATTTTTTTTATTTATTCAAGAATCTGTTTGTAGTGTCATCTTCAATTTGGGTTGGATAGAGGGTTAAACAGATATTGGTAACTACCCCATGATAAATTGAGTATTTATTCCAGTATTTTGTTGACCAGAATTCATAGAGATCTTTCAAACAATATATAATACATTGAATAATCACAATTGAGGACCAAAATATCTGTAAAACATAGGAATGTGTGATAGTCTCCATAAATTTCCAGCAGTTTCAGCTGGTAGTTTAAATTTTTTATTCAATCAACAGGGATTTCCTCTCCAACCAACATACAATTCACAGGTCAAAACTTGTATTGTAGGCATGGTAAATAGTTTGGTATTTACTACTGATATACAATTAACAAGGGCAATGCAAAGCATGGGCCAATGTCCCCGACCTGTATGCAAGTTTGAAGTAGCCTTGATGTATTGTAGAACAGAAAAATTTTCTCAGTGGAAAGAGAGAAAACAGAAAAATTGTCCAAGTCGATAAAGGGCTATAACTCTGGAAAAATTATTGGACAGAACCCCGTTCCTTGTGCATATCCGTTCCCCTATGCAGGTCTATCAGCATACCAAAGGAGATCCAAATCTGAGTGATGGCTTTGAAATTACAATGCAAAAACATTTGTACAGACAGATGGACAGACGGATGGATGGACAGATGGATGGACAGAGGACCTCACTAGATACCCTGAATCCTCCTTTGGAGGTCGGGGGCATAATAAGGGTATTCTATCGGACAATAATCAGTCAAGTGAGAGCTACTGCCTTAAAAATTGTACAATAATAATAAATCAATAATATGTTAGACATAAAAAACATAATTATATTTTTACTCCAAAACCTAAGTAACAAAAGAAATGCATGACACCAGTTATTCAAACTGCAAGACCATGTTAACAGTCAGCTGGTTTTTATTTCTGCATTCTCTCAAAGAGCAATTTCAAGTGCAAAAATGATTTTCCAAAGGAAAACTAAAATAATTTCAAGTGTGGTAATATAAAAATAAGATATTCACTCGATCTTTGCTACAAATAAAACATGCTATTATATGTCTTTATTTCTGAAATATTTTGGTGTAAAATCAAAAAGTGCAGACATTCTTTTTTCATTTTATATGCTCTTCTAGAAATAAATTATCAAGAAAATATTTGGAGATATAGACAACTAGTCCAATAGACAACCAGTTTCATGACAGCTGAAAGTGCACCTTCCATATATGTGATATTTTTAACCAGTCTATCACCTGTGATTAAAAAAAAAATACTGTTGAAGTTTAATTAAAAAATTCTGTTCTATGGCATTTTCTTTTTCATTAAATTCTTATCAATTTAATACAATGTTGATCCTTTTGTTTAAATTATGCACAAAATACTTGGGGACTATATTTTGCTGCACTCAGACAATAGATGTAGCAGGGGAAAGGTTAAACATTCATCCAATCAATTGTCTTATGAATGATTTGTTTGATCTCTATAGAAAACATTGGAGTCTTTTCTGATGCATCCATAATGAACAGAGAATATGATGTTTCTGAATGAAATGAATGTCAATGGTTATCTAATAAAAACAAAATGAGTGGGGGCTCATGAGAAATACCCCCCTTTGCCATTCTTTGCCATTCAGCCATCTGAAGGTGATGCATTTCTTCCCCAGTAAGATGTAAATCAATTTTGGTCACCCAAACTCAAGTTAAAATTCGGACAATACAAAAAACATGTTTCCTAAGTCAAAAAAGGACCATAACTCTGGTGAAAATAAATGGACCACGTCCATTCTCAAACTTAACCTGCATTACCTCCCAAGTAAGCTGTATGCCAAATTTGGTTACAATCAATTCACCCAAACTCAAGTTAAAATTTGGATTCCAAAGCGTTTTGGATGGACAGACGGATGTCTGGATACACGGACGGGACATCTTGGTTGGACGGACATCACTCACTACTACAGACTCCTGAAAAATTTTTTAGGAGACAATGAAGTTATAGCTTCCTACAAAAAAGAAAACTAAAGTTATTGCATGGAAACCCAAAATATATTTATAGTAACAGTGACCTTGACCTTTGACCTACTGACCCCAAATGCAATCCCAACGATCGACATCTCAAATGCATCCACAGTATGAAGCTATAGCTTCGTACACAACAGAAAACAAAAGTTATTGTATGGAAACCAAAAATCTATTTATAGTAATGATGACCTTGACCTTTGACCTATTGACCCCAAATGCAATCCCAACAATCGACATCTCAAATGCAACCACAATTATGAAGTTATAGCTTCGTACACAAAAGAAAACTAAAATTATTGCACGGAAACTAAAAATTCTATTTATAGTAACAGTGACCTTGACCTTTGATCCACAGATCCCAAGAGCAATCCCAATGATCATCACATTACAATCATCCTATCTGTGAAGTATGAGTACTGTGTGACCAATGGTACAAAAGTTATTGCCTGGAAACGAGTGTGATGGACGGATAAATGGATGGATGGACAAACAAACATTCTAACAATTGGTAGTTATGTGGCTATTTTTATGGGACTACAATAAAATGCATGTCCATTATATTACAACAAGTGATTTTGGGAAAATTTTTGGGGTGGTAACAAACCCTGACCCTACCCTTTACTGACCCTAACCCTACAACCCCACCCCCAATTCTAAACCTGACCCTAGACTAATGAAAATTCAATATATTCCTAGTCTATTTTAACTAAAATGCATGTCCATTGTATTAAAACAACTTTTTGGGTGAAAAAATTTTGGGGTGGTAGCAAACCCTAACCCTACCCTTTACTGACCCTAACCCCACCCCAACTCTAAACCCCACCCCAGAATAATGACATTTAACTATGTGACTAGTCACATAAATTGCGGTAGTTACCTAACCCCCATTTCTACCAACAAATAGCCACCTAAACCCCATATGTCTGCCCAGATGAATGGACAAAGTGATTACTATATACCCCCCTTTTATAAAAAAGGGGGGGGGGGGTATAACTAGTGGGCATCAGAAATTGAGATTTCCACTCATGGCAGCTCATGGAAATACAGCTCCAAACCAAAATTAACTGGTAGAGTGCCAAATTATTTTTGGTCATCAAAATGTTTTCATGTGTCTTTGCCTTACAGTGTATTACAATTTATGGGAGAGTGCCAAGAGGCACTCTTCCATAAATTGTAACCAAGCAAACCCATATAGACCAAGTAATTTAACTTCTAAGATAATATGAATCAATCGACAGAGTATAACACCTTTAGACTGGGGTATTTGCCCTTCATATTAAAGCCCAAATATGGGCTTGCAGCATTGAACCAGTTAACCCACAGATTATTTTCAAAATATTTTTTAAGCAAAGCTAATCATGGCCTCTGAGAAGCAGTCATGCTTACATTTGATGAAAAATTCATCTAAATTCAACTGTTGAAATCATTGCTCAAAAAGTCAATTCGGTTTACTGGGGAGAAATTTGGTTGCATCTGCCTGGATTAAACTTATTTTATTGGTAGGAAATTTCATGTCCTGGGCTGGAATATTTGCAAGTTGTGTGCAAGGAGTTAAAAGCACAATGTTTCTTTCCAAAGTTAATGACACATTTCACTCTGATGAAAAATTCAAAATGAAAGCATGAAAATATTTTAGATCTAAATTTAGTTTTCAAAATAGATGTGAAAAAAACATTATTTTTTACTATATGCTGGCCTGTGAATTATCGCAAATTATCTAAAAGATGTTTCTCAATATCCATCGACTCGATGGATATTGAGAAATATCCCCCAGTAGCTTCCTAAATGACATCACACTTCAGCGCATGACGTCGCCTTGAAGGAACGATCAGCAGATCTTTGTTATTGTCTTGAAACTGTTTGCAGTCGAATTGAGCTGAACACTGTGCAATAAAATGCCACGTAGCATATAATAAAAAGAAAATCTATGCTATTCGTGAAAAATAAAACTTTCAGGTCCACAATCATGAGATAATTCCGGATATTCACTGAAACAGCGTAGCTATCCTCTGTATATTCAAAATCAATTATTCGAATACCTATTTCAAATACATTTATTTCTTGAGTGAGATGATGGTCTTCATGGCACACTTTAAGAAGTGCTCTTTCAGTTTTTTGGTTGAAAATAAACTTCCCAACACATATCCTTTATTTTGGAAAAAGAAACAAAGTCCTCGTCATTTGGACATGGAACTGCACATATTCTCAAACCCACTCATGTGATAATCATAACTGTCAGTGCAAAAATACAATATCTTTACCCTTTATTTCATTTTTTTGGTTGAGATAATATCAATAATATACATGTAATATAATTAAGTTTCAGAACCTGCACTTCAGAATAAAGCCCAAATGTGGGCTTCCATCACTCAACCAGTTAAACTCTATGCTGATTATACATATTCCATTTAAAAAGAACCTGTCACTTTTTTCATTTTTCCATATACATGTATTGTAAGAACACACGAAGCAAATAAATAAAGAATACTGAAATTATTTCAGCAAATTACCAAGTACATTTAAAGCAAAAATGACACATTGATCTGTTCATTTCTTCCTATATTGTAAAAACACATAAAACAAATAAAAAGGAAAATGATGAATAATATTTACAAAAGCAAAAAAAAATGGTAAATAAAAAGCAGCATTCTTTCTTGATTCTATGGTAGATGGGAAATTTGAAAAAGAGAAGTTCTCCCTCATTTCCAGTATGCAGAATTAAGTGATGCAATTATATGATGAATAATTGAAAAATCGAGGATTCTGTGTGCTCTGTACTGGCCTTGTATTCATGTGTTCTGTACTAGCCTTGTAGATCCTTGGTTAACTAGCATTCCTTTTATAGGATCTGTCGGTGGCTGAGTGGTATGCATGATTTAGTATAGATTTAGGCAGTTGGTACCAAAGGAAATTCTCTCCAGCACTGTGGGTTTGCACCCCCGCTATGCCATTGTAAATAAAAGCCAACATCCTTTCTTAACCCTTTACCTAACGAATCGCCTGCATCCGCCCGCATAATTTGCAAATTGAGCAGTTGAAAAAAATTAATTTTTCGAAATATTTCAACAAATCCATATCATGTGACTCTTCATTGGAATGAGCTCATCGAGCTCGTTCCAATGAGGGATCACATGATATGGTTTTGTTGAATTTTTTTAAAAAATTTAAAAAAATAGTAATTAAAATAATGAACTTTGATATTCTCTACGTTGGATAAAGGGTTAATTCTATGTCACACGGGAAATTTGAAAAAGACATGTTCTTGCTGATTTCAATGTAGTGCAGTATGTAGAATTAAGTGATGCAATTACATGATGAATAATAAGAAAAAAAACCCTGAGTATTCCGTGTAGTCTGTACTGGTCTCCTATACCCTGGGTTAACTAGCATTCCCTTTATAGAGCCTCTTGGTGGCCAAGTGGTATGTGTGGTTTAGTATAGTTTTGCTGGGTGTTTAGTGCCAAAGGAAATTCTCTGTATGGGTTCGAACTCCCACTATGCCATTATAAATAAAAACCACCATCTTTTATGACGGTGGGAAATTTGAAAAAGAAATGTTCTCGCTGATTTCCATGAAGTTCAGTATGTAAAATTAACTGATGCAAGTATATGATGACTGATGAATAATAGTTTCTTAATTTCATTCCGTATCATGAACAATTCGCAAAAATATAAAATATGATAAAAAATACGAGGATTTTGTCTTAACCCTTTACCTAATGAATCGCCCGAATCCGCCCGCGTAATATGCAAATTGAGCAGTTGAAAAAGTTAAATTTTTCAAAATATTTCAACAAAACCATATCATGTGTCCCTTCATTGGAACGAGCTCATTGAGCTCGTTCCAATGAGGGGTCACATGATATGGTTTTGTTGAGATTTTTTGAAAAATTTAAAAACATGATATTTAAAATAATAAATTTTGTTATCGTCTGCGTTGGGTAAAGGGTTAAATCCTTTACCCAACGTAACAGCCAAAAACAGCCAATGCTATTCACAAAAATCGCTGAATAATTTTCATTATTTTTTCATTTTTTGTCTCAAAAACTTAGGTTATGACCCCTCTTTGGAACCAGCTTGTTCCAATGAGGGGTCATAACCTATATTTTTGAGACGAAAAATGAAAAAAATTAGTTGTTCAAGAATTTTGTTTGCAAATGTCGTCTGCTCTTCATGTTAGGTAAGGGTTAATCTTTATGTAACTTGGAACTAGCATAAATTCAGAAAATGGACCCATGACCTTGAAAAGTTAGCATCACACAAAACAAAACTCCCAATATGAAAGAAGAGAAATGTGGACCTTGCAAGGTACTTGCATGGCAAAAGTTTCCTGTCATATTCAGTTCTTGGAACATTGCTGTCAAAATGTGTGTAGAATGGGACATATGACATTGAAAAGTAGATCAAGGTAGCCCATTGGCAAACTCAAAGCAGGACCTTGTGAAGTATCTGTACTGAGCAAAAGAGACTGTCTGACAGTAGCTTCTGAAAAACACTAACTTCCTGTACCAAACTTCAAAGTCACCAGTCAATTTACAGGAGTTCTTTCTTTAATTCATATGCATTAATAAGTCGAACCGTAAAACGGATAAGTTTTTGACAGAGATATATAATTAACAGCATTGTTCTTTTAATTACTTTTTGATAAAATGTGTCCTAATTTACAAAATGAGCAGCTGAAAAATGGAGCTCTGTCAGAGAAGCTTGGCTAGCTCATGCCAATGAGGGGTCAAAAGATATGGTTTTGTTGAAATTTGTTTAAAATTCAAAAAAATAATATTTAAAATAATAAAGTTTGACATCGTGTGCGTTGAGTAAATAGTTTCAATGTTATTGACAAAGAAACAACAGAAGTGACTCTTATCAATTGTAAAATATTTAACAAAGAACATGAACAATACAAGCAAACTTGGTGCTTTAATTATACTACCTAGGTCATAAAACCAATTTATTACTTTCCAAAGTGTGATTTACTGGGATTTCCGGGTTTGATTATAAACAATAACTTCACAAGTGAATTATGCAATCAACAATTGTGTCATGTATCCATGCGTGCAAACTAAGACGCTTTGCTGTGGGTGTAAGGGGGACTTCATTTTTTTGTTTTTTTAACCCTTTACCTAACATGAAAAGACAACGATACTTGCAAAAAAAATTCTTGAATAACTAATTTTTTCATCTCAAAGACATTGGTTATGACCCCTCATTGGAATGAGCTCGACAAGCATGTTCCAATGAGGGGTATAGCCTATGTTTTAGAGACAAAAAATTGACGATTTTTCAGAATAGTGCTGGCCGGTTTTGGTCGTTATGTTAGGTAAAGGGTTGAATAATATAATTATCGTTAATAATGAAAAGTAATAAACAGAGTAATCACTTGACTGGACTGGTTACGTGAAATAATTCATTCAAGGCGTGGAACTATATTGTAATACACTCGTGCGCATTCCTGCACTTGTGTTGTACAACGTCCCTCACCTCTCATGAATTATTTCACGTAACAAGTCCAGTCAAGCGATTACTCTCTATATCTTTCTCGATCAGTCTTGGTCACAACACATTTACACCTATTGCTCAAGATTTCAGCATCTATTGTTATATCATGACCACAATACAGGTTTGGAGTCATCTGTGGCCAATGGTTGATAGCTAGGCTGCACATTTTAGAGTACTTCCATTCCTGGCATTGGCTACAAGTTCTATACTCTCCCAAAAAAGAAAGTGTGCATGCTAAAAAATAACACTACAAAAAAATATATATCATTTTCATTCATGGTAATTTTATTCAATCACAGATGAATCAATTTGTGATCAACACGAGAAATTTCATTACGCTACGACGAATACTCTTGGTGCCATGGAGAGTCAAAGACACTAAGGGTCAAACACAAAAGTCACACACTCAATATCTGGTATGACCTCCGTCTGCATCGACTACTGCTGTGCATCTACGCCTCATGGAAGCGAACAAGTTAGCATGGAAGTGGGTTAGGGTAGGGTTAGGTAAGGGTTAGGTAGGGTTAGGGTTAGGTTAGGTAGGGTTAGGGTTAGGTTAGGGTTAGTTTAGGGTTAGGGTAGGCTAACCCTAACCCTAACCCTACTCTACACCACTGCAGTCGAGCACGACGATGACATAACATCAAAATCGGGCGAATTGCAGGTCTTCAAGGGCGTAAGCCGTATTCTCTCAGGCGGTTGATTAATGTTTGAGGATGTAACCGTCTCAGGTTAGGGATGTTCCTGGCTGTCGTCGTTGCCGTTTGTTGCCGGTTCTGGAGATGGACGACACGGATATACCGATCTTGTGCAGGGGTGGTAACTCGGGGTCTCCCGGAGCAGGGTCGGTCTCGAACATCATCATGTTGTGCATGTCGATGGACTAGCCTGTCTACAGTGTTACGGTGGCAGTTCAAATGCTGGGCAACCTCTCTGTGTGTTCTGCCAGCTCTAATCATACCCAGGGCAAGGAGATGTTGATTCATTGTCAATCTTGGCATGCTAATGTGGAGTCGTTTTAACAGCAGCGCAAGTTTGAATGTGAACGATAGGAAGGCCTTACTTTAGTGTTTAAATACCCAAGGATTCACACTGCTGCATGAATTTTCAGACTCTCCACGTGAAAAACATGCCTTTTCACAAACGTGCAGCACGTCATTTAACGGTAATGCAATTTTAACGGGGAAAGCTGTTTTTGTGTTCAATATAACTTATTCATGAACAGGTTAACACTCTTCGCACTTACGAAATTATTTTTTTGGAGTTTGATCAATTTCTGCAATGCTCACTTTCTTTTTTGGGCGAGTATATTTTACCATTAAAGCAGAACATGTTTACCACAGTAAACAAGCACTGCTCCACTTCCCAGGGTTTACACAGGGGTTCGAGATTTCATAAACAAAATATTACAAAATCAAGATTGAACTAGAAACTGTTTTAGCACACTAAAACATATGTCTCCCCTTCCTTTCTATTTAATGCACTGCAAATTATATATACATGAATAATATTGACAACCACACCAAATATCTAAGGTCTAGGTCAAAAGACAAAAAAAGTTATGCACCGGACAAAGTTTCCCTTATAAAGCACATAAATCTGACCTTCAGGTCAAAGGTCAAGGTCACTTGAAGGTCACTATGGTATGCGACACGCCGGCTCATGGTGATACATCCACATGCCAAATATCTAAGGTCTTGGTCAAAAGACAAAAAGGTTATGCCCCGGACAAAGTTTCCCTTAAAAAGCACATAAATCTGACCTTCAGGTCAAAGGTCAAGGTCATATGAAGGTCACTATTGTACGCGACACACCGGCTCATGGTGATACATCCATATGCTAAATATTTAAGGTCTAGGTCAAAAGACAAAAAAGTTATGCCTTGGACAAAGTTTCCCTTAAAAAGCATATAAATCTGACCTTCAGGTCAAATGTCAAGGTCACATGAAGGTCACTATGGTACGCAACACACCAGCTCATGGTGATACATCCACATGCGAAATATCTAAGGTCTAGGTCAAAAGACAAAAAAATTATGCCCCGGACAAAGTTTCCCTTAAAAAGTACATAACTCTGACCTTCAGGTCAAAGGTCAAGGTCACATGAAGGTCACTATGGTATGCAACACACCGGCTCATGGTAATACATCCACATGCCAAATATCTAAGGTCTACATCAAAAGATAAAAAAGTTATGCCCCGGACAAAGTTTGTATGAGAAGAAGAAGAATGTGCACTAAAACAATATGTCTCCCTTCTGGGAAGAGGAGACATAATAAAAAAAAACCCAAACAAAAATAGCATTTGAAATTCAATATTGTCGTATTTCCATTATTACCTTTTAGATTAGATTCTGAGGTGTTCTCAGGAGGAAAGTGGACAGATAATTTTGACCGGGTCACTACCCAACTGTGATCCAATCAATGAAAGTGTCAATGATACTGTTGCTCAACTTGTGTAAGACATGTACATGTATAGTATATGACACAGCAATTACACATATCTAGGTAATGACCTGGTAACAAAGGTACATGTAAAGTACTGTAAAGGTCTGTACATAAATATTGACTGTAGCCTGTAACAAATGTACAGGTAAAGTATAAAGGGAAATGTTGGCAATTGTTTTGGCCTGTTTGATTCAAACCCTTCTAAGGTTGATTCATACTAATTAAAATATTTGTCCAGTCCTTCTTAAAATATAGGTATTTGAATTTTTTATCTTTAGCTCATAGGGTTCCCACAGGTGAGGAGGTTTTATTTTTCTTATTGGAAATAGAAAATCAGGTTATGCTAATAATGTTTACCCTCCCCAAACAACACCAAATATTAACACAGGAACTTGGCTTCAACACATTTGAATATACACATCATACAAAAATTTATTCAAATAGAACTTTCATATAGAAGTTCTGTACAAAAAACTGATTGCACCTAATTTCGGTACAAAATGGCTACTGGTGGCCATCTTGAATTTTGGACCACACCCCAAAACACCTGTTCTTGTCCCACAGTCATAACAAAGGTACCCAAGAAGTTTCATAGAGATCAGTTGATAAATATGGCCTGTAACCAGAGCCGTGTTGACGGATCGACAGACATCCAGATGGACAGACGGACGACGGGCCATGACAAAACCTCAAATTTGACTGACAAAGTTGAGCTAAAAATAAACTCATCACCTCCTTCCAAAGGAAAAGTCATCAATAAATATAGAAGTTCTGTACCAAAAAAAGTGATTGCACCTAATTTCGGCACAAAATGGCCAACAGTAGCCATCTTGGATTTTGGACCAAACCCCAAAACACTTGTTCTTGTCCCACGGTGACAACAAAGGTACCCAAGAAGTTTTGTGAAGATCAGTTCATAAATAGAGCCTCTAACCTGAGTCGTATTGACATGTGTATCAACTGTGTATAAGTAGCACTGAATGAATCAGAGTTCATCTAATTTGCATAATTTATGCATAAGAAAAAAAACCTGTATTATATGTGGTGTATTCCATGTTACTAAACATTCATTCAAAAATGTATTCAAATCAGAACCTTCATAGAGAAGTTCTGTACAAAAAACTCATTGTACCTAATTTTGGTATAAAATGGCCACCGGGAGCCATCTTGAATTTCGGGCTGCAACCAAAAACACTCGTTCTCATCCCAAAGTGATAACAAAGGTACCCAAGAAATTTTTCGTAGAAATCGGTTCATAAATACAGCCTCTAGCCCGAGCAGTACTGTGTATAAGTAGCACTGAATAAAGCAAAGTTCATCTAATTTGCATAATTTCTGCACGAAAAAAAAAAACGTATTATATGTGATGTATTCCATGTTACTAAACATTCATACAAAAATTTATTCAAATCAGACCTTTCATACAGAAGTTCTTTACAAAAAACTGATTGCACTAATTTCAGTACAAAATGGCTGCCAGTGGCCATTTTGAATTTTGGACTGCACCCAAAAACACTCATTCTCGTCCAAAGATGATAACAAAGGTACCCAAATAGTTTCGTAAAGATCGGTTCATAAATACGGCCTCTAGCCCGAGCCGTATTGAATTATTGACGGACGAACAGACGTCCAGACGGATGACGGGCCATGACAAAACCTCAAATTTGACTAAGTCAAAGTTGAGCTAAAAATGTTTGGCCCATTTTTGTTATCACATTACTTTACTTGATTCATTGCACACCAGTATAACTGTCAGAAGAATGGAATCATTTTCTATTAACAAAGTAACATTGTATTTTCAAAAGGCAGGTAGGTACCATTAGACTTGCTAAACTACCATCTCAGTTTCAGAAAAATAACTAGAAAGGTTACTGTAATGGAGATTAACATTATGTTATCAATGTTTATGTTCAGATAGTAGTAGTGGATTCAAGAAGGATAGATAATATATTAAAATAGATGAGATAAATCTACTCATGTATCTGAGAACTTAAGAGCAGAGCAAATGAAAACAAATTACTGTCATACAGTGCTATTTAGACTACTAAGAAAAATTCTTATTTCTCAGGCAGCTCCCTCATCATTGAAAATCTTCCTCATAAAAACTTCTTTTTCATTTTGTTTATTTTCAAACAGTTAAAGGCTTTGTTACTTAACCTCCCACACTGGTGTTGAAAAAACAAAATAAAACCTGCAATTTTTTCCCATAATGAAACTAGAAATTTAATGAATTCAGTCTTATTTGACAGAGCTCATTGAGCTCTGTCAAACAAGAGTGAATTGGTTAAATTCCTAGTTGCATTATTTGCTTTAAATTTTGGTAGTTTGACATCAGTGTGAAGTGGGTTAATTTGATGTATTGAGAACTTGCACATCTACACTGACTAAAGCTAATTCTTTCCAAACTTTGATGCATATTGAAAATGATGAAAATTTTGACACATAAAACAAGCTGCTGAATAAATTTAATGATGCCCAAGAGTGAGGATTTTAACCCTCTGCAAACCAATGTCAAAATCTCCAAATTTCAAAAGTAAATTTTTGACATAATGCTACATGGAATTTAACCAATTCAATCTTGTTTGACAGAGCTCCATGAGCTTCATGGAATTTTATTCTGAAATCAGTGTGCAGAGGGCTAATCAACGATAATTAATAGCATGTCTTCGGTGCGACTATTTTGTACTTATAGGACTAAAACAGATGTATTGGTAATTCTGAGCTCATCAAGCTCAGTCAAACAAGATCTAGTTGGTTATTTATTTATTTATTTATTTATTTATTTATTTAGTTATTTATTGGTGTTTAAGGTCACATATTTCTGCACAATGGCTAACCATGATCGTGACAGTTTTATGGGTGGAGGAAGCTGGAGTACCCAGAGAGAACCACCGAGCAATGGCAAGCAGCTGTCAGCTCCCCAACATACCAACTCCACACATGGGTGGAGGAAGCTGGAGTACCCAGAGAGAACCACCGAGCAATGGCAAGCAGCTGTCAGCTCCCCAACATACCAACTCCACACAAGCAGGGTTAGCATTGGTTGAAGACAGGTGCACCATCGACGTGCAGTACACCTTAGTACCCATCGTCACCGTGCCCCCAAGTGGGCAATGGGTGAAGTGTCTTGCCACAACGCAGTTACCGCAGATGGGATTCGAACCGAGGACCTCTCGGCTTGCAGTCGGTACCTCTACCAACTGAGCCACATCTAGTTGGTTAAAATTGAAACTGCATTATAGGAACAACTATTTTCAGTTAAGTTTAATGGATAATAAAAAAAGAAGCCTCCCTTCCTCATCATAAAATTGAGGAAAATTGCCTGAGAAACAAGAAATTTGTTTATTGCTTTAACAATGCTAACAATCCAACCTGTAACCCATTTGCAGTTTCCTGAGAATTCTTCGATCTGCTTCCATGCAATGAGCTTTACTTGAACAATGACTAAAGATATTCATAAATTTACTGCTTACAACAAGTTTAATTGTTGGAATGAGGCTCTGTGAGCTCTCCACAGTAGTATTTTGCATTATATAAAACACAACTTCCACTGAGCACTTGTTAGGGGGAGCTCCTCTTTCACCCTGTGGGCATTTTTTTTAAATCACTGCCTGATAATGCAGTTTCCCCCAATTACCAAAACAAGCCTGTTTTTTTACCAGGTGGAAGTCTTGCCATGGTGGATCCAGTTTTCTGAGTTGGGGAAGGGGAACCACATTTCCATCAGAGATGAGTTCGGGCCAACCAAGCACAAGTGGAGGTCTCTCCTTCTCACTGGTAGGGTCTAGGACCTCTCAGGTAAAAATCTTTGAAAATGGAAGGTCAGTGGGAGCCTCATGAAGCTACTTTACAGGAGGTATAGCTATATGCATGGGGAACAGTATCATCTATGATTAAACATGAACATCCACATGTCAACTTGTCTTCGCTTTTGAGAAAAAAAAAATTGAGTTACAGAAAATAGGGTGGTGGGGGAGGCTGGAGGTTTGTACTGGTCCCCCTCTCCCTGGGTCTGCCCATGCCTTGAAGCATTATCATTCTGTTCAAATAATATGTTGTGACGTTCCGAGCCTCCCAAACAGGGTTTGGAACTGAAACAGTTAAGGAATTTGTCATATCATGAGATTTAATATAAAAACAAGAGCAACGCAAAGCGTGGCATATACCCCCAACAGTGTCATAAAAGGGAAGGAAAGAAGTCTCTCGGGGCATAACCAAATCAAAAGGAAGCTTCCTCTAGACACCAATAATGACTCAAAAAAAAAAAATTGATTTGAGTCAGCCTTCATTAGTTATTGGACGGAAACCAAATTCAATATGACCGCCATGGAAGCCATATTGAATTGGCTAGCTGATCCAAAATAAAAAGGAAGTTTCCTCTAGACACCAACAATGCATAATTAAACAATAAAAATGATTCGACTCAGCATTCGCTAGTTATTGGATGGAAACCAAATTCAATATGGCTGCCATGGTGGGCATATTGTATTGGCTAGCTGGACCAAAATCGAAAGGAAGCACTGTCTCGTCATCCACAAGTTACCCCTAAAATTCTGATTTGTTCAAATAAGCGGTTCTTTAGTTATTCGATGGAAACCAAAAGTTAATGGACGAATGCAGGACAACAGATGGATGGACATGGTGAAAACATATTGCCCCTGAGAGAATCTCTTGGAAGCATAAAAACAAAGAATAGCAGTTTCATTCAGAAATAAAACAGTCCTAGCAGTAAAAATAATAATTAATAATTACTAACAGTAGCATATCAAGTTATAAATGAAGGGTTCTATTAAAAGTAATTCTATATCAACCCTCAAGTCCTTCATCTTTTTGTCATAAAGGCCTATTTCTGACACTGACAAACTTCATGACTTCAGAACAAAATGCAATCATGAGGAAGGGAAATTAATCTGGCAGTTGTATCTATTCAAATTTTGTTTGCCTTTGCAGACAACCAAAACTTGACGAAACAACTGCTAAACCACTGGACTTTCAAGATGTTGTACAGTGGCAAGACAAGAAAATCAGCAAGATCCCAGGAAGTTAAACATTGTGGTTGTTCAGTAAATGAGATATCATTCTACACAAGAAAATTCAAATAGTCATTTGGGTTAAAAGTTGGTCACAACTTTAGTCACAAAAACCGAATTTACTGCTTTAACAATGTGTATAAAATTGAGAAAAATCTTGGTTAGTGATAATACATTTTGCTGGACAGGTAAAATTTGACTTTTAAACCTAAACCTAAAACAATTAGATAAAAAAAATATTTGTAAAAAAACATTTTTGAATTATCTAAAAAGTTCAATTTGAAATGTTTTGGAAGCAAAAACTAATAACAAATTTCAATAGCCAGATTTTTTCCCTTCCTTTTTGGTAAGGTTTTACAGGCCTAACTCAGACCTTGGTAAAATACAGTCACTTGAAACAAGTGCTTCAAAACTAAACATCTTTGATCAACTGAGTAAACTTGCACTGATTTCCAATGAAATCTGGGCTATGAAAGACTAATGAGCTAAATATCTTTATGTTTCCTTGGGTACTGAACCTTTAATGGTTAACCCTCTTCACATGAACATCAAAACACAAAACTTTAACAGTGCAAACACATCTGATAATGCAACTAGGCATTCAGCCAATTCAGCCTTGTTTGACAGAGTGCTGTCAAACAAGATTATTTGAATAGATTCCTAGGTGCCTGGAGGGAAAGAAATTGTTGTCAGAAATTTTGATATTTTGACAACAGTGTCTAGACTGATGGGAACAACTGTCTTGAGAGCTTTGAAATATATTTGTTATCAGAGTTTTTTCAACTGAAATAATACATTGTTTGTCTAAACTTCTGCTTTGGGACATATCAGATTTGTAGGTTGACTGGTTTTTTTTTATTTTGGTGGTCTGAATTTGTTATTCAATAATTGTTTTATGACAAATTCATATAAACAAAATTTTATTTGTATTTGGATGAGCATGAAACATGAGCAAGGAAAATGTTGGTTTCTGCTCTGGTACCCTCATTTTTTTAAAACCCTGATAGTGGATTCTGGCACTTAAAAAGTTAAACAACAGGTGTTCTTTCTATCATCTGCTATTCATTGAAATTGCCCGGCAAATTTTAGTATATTTTCAACTGTTGATGAGTCATAAATAATGTTTTTGAGGGAAAAAATGCATTTTTTTTGCATGCTGTTTCATCTTCTAGTCGGGTTTGGTAGGTTCACTAAAATACAGTGCTCATATTTATCAGTGCAGGCTTTAAAATTAACCACTATACTCTGGAGGATGTCTTCCCTTTTCGTCAATTCCCTTTTCATCAATTCCCTTTTCGTCAACAGAAACTGTTATGTATTATTCAATATATGTTTTGATATATGCATTTCTGTATATATTATACTATATATATATCGTCTGTTGAGTGCGGCAAGGTGCCATCAGTAATGCTAAAGCATTGCTGATGGCACCTTGTTGCACTCAAGGAACAAAATATGAAAAATGCAATAAATACATAAGAACTGCCAAAAGTGTCATTAAACTCCCAAAATAAAAAAGAAAATAAGAATTTTATTCACAGTACACTATACAAAAAACACACCCTAAATTAAAGCATGTTATGAATAAGTACATTCTAGAGCAATTTTTTCATAATTATTTAACACCAAATAAATTGATAATTTTAATTTACAATATTGTGGTCAAACTAAACCATCTGCACGATGATGTTAAAATATCAAATTTAAATAATCACTCTCTATAATTTGAAATAAACTGGTTGGTGAAAAGGGAATTGATGAAAAGGGAATTGCCGTGTTGGTAAGTGATGAAACAGGAATTTACGAAAAATTAATGAACCCTCTGGAGGTATCTTAGTATTGGTCAGAATGCTCCATTCTCACAATATAATACGTAAATCAAATGAATAGATTAGAACTTGAGAGCTGAACTAGACTTAAACTAACTTGAAATATACCTTCTGAATCAGAATCTGATATATCACCATCTCCTAGAGGAAAAAATTCTACCAGCATTAATAACTAATAAACTATTTCATTGAAAATAATGTTATAACAATAAAGTCTGCACAATAAAACAAAAAACATTTTTCAAAATTTGACACTTTTTCCAACAAGTTCAATGAAATACCAAACAATATCAATGTGTGTGAAAACTAACTTTTCAACATATATTTACTTTAACCCTTTACCTAATGAGTTTGGACACATCTGCCCAAGTAATATACAAATTGTGAAGTTCAAACAAAATAATTTCACAAAATTTTCACAAAACCGTATCATGTGACCCCTCCTCATTGAAATGCACTTGTCAAGCTTGTTTCAATGAGGGGTGATAGGATGTGGTTTTGAAGAAATTTTGTGGAAAAAAATTATTAGAATAACACAATTTGGATATCATGTGGATTGGTTAAAAGGTTAATCCATCACCTAAACATGCATGAAATAAGCTTGAAATTGTGTACAAAGAGCCCAAATGAAAAGTAAAATTACACAAGAGGCCCCAAGGGGCCTGAGAGAGCTCACCTGACACTGACAACTATTAACTGTTGGTCCTAAGGAAGCTTCATACCAAATAAGAATTCTCAGTGCAGTGTAGTTTTGGAGATATGGGCGTTTAAACGTTTTTTTTTTTTTTGGCTCCTGTGATTCCCACGGGGCATGTTTAAAATTTTTTTTTGCATAAATGAAGTACTTATGACACATTAATACTTCAGATCAAATTTATTTCAAATTAGCCTCTCGGTTTGCAAAATAGAAATTTTGAGCGGGGCAAAAATTCTTGCCCCTCCCGTAATGGCAACAAATATTGCCCCTCAAACTTCTCTTGAACAAATGAGAGTCTACACCTCAAAAGGAAGCTGTATACCACATATCAAGTCTCTGCTGCTGCTGGTTCATGAGAAGATTTTTTTAAAAATTGAGGCATTTTGGCCTCACCCCCTCCTCAACATGAACAGAAACTCAATTTGAAAAAAAACCCAAATGCCCCTATATAACCACTACTCATGTGAAATTTCATTAAAATATGGCCAGTGGTTTGGGAGAAAAAGACCCAAGCACCACCTTCACGATGTACAATGGATGAAAAGTGATCAGAATAGCTCACCCTTACTTTTAGTCAGGTGAGCTAAAAAGGCCATAACGGGCAGAAAAGTCAAATGTGCTGCATAAATGAGTAGAAAACTCAAAGGGGTGGAAAGCAATGAGGCCAGGGTAGCAAAACAAGAATGAGTGTACATTAAACAATCCATCTCCATAGGATACATTGTTAATCCTTGAGCCCCTCTGGACTGACAAAAATAGTTCGATCATCATGCTTTTTCTTTAGTTGATCATAATGTAAAATGTGAAGCTCCCATATGAAGCCCCTGAAGCCCCTTGATACAACCTATGTGGATTAATCTTAGTTACACACCTTTTAGGGGGGCTCTGAATACAAAATTTCTAACTCTTTTGGGAGACCAAATATTAACCCACGTTCTCGATTTGAACAAAGTTGAATCAGACCTCCCTAGAGATGTTGTATACCAAATATGAAAGCATTCTGACTGTTGGATGTGAAGAAGAAAAATTGTAAAGAAATTTCTTCATATTGCACTAAGTTCAAATTTGGGCTACCATAGCAAGCCCAAATATTAACCTATGGACCCAATTCAAACAAACTTGAATCTGACCTCCTTTAGAGATGTTGTATACCAAATATGAAAGCATTCTGACTGGTGGATCTGAAGAAGAAGAATTTTAAAGAAATTTCCTCATATTGCCCTAAGTTAAAATTTGGGCTACCATAAGGAGCCCATATATTAATCCAGGGAACCCATTTGAACAAAATTGAAATTGACTCCCCAAGAGATGTTGTATACCAAATATGAAAGCATTCTGACTGTTGGATGTGAAGAAGAAAAATTGTAAAGAAATTTCTTCATATTGCACTAAGTTCAAATTTGGGCTACCATAGCAAGCCCAAATATTAACCTATGGACCCAATTCAAACAAACTTGAATCTGACCTCCTTTAGAGATGTTGTATACCAAATATGAAAGCATTCTGACTGGTGGATCTGAAGAAGAAGAATTTTAAAGAAATTTCCTCATATTGCCCTAAGTTAAAATTTGGGCTACCATAAGGAGCCCAAATATTAATCCAGGGAACCCATTTGAACAAAATTGAAATTGACTCCCCAAGAGAGGTTGTATACCAAATATGAAAGCATTCCGACTGGTGGATCTGAAGGAGAAGATTTTTGAATAAATTCCCTCATATTGTACTAAGTTAAATTTCAGGTTCCCATATGGAGCCCAAATATTAACCCTGGCACTCCACTTGAACAAACTTGACTCTGACCCCCCAGAGATGTTGTATACCAAATTTGAAAGCATTCCAACTGGTGGATCTGAAGGAGAAGATTTTGAAGGAAATTTCCTCATATTGCACTTAGTTACAATTTGAGCTACCACAGCGAGCCTAAATATAAACCTAGGGACCCGATTTGAACAAACTTGAATCTGACCCCCCTAGAGATGTTGTATACCAAATATGAAAGCATTCTGAATGGTGGATCTGAAGAAGGAAATTTTTAAGGAAATTTCCTCATATTGCACTAAATTACAACTTGGGCTACCATAGCGAGCCTAAATATATACTTAGGGACCCGATTTGAACAAACTTGAATCTGACCTGACCATCCCCCCCCCCCTCCCCACCCCCCCCTAGAGATGTTGTATGCCAAATATGAGAGCATTCTGACTAGTGGATCTGAAGAAGAAGATTTTTAAAAATTATCCCCATATTGCACTAAGTTAAAATTTGGACTTCCAGAGGAAGCCCTCGAACTTCTCTTGAACAAACTTTGAGTCTATACTTCAAAAGGAAGCTGTATACCAAATATCAGGTCTCTGCTACTGCTGGTTCATGAGAAGAATATTTTTTTAAAAATTGGAGCATTTTGGCCCCACTCCCTCCTCAATATGAGCAGAAACCCAATTTGAAGAAAAATCCAAATGCCCCCATATAACCACTACTCATGTGAAATTTCATTCAAAAGTGGCCAGTGGTTTTGGGAGAAAAAGGCCCAAACTCCACCTTCACGGCAGTCGAAAAGTGATCAGAATAGCTCACCCTGACTTTCAGTCAGGTGAGCTAAAAAAGAAAATACTCCGGACACTTTCTTCATATGTATTGCAAGACATAATTTGTCAATTCCCAGGACAGAGGGTTACGCAGTTTAAAAAAATTCTACACAGAATTTTTTATTCAGAATAAATCAGTTCAAAGACTTTTTAGTTTCTTGCAGTGTTTGATTACTAAGACACACAGAAGCATTGTGAAAATGACCGATTGGGGGGGTTAAACCTGCTTTGTCCCCAACTGTGATAGCACAAGTTCTAACTGATCAAATATATTCCAACTACATAATCACAGCATGCGAATGATGATGTAGTTGGAATATTATAAATTTAAAGTAATTTGTATATTTTTTATACTTACCAATGGCCCAGACTAGCTGGTACAAACTCAAAGTTATCAAGGGCCAAACACAAATTTTGAATCCCCCAATCCCCAAACTTTGCTTGCAAAACCGAAAATTAAAAGTCCTATCTGTATCTGATCCTCCATACATTTACTCTCTGTGCATGCGCAGCCGTCAGGAAGTGACCGGAATTGGCGCCAACATCATTCTTTGTAGAAGAGAGTACTACATAATAATTCAGCGGGGAGGTATGAGTGCCCACTCATGGGAGGGCCATCTCTGTCTGGGCCATTGATAAGTATGAAAAATATACAAATTACTTTAAATTTATAAAATTTTTATACTATAACCCAATGGCCCAAACTAGCTGAATCGTAAAAAGGCGGAGGGCCTAGGACTTCAGAATTACTAGACCAACATAATTCCAAGCCTATAATCCAAGGTGAAAGGAAATTAAATTTAAAAGGAATTACATGTATGTCTCTCTACACAGTAATAGAGAAGACATATCATAAATAAGGAGCCCAATTCAAGTAATTCCGTATTCTTGGCATGAAGACTATGCTAATTTGGATGTAATGAGTTCCCAATTTTTAAGGCTAGTCCGGACTAAGCCCCAAAAATTAGGATGGCGTATTTGAGAATGAGAGGATATCCCCCACAAACATACGACATATACAATAAAACACAAGCTGTATCCAAGATATAATTACAGACAAAACAGCTTCACTCATAGTTACATACCTATCCAACTGGAAAGAGGGGAGCGCTCTGGAATCAGTAAAGGCGGTACCAAATAACAATATAAATATTCGTCGAACAGGAACCCAGGTGTTAATTATTATTAACAAAGTGGTGCTTAATGCCACTTCAGAAGCTAAGGCTATAGTGGTGATCCCGGTAATTAATACCGCCCGCTTCTAACGTATACTGGAGTCGGCATATGCAGATAGGTCGAAAACCGGTGATATAATATATAACATACACATGTCCAATAGAATTACAATGGATGATCTCTGGAGAGTAAACACACTTCCAAGGTAACCCACAGGCGACTCCATTCAGGTGTACGATAAATTCCAGTAATAACACTCCCAGACGTGTACTATCCGATATATATGATTCTAGAAAGGTGCGAATATACAAGAGTGTAAGACAAGGTAATGTATTCGATTGGGTACCGACATTAATAGAAACCTGGATCTAGAAATGGAACGAGCTATGATTAACAGACTCGACACAGACCCCGCCCGAAATAATTCATTGTTTCTAAGGTCCATAACATACAATATTGCATCTGCCTAATAATGCAATTATTATGCGTGTGAGCACTGAAATCCCACATGTAATCATCTGAATACCAGTTAACTGACTAGACAGCCTCCCAGGTACCCAAAGACTAGCAATTCATTGATGATGAATTATGTGCTCGTATATGACATATAGACATATAGACGAACAACCACAGGAAACCAACCAACTAAAAAATGGATGTGCCCATGAGGTCGCCATAGAACACAACCCAGCCACCAATTGAGAAGTCATGAAATGTATGTATGTACTTAAAATCATAAGAGGCTTACGGGAAGAAAACTATATCTTGTAACTGCCTCTTGTGGTGGTGTGGGGGGGGGGGGAGGATTCAAAGTCATACCGAACCCCCCCTCACCCGCATTACTTTAATCGTTCTTGAATTAGTCATCAAATAATATAGGTACTGCGAGGCTCCTTCATGTCTAACCGACTCCATAATGCCACTAAGGGCAGAGAAGGACATGAAGAACAAATACTTCACCTGATAAAGAAGGTCCTCTCGTGGAGGAAGCTTCCGGGGAACGTCCCATAACAGACACCCGAGAAGATTGATACAAGGTTTCTGTGACGACAGAGGTGCTACTAGCAGGATTTCGCAACGAGACTGTTTGACCTTAAAAGAATCTGCTGAATCAACGGAGTTGGAGGATACGCATATCCTATCATTCCCTCCCATGAGATCGACAGAGCGTCTACTGCATATGCGTATAACATCTTGTTAGTGGGGGTTCTGCTCAGAATGATAGCCGTAGGCCATCCAAGACTACACTTCTCACCCTCTGATCTTCCGTGACATGCTATCCAGTTTCTTGCGAAGGTTGATTCCCTTCCACCAACTGGCAAGCAATAGAGGTCTAGAATATCACCTTATGACCTGCGAGGCTTATGGGAGAAGAAACTATGTCCTCCCCGCAAAGAACCTCGTCCCATCGGTCTAGGGGCGTCTGACTGATAGTCCCGATCAGACTTATGCCCCTTTCCCGAGTCGCTATATTGACAACCTCCAGAGTAATTGTAAGAGGGTTTCTAGTACCCTCTTGAGGAGTTCCCTTTTGACGTTTAGATCTGGAACGTCCTCCTTACTCTTGTCTGCTGAAGCGGGTTGTTGAGATGCTGACTTCAATAGCAGAGCACTTGATGCTTTCTTAGTAGCCTGTTCATAGACTAACAAAAGCTTGTCGTCAAAAATAGTATGTCCGGAGACCGGAGCGACCAGGAGAGAGCTTTTCACCTTGTCATCTATAAGTGATGACGACGCAAGGGCAGCATCATGTCTGATTAACGCCAGACTAGCCACTGTTAGGGCGGAGTTATACGTGGTATACAAACTGCCCTGGAAAGAACTCTAAGAGAGGTACACTCTCCTCAAATTCCTTCCCGTGAGACGTTGCGCCATAGCTCTGGTAAGGTGATCTGCATAAGACATTGCTTCCAAATTCACTCTACTTGATGAAATTGCTGTTTTAATTGTGTCTGAGCGAATATTGAATGGTGCAGGCAAGGATACATCTAGATCCCCAGCCTGCTCATCCAAACACAGAAGAGCTCTCTAAACATCTTCTCCAACCGTTTTAAATGAACATGGTTCTGAGTCTGAGGGAGGCTGCACTTGCCCTTGCTGGGATGCTGCGATCAGCTGTGCAATCTGCGACAGCAAGTCCGTCATTGAGGCCTGAGGAGCAGCGGACTTCTGTTTCTTAGCTGCTTGCTGCTCCTGGGACGGTGTGTTGGAGATGAATCTCTTCTCCGAATGTCCCTATGATCAAGGCCTCGTCTCCCTAGCTACCGGAAGGTCCAACTTCATGGGTGAAAAGTCGTTCCTCTTCGTGCAGCAGGCTGAATATCCAAAGTCGAGTAGCAAGGATGCAGTAGTGTGTGCTTTAATAATGTAGCGGAGGAAGCTGTGACTGAAGCCGACCCCGGTTGCAGACTAGACGTAGCTCCCCGAGCGGTGGGCAGACTATGCTCCGTCTCGTGCAAATTTCTAACCAGAAAAAAACCCAGAAAACTACTTCATTTCGGCTTGTGAAACATAGCGGTGGAAGCCATGACTGAAGCCGACCCCGGCTGCAGACTAAACAGAGCATCCCGAGTGGAGGGCGGACATATACAGAACTTCTTCCCTATTTCCTTCCTATTTCCGTCGTCGCTGGGTCAGCGATTTATATTTAAGTGCTCGATCTACCCACATCTACACTTCCTTTGACCGCAACGGACTTACCCGGCATCACGGCACCCACAGCGAAGTACCGCTTCACCGGTTGAGCTAGCTGCTTGCAAGAGATTAAAACCCTTAACAAAAGGTCCTAACTCTTGCAATCATGAGCACTGCAGCTAGCTCTATATGCTCAATGGAGCATGGCGACGGTCGCACACTGGGATGGGTGTCAGAATATCATCACCATGTTCATGTTCCTCTGAAATAGAAACTGACAAAATGATTATAATACGGTGAGAGGCCTGGCCTCAGAACCTCACCACCAACAATGTACTGTGACACCCGACTTCAACATCAGTCATACCAGTAAACACAAGAATGATAAGAGTCCGCAGGAATGCATCGACTAAAGTCGATATCAGTCCTCCAAACTCCACAACAAAATATATAATTAAGATACATGAATAATAGCAATCAAAATTAAATTCAAAATATTTTTTTTAAAAAACAACTAAGTTCCCAAAGGGAATATAAAGGGCCCAAAGGCATCCTGAGAGAGCCTAAGTGTGGACAAAATCCACATTTTTTGAGTTACACTACTGGAATAATAATCCATGTATACTACAGTAATTCTACAGTAATAGAATATAAAAAAAAATACCTATAAATGAGGATGCTGTCAATGTAAACAACGTCAATGTAAACAAGACATCAGGCACACAAAAAAGGCCCAAAGTCAGACACCAATTTAAATGCTACCAGATGCAAAGCTAGATCTTCATACAAAGAAAAAACAAAACATCAGATAGAAAATGGAAGACTAAATGACCTAACACCCCTAGGGTGAGGACAGTGGCGGCACCATGGAGGGGTATGGGGGGTACTTACCCCTCCACTTTTTTCACCAAGCATAGTAAAAAAATACTATCATTTTAATTTTTGTATTGAACGTTGTGGTGTAATGGTGGGTATGCTTAATTCCATATTCTTGCAACGCATCTGTTTGGAATACAGTCTACTTTCATTTTCGATTTGAGTGTTGTTTGGTGCTTTGTGATCGCACTTTACAACAGCATTCTTCCGTTGAAATGTCACCATGTACGACGTTTTCTATAACTGAAAGACCTAACCAATAAGTTTCAAAAGGATAAAACTGTTTTAATTTAATTGTCTGAGAATGCTCCAGAGAACACCATTTACAACGTAAGTTTTAAAAATTTTCTCAACTTCACGAGGGGACACCCCTCCCGAAACCCACCCCGGCTTGGCGCTTCGCAGAGGGCAATACCTAACTATACCCCCCCTCAATTCTGTAACTCTGGCGCCACCACTGGGTGAGGACGTAACCATGGGGAAAAAAACAGAATAATATTCTGTAATACAGTTAAACTCCCAAGAAATTTAATAAAAAATTTCAATAAAAAATAGCCAAAAAGCTTAAGAGTTAAACAGGAAGGGGTCATGGAAGGATAGGGAAGGAATACTTAACAAACAGTGCAATAATCATTATCAAAAATGATGACGTCAGGTGAATGTCCCGAAATTGGGAAACATAAAATAATTTTATAATTATTATAAAGTTACAGCCCTGAACGTCTAAAACCACCATTGAACACTTCCATCATCCAATAACAGCCTTGGATCCACCAATTCTTGCATTGATTTGTGTCTAGCATCCTCAAAAAAGGAGATTTTAAAGCACAGATGTCAGTTCATTGCTGCTGACTTTGGGGCCAAACAAAGAATGATGTTTGTGCCAATTCTGGTCACTACCTGATGGCTGGCATGCACAGAGAGTAAATGTATGGTGGACCAGATAGGACTTTTAATTTTCGGTATTGCTCGCAAATTTGGGGGAATGGGAGGTTCAAAATTTGTGTTTGGCCCTTGATAACTTTGAGTTCGCAGAGCTAGTCTGGGTCAATGGGTTATAGTATAAATATATTAGTTAGTCAGGAGAATAGTTTATATACTCAAGACTACGTTGAAATTAGTTTGTGGATAAGTAGCAGTCAATCATGATGCAACATCTTATTTAATCAACACAGACTATAGCAGTTCACTAGATTAGTCATGCTGGGCCTGCAACAGTCCAAATCGGATACTGCAAACTTCCATTTCCATGATCGCCTATGTGTGTGTCAAACATACAGGTATCCAAGCCAGTCTCATAAGAAAGTGGATGATTACAAGCAAGAGAGAAATGATATCTAAGACTCCATGTCTGGCTGAAAAAGTAATGGTAGGGAGGGGGATGTTACCCCCTCCCAAATCCCCCTTAGTAAAGCCCCTGAATCTTCTGCATGAACTGTTTACCAGACAAAGTAAATACAACACAGGTCACAATAAAGCATTATGTTTCAGGCTCATTTATCTTGTCTGTGGTATACAAGCTAACACAAATAACTGCAAGGTGTATCTGTATCTGTGGTGTATTTGATGCAGAAGTCTTTACCTTCTTGCTGTGTGCAATATTACACAAATCACCGCAGAGTGTTATGTATTGGAGTAGTAAATTAATATTCAGCTTATCTACAAAGTACATGTTCACACAGATCATTAAAGGATGCCATATACTGGAGTTGTGACATGTTATTTTTCTGTAGTGTACAAGCACACACATATCATTACATAGAGTATGTTTCACTCTTTAGCCTAACACGAAAAGCAGACAACACTTGCAAATAAGATTCTTGAAGCACTAATTTTTTTTATGTTTTGCATCAAAAACATAGCTTATGACCCCTCACTGGAATGAGCTCGTAGAGGGCTTTCCAATGAGGGGTCATAAGCTATGTTTTTGTGACAAAAAATGAAAATGTAATAAAAACTGAATGGGTGAATATCGCTGGCCAGTTTTGGCCGTTACGTTGGGTAAAGGGTTAATACATCGGATAGGTTAAACACATTGGAAGGTTTGAATTTTAAATTCTTACATATTATAGAAGTTTACTGGTGAAATAACTTAGGAAACACTGTGAGAATCATTTTAACATAACTGTAGTCAGTACAGAATAATTTTAGAAAAAAATAATAAATGGCGACACCACATGATGTTATCATAGTGAATTCAGCTCTTCCTCAAGGTTTTCTCCCATGGTTCTACATCACAAATAGGCATGCATAAAGCCAATGATATGATCAAACACAGACAATTTTTTACCCAAATATATTAAAGTTTAATTTTCACTCAAAAAATTATAAATTGCACTTTAATTAAATCTGATGAAACCCATCTGTCCCATAATATAACAAGAAATTTTACCAATTCAATGTTGTTTGAAAGAAGGTTGAATACATTGAGTACCTGGTGGCATTATGGGAACACTTGCAGCTTGAAGTTTCAGTATTTTATTTAAACTTTATTGAATCTAATCAATCAATTTCAGAATATTGTTAATAAAAATCTGAAAAAGATGCAGTCATAAATACTTATAAAAAAATCAAGTATGAATTGAAGAAAATATGTTCTACTGGAAATCAATACTTCACCCTTTCAATCTGGTATGCATAAATGTTTCAGTGAATAAATATTTGACAACACAATGAACAATAATTCGGTGGTGAAAGCCAGTAATAATTTAATTGCAACAGCTCTACAGAGCTGTAGTACTGCAATTTTAGTGAACCTCCCTAGAAATGTAGAATGATTCACCCATTTAAGCACAGACTGTCTGTCTAGTATGTGAGGACACCATCCAGTGTGATTGAAAGGGTTCATTAAACTATTTCAAATAGGGCCCTGCAAATCACACATTTTTGATTTTAATCAAATCTTGAATCAAATTGGGTTGATTATTCGAAAGCAAATCAAATCAGGGCATCCTGAAATTAACCCAATGGGGAGAGGGACTGTAAAACTTATTTGTTCTGACTGTGACGGCAGAAATACATGAGAAATAATCATTGCTGCAGGTAGTGAACGGTATCATATTGGTCAAAACTTTATTTATCCAGGATGGGCTACAAGAAATAAAGGAGAAATCACTATTGTCACAGGTAGTGAAGGGTAGCAGGTAACTTCAGATAAATACAGATTATCATGACAATGTGCATGTTCTGTGATTTGTATCAGATTCGAGGTGGTGTCCAGAATGGGATCTCAACGAGCCGGCTTTGCCGGCGAGTTGAGATCCCATTCTGGACACCACTGAGAATCTGATGCAAATCACAGGACATGCACATTATCATGATAATTCATTTATCTAACCATTCTGTCACATAAACAGATTAAATCTTAAATTATTAACACAGCTTTGGGCAACAAAAAGTTAAAAAAAACCCCATATTTTATGGAACAATATTGTTGTGCACTTTAACAAACAATGAGTGACGCGGTCACCACATACTATCAAAGTTGCATTGAAAATTATTCACTCTCAATGTCACATCCTATGATGATATGCTTAAATTTACAAGTGTGTAATATTTAATTGTTCAGTTTCTATTTATTAGGTGGAGGGGGGCATTGGCTATTAATAGTCGTCGCTAATTGTAAGGAATTTTGTTATGTTTTGTAAGCGATCAGCTGAGTGGATCACTGAAACGCACATAGAATGTATTCATGCACCTGTTATGATAGCCCATTGCGTTCCTGGAAACGAGTCATCTATATGATATGGAATCACAATGAGTCATCTATATGATACGGAATCGGAACACATTATGTGATACATCCCTTTTTTCATGTTTTTCAGGCCAAAATCAATATGATTGTTAGATAAAACATCATATCAGTGTTCAATGTCAAAACAAAATATCTAATCTATTTTCAGGAAAATCTGACCGACTGTTGGGGTGATAAGTGATATCAGAAACCAAAGATGGGCACAAAAACTAAAGAAAAATCATAACAAGGAAGACATAATGAAAGTAGTGACTGATGTTATCAATGGACTGTCATACAGGAAGGTAAGTATAACACACCAAGGGCAGTGATCAACAGGTACAAGAAAGATAGAGAAGAAAGAAGTCCAGTACGACCAGTGAATGTTGGGCTGAGGTGGCTAAAATGGTCATCATACAGTTGGTAATACGAAACAAAAGATAATAAAATTAAGGGAACTGAACAGGGTCTTATGGAGGTGAAAGAATTGAAAACCTAAACTTGTTGGAAACAAATAAAGTATTGCGATCTACTGTGAAGATGTTGCCAACAGAACTTTCGCCAAGGTAATTTCTGAGGGAGCAAAAATTTTGAAAAACCTCATTATGGGAACTTATTTCAACACTTTTTTCTTGTATTCTCTAATTTTCCAGGCCAAAATATAAACAAGACCAATACCGGGTCTGGACCTGCGTCGCTGCATGCAAATGATTAAAGTATCGGCAAAGAGGAAGTGGCTGCATGGCAGATCTGAAAATTGCATACATGATACAACTCAACATTATCAAGTTCCAGGTGAAATACTGAATGAATCCGTCGCATAGAAGCTGAGAAAAGTGTGACGGAAAATTTCAATGTTCAGTGAGTACAGTCAAATTTCAAAGTATCGGCAAACAGGAAGTGGCTGCACGGCAGTTCTGAAAATTAGATACACGATACAACTCATCATTATGAAGCAGCAGACCAAATATAAAATCATTCCCTTTCATAGAAGCCAAGAAAACTTTGACAGAAGAAGTGTTTCGGTTGGACTGACGGACAGAGTCGAGCAGTTACTAGACCTGCTCTGCCGCTGGCGACGCAGGTAAAAATCAAGTACAGATGGGTGGAATTTATGAGGACATTTTTATTCAGTCAAATCAAAGGATTCTTTTCTTAGAAATAGCATTACTTACTTCCATCTTGCAACTTAGATATGGCTTTTGCAAATCCAATTCCTACTCTTAGTTTATGCCTGAAATAAAAGAAAAAGAAACAAAAACATTTTTATGTCTCTAAAAACTGATTACACAATGGAAATATCCCTTTCTGTCAAAGTTTCAAAAGAGTGACAAAAGTGAATGTATGAAGTCATTAAGGGGACGTCCAACCTAACTTTGGTCAAATTTCATGTAATTTTCTTTCAAGTCTAAAAAAGTCCCAAAATGAATAACCCCAATAAATTATATACCAAAATGCTTGGAATGAAACATAGAACATGTGGAAACTGAAATTTGCCATGGAACTGCTGCCATGTGTAAATAGCACCACCTGAAAGTCTGCTGTGGCATAAGTAAGAGAACAATTTTTTTACAATGAAATACCACAAAATAAAATAACAGCTGTATTCTATAAACATTTAAGTACAAACTCGAAGAAATCTTTTCCTAATTCATGAAAGTAATAAAGATTGAGACCAAATGTTATAAGTGGAGTGCTCACTGACTGAAGGCAGACATTTTCTTTTGTTGATGTTTTGATTTGGGGAGTTCAACAAAGGTCAACTTGAAGGAGTCCAGCAGAAGAAGTATGGAGGGACAAAAGAGTTTCTCCCAATATAAAGATGTATGTGTTACTGTAATGGTTTGGAAAGAAAATATGATATTCTCCTATGTAGAATGCACTGCAAAGTCATACATTGATTGTAGTTGCATAAATATATTTACAAACCCCTTGCACTGTAACCCCTTTTATCCCATGCACCACCAATTTGATAATGATTAAATTGTCAAATTTGTCTGGTTTATCAATAAGTATAATAGCTTTGTTTAACTCTTGGACACCAATACACTCATGATATCTGTTGGAGAAGAAATAAGGGTTTAGTACGTGGAGAGTGTATTATCACTAATTCACCCGCAGAGTGGAGATTCCACCCGAGCAATAATTGCAAATGTGTTACAAAGCATAACCAGCACCAGCAAAGTTTCAGCAAATGGTTAAACCCGGAGGTCCATTGGCTGAAACATTGCTTGTGTTTTTTTGTCGATATATACAAAATTTGAAAGTTATAGCTTGGGTGATAACTCCACTCCACGGGTGATTTAGTTACAATCCACTCTCCACGTACTGTAACATGTCACTGCAATAAACCATCTAATGTACTTAAAAGTACATTGTTATTCAAAACACATCAAATCAATCTTACATAACCATTATTGCATGCACTTTCCCCAAGGAGGCTTATTGACATATTGAGATCAGAAGGGCACACCCAGAGGGTCTCACATATTTTTTTCAAGAATGCAGTACACAAAGCATTCCCAAAAAGGTGACAAGTGAGCTCCATTTGACACAAAAAATTCCTGGGAGAGGGGGGGGGGGGGGGGGCTCGCTTCCTTGTATGACTCTACCTCCGGCACTCAAGGCATATGCCTATTTCTCTCAAAGTTTAACTCTTTTTTTCTTTTTAAAGATCCTGGCCACACATGTTCCAAACACTATAAGACAGGTAACCCTCCAAATAAGACTATCTGCAAAAATCATGTTACATTGCAAAACATTCTTTTTAGACTTTTAGTTCTGGACCTTTCATGCTTCTTACTTCCAACTATAACACTTAATTTATCGATTAATGGGTGAATAGAAAAGTCCTGCCATAATCAACATTTTGAGTTCCATAAGCCTTCAAAACAGCTCCGATAAAAGTGTCAAACATCATACAGAATATTTATTAGGTTATTGCTTGATAAGTAATAAGAACAAAATCTTCACCAGAAAATTCTGTAGCAATACAATTGAGGGTATTAGCAGGCACTTTGCAACAAATTGTAACAAATCAACTAGTTATAAACAAAATTTTAAAAGAGTGAAAAAGTACCACAACTCTGAAAAAATGTGGGAAGAAACACATGCTACAGCAGCTACACAGGCATTGTTTCCCCATGATGCTCGATCACAACACCAAATATCCTTCAAATTGGAGTAGCAATGGTTGAGATACAAGGGAGAATGTTGGTACATGTAATGATGAATGGGTAAGACTAAGATTAAGAGGACAGGGGTCACCACTGCACGGCCCTAGATGCACCTTTGATTTTCCAACTTCCAGGTCTGGGGCATAATAATCGCAACACACCCACCTTATCAGTTCATAATTTCAGTAAAATAAAAGAAATTATCAATTTGAATTAATTAATAGATGATGGAAAATATTTGGCTTCCTTCGCCTTCTCGTACTATTTAATTACCACAAACAATATCAGTTTGATGCCGATAAATGAAACTGAACGCATGTGGTCTGGTTAAAAAGTAACTTGGCATGAATAATGATGAAATTGCGAATATTTCGTGTATTTCATTTGTTTAAAAGCCAATTGCAACTAATATTGACCGTGCATTCGATAATTCGTTTCGGTTTTGACCACACGGCCACGCTGACACTCAGTGACAGCGGTTATGTTTATTGTGATATGCAAATTGAGGGATGGTTTCCAGTGAAGGAGATTTGTCACATTTGTCAGTGTAAAACGATCATAAAAGACACTGATCGACGCTTGTATTTTTATGGTTGGTTGCAAGAAAAAACGAAATTCTCAGCATCGTCCAAGCGCACCTTATTTAAAAGCACGAATGCATCATTTTCAACCCATCTTCAATCGGTCCTTTGCAGACATCAACACAGTCCGTGGTAACTGACAACATCACAACATCGGGGGAAATCAACACGCTCAATATAGTTCCAGGTCACTTGGAATATACTTCGTGAAAAAGTGATTTCTGAAGCATTCTGTTTATTTTGTTATGAATATTGCTTTATTTTATGTGTATCGTCCTGATTTTATACACTCGGTTATTTTTTTACAAGTGGTTCATGTTGTCTTTCTAGAGCACAATAATTCAGATTTTTCGTCAACAAAAAAGTTCAGACGGCCTGTAAACTCGAGAGGGAATTTCAAACCATATTTTGCAGGTATGACATTAACAACTCAAGTATTTGCTGTCACCTGTTTGCAAATCCGTTCATACATTGTCTCAAACAAATAAAGGGCGTGATCACGTCCTTGCATTCTTACGATTGCCCAAATTGAGTATTTCTGCAAGAACCACATCGTAATCACATGACCGGAAAAACATCATTGAAACATGGCCACATCCGGAACATCCAAAATTTGTGTTTGTGTTATTACATTCAAACGTCAAAACCCACCAGAGTGTGTGTCAAAAAAATGCTTTCTCCGAGTCTGTAGTATGTTATCATTATATTGACGACAAGGCTTTCGAATTACCGATTATTTTGTGGTTTTACCAGTTCATTACTTACACCATTTGCAAATTAATCTTCAAAATCCTAAAATTCACTTTTTTTTCCTGAAAAAAAATTATATGTACCTTTTCTATGCTCTTTACTCATTATTTTGATATATAATTTGCCTTTCCTTACTTCTCTTATCTGTTTCTGAGGCATTGGGAAAAATGACAAAAAATTGACCAAAGTTAGGTTGGACGACCCCTTAAGTAAACTCAAATAAGCTCCAACACAATGGTCTGATGACTGTTTTCTTCTCTAAGTAGAATCAAGATACTACAATGCACAGACTCTGTCATACTTTTAGGGGTTACGATAAGAAAAATTTTCATTGTCGTGACATAGATTTTTATAAGCATAGATCTATACACAGAAAAAAAATGAGAGGAGATGAATATGAGTTTTTTCTATTCAACTACTGAATTCAATGGTTGATAGTTAAAGGTCACATAGGGACAAGTACATTGCACACTGATGTTTCTGGTTGGAACAAAAAAAAAATATTTTCAATATTTGATACTTATTAGAGATTGAGAAAAAGAATTGCATCATCACACATCTTCAGTTAATAATAACTTGTTCATAAAGTTCTGAAACTCCAAACCATAGATTAAAATAATTACATCACAAGACCACCTGACTGAATTGATATGCTCTGAAAATGACTGTCCAGCTACCAAGTTTGGCTTCCCATTTTTCTTTGCGAGAAGTAAAATACATAAGTCTGGCATACAATTGCAGCATTGCTATAACCTTTGAAAAGTTTAAACTAATATGGTAGTATTACATTAACTCCTTACCCAACGCACACGATTTCAAAATTTATTATTTTAATTTTTTCCAAAAATTTCAACGAATTCATATCATCTGACCCTTCATGAGATGTCCCATAATAGGGTTTTGTTGAAATGTTTTGAAAAATATATTTTATTTGAACTGCTTTATTTGCAAATTAAACAGGCAGATAGAGCCAATTCATTAGGTAAAGGGTTAAATGAACTATGAATTGGAATTCAGTTCTTTGTTCATACATTGCTCAGAAAAACACACTTTCAAACCTTTTTACAAAGATATATAGCACCAAATTACAGTGTAAGAAAGTCTGATTACAAAAGACAAGCTTCAGTGAAAAGTTAGAAAAAGAATGACTGGAGGGATGCTCTTAGAGGTGGGTGCTGGAACAAATGAACAATTTGAAAATCTCATGAAATTTATCTTTAACCATTCTGAGTGCTTCATATGATTCAAAATCTGAAATCATTGAACTATAAAATACATCACATTTCCCTACATGCATCTAGTTTTGGGTACATGCATCTAATTTGGGGTCGGTAAAAATTTGCACCTGGCATGTCATGCCTTATCAGTTATGTTTCCATAGTTGCAATGTAATAATTACATTGTATCCAGAATTTTTTTTTTTATGATCACAAGTTCCATCAATTTGTTTCATGTACCAAATCACTTGGTAATTAAATAGTGTGGTCATTTTCATTTATTTACTTGACATTTACTTCGAGTTTGGTAAATTTTTCTCATCAAAAATATTTGTTGCAATATATTGGAGAGAGCACTCTCCAATAAATTTAGAGTCTGGCAAACATAGTATTTCCACTTAAATCGAATTGAAGACACGCCCAAAATTTTGATTCAATCAAATCGAATATGAATATTTATCGAATATCAAAAATCGAATTAAACATTTTTTTCTGTCCATGACCTATGTGATTGGGGAATCATGAAAATGTGGTGGGAGTGTAAAACTGATTTGTTACAGCTTTAATGGCTCAAGCCCCAACTGAAAAAATATTCCAACTACATCATCAAGGCAAGCCTTCATCAAAGGCATGCCTTGATGATATAGTTGGAATATTAGTCAGTCAGGATTATAGTTACAAAAATCAAGACCTTCTGCATTGATTGCATTTACCATATTCGAAACTTCCATATTCAGTTCTCAGATTTCAACACACATTCAAAATTTGAATTGTTTTTCAAATTTCAAATATTCACAGGATCGTAAACAAATTATAACACAATTTTTTTTTATATACAAATAGAGATTCAAGCCGGGAAAAATAGGTTTAATGTAACATCATATTAAATTCTGATGTTTTGAATAAAACTATTAAATAAAAACAAAGACATTTCAAACCAGTATCTCCAAACTCAAGCCCAATTTAATAAGAGTGGTACCAGATTTTTTGTAGCAAACTACCAATTAACCCATTACCTAACATAATTGCAATATCCCAGGAGTGCTGTACATGAGAACTGCTATTCATTTTTTTTCATTTTTGCCTCCAAAACATAGCTTATGAACTCCCCAATGGAATGGAATTATTCAGCCCATTCCAATAAGGGGGCATGAGCTATGTTTTGGAAACAAAAATAAAAATCTGATTAGGCCACACAAAGTAGATCTTCTGTTTCTCAGCCCATTATTTGTGAAATTGCATGCGGGCGAGTGTTTTTTTTATTTTATTTTTTATTTCAGTAATTACTTTTTCGCCATCAAAAGTTCATGTTCTTGGTTCAAGTTTTAGGCCTCATAATCTACAGAATAGCATGGGTGGTGGTGTATTTCATCCCTTGAGTGCAAGAAGACTTTGCAATGCTAAAGCATTGCAAAGCCTTCTTGCACTCAAGGGACAAATTCATCAATTTTTTTAACTTGGGTAAAATATCAGACATAAACCATTTAATTTTTATTTTTTTTTAAGTTTAAATTGGTTATAAAAAGAGAGAATGCGGCAGTCAAAAGGACCATGCGGGAGGGCCTGAGAAACAGATTTTTTATTTTTTTAGGCCTTACTGAAGAAGTTTTGATTTTGTGAAGTGTAAATCTTTTTAAAATTTAATAATCGTTCGAGTTGATGACATGTACCCCAGATATGATACCATACAGCATATGGATCAGAGAGTAATATGTTTGTTTATGGTATAAGTTGCTCTGAAAATTTTAGAGAAGACTACTGAGATAAGAAACTTAAAGTTCAAATTTTCATCCACATGGATTTCTATGAATTTTACAGATTTTTCCTCTTGATTATTTGCTACAAGTGAGACAATTGAATTTTTAACCACAACTCTTCCTGCTTTCAATTGAGTATAAGTCACTCTGACAGTGGAAAAATAATGATTTTGTTTTGCTCTCATTTAGGGCAAGTTCATTAGCCGTACACCAATAGTATATGTTATTGAGTTCATTATTTGCTAATCTTATTATTGTATTTAGGTTATTACCAGCTGTATAGGTAGTAGTAAGGTCTGCATATGATAAAATTTTCAGAAATGTCAAGTTTATAAATACTGATGATGTAAATTATAACAAGAAAAGGACCAAGAATAGATACCTGGGAGACACCAGTTGGTATGACCTGGAAATTGGAACTCTCCTTTGGGAGGGATACAGACTGAGTTCTGTCTGTCAGATAATCTTTGAACCAAGTTTTTGCATGGTCCAATATTCCATAGAGTTATAGATTTTTCAGTAAGATCAGGTGATTTATAATATCAATTGCTTTGGAGAAATCGAGAATCAGAGCTAAAGTACAGTCCTTTATTGGCTTATCACTCGTTTTGGCAACATTGTTTATGAGATGCATACAGATGTATTGTTGAGTGTGCCTTTCTAAAGCCAAACTGATATTGATGAATTATCTTATTATCTTTTGGGAAAGATATTAACCTGGAGCACATTAATTTTTCTTATACTTTAGAGATGCTAATGGGCCTATAATTGTTGAATAGTTGTTGATCATCAGATTTAAAGATGGGAATTACTTTTGATTTTACTTTCTGGTATATTAGTCAGTTGGAATTAATGTTCAAAAACTCAAGATTTCTTTGTGGATGAATAAAATATACATGTAGTAGTCGTGAAGCAACATCTTACTTAATAAACACGTACTGTACTCATACTCTAAATTGGTCATGCTTGGCCTCCAACAGCCTGAATCAGGTACAATGGGGCCCACTTAATTGGATATCTCTTAACTGAATAACTCTGTTAATTGAATATAATTTCCAAACACAAGACCATTTATCATACCACCAGTACAAATTTGACCTGTTAAGTGAATATAGGTTATAGAGTAAACTCCTGTTAATTGAATAAAAAATCTTGTAACCTGTTGAGAAATTACCCTGACTCTCTCCAGTTTTCCTTTGTTTATAGACCTATTTGATCTCAGTACATCCAGTACCACCATTTAATCTTTTATATCTTGTTTGACAGAGCTCATAGCTCATGGAACCCTGTTAAACAAGCAACACCTGTGTACACCAATTATGAACAAGAAGCCCCTGAGAGCGCTCACCTGACACTGACAACTATCAACCGAGGGTCCTGATTTGGACAAACTTGCATCTGCCTCATTAAGAAAAGCATATACCAAATATCAAAACATTCTGACCGGTGGATCTGAAAAATATTTTTTTAAAAAATAATCCTCATATTGAATTAAGCTTTAATTCAGGGAGACCAAATATGAACCCAGGGACTTGGCTTTAACAAATTTGAATCTCACCTCCCTAATGATACAGTATACTGAATATCAAAAGATTCTTACTGGTGGATGAGAAGAAGAAGATTTTTAAAGAATGTTTCTCATACTGAACTAAGTTACAATTCGGTCTCCCACAGGGAGCCCAATTACGGACTCAGAGACTTGGATTGAACCAACTTGAATCACACCTCCCTAAGGATGCTGTATACCAAATATTAAAACATTCTGACTGCTGGATCTGAACAAGAAGATTTTTAAAGGAAATTCCTGATAGTGAACTAAGTTAAAATTCGGGCTCCCACAGGGAGCCCAAATATAAACCCAGAGACTTGGCTTGAACAAACTTGAATATCAGGAGGATGCTGCATACCAAATATCAAAAGATTCTGATTGATGGATCTGAAGAAGATTTTTAAAGAATATTCCTCACGTTGCACTAATTTAAACATTTGGGCTCCCATAGAAAGCCCAAATATGGACCCAGGGATTAGATTTCAACAAACATGTGAAACAATCTTTCAAAGATGTTATATGTGAAATTTGAAAGCTTTTGGAGCAGTGGTTTGGGAGAAGAAGAGTCTTAAATGTTTTTTCCCCATTACCCACAGTGTTAAAAAATGCTGACTCGGCATTTTTTCAAAGTCCCGAAAAAGTACCCTATGATAAAACTGATAGCAATTTTTTTGGACCATTCTATTCTGTTGGTCCTAAAGAAGCTTCACACCAAATAAGATTTCTCAGAGCCATGTAGTTTTGGAGATATAGGCATTTGAATTTTTTTTCTATTTTTAGCTCCTGTGGTTCCCAAGGGGAATTTTGAAAAAATGTTTTGGCATAAATCAAGTACTTATGACCCATTAATAATTTATATCAAATTTGGTTCAAATTGGCCTCTCAGTTTGGAAAATAGAAATTTTGGGCGGGGCAAAAATTCTTCTCCCTCCCATAAAGATGGCAAATATTGCCCCACAAATTTTAGTCTACATCTCAAAAGGAAGCTGTATACCAAAGATCAAGTCTCTGCTACAGCTGGTTCATGAGAAGAAGATTTTTAAAAAAAATGAGGCATTTTGTCCTCACCCCCTCCTCAATATGAGCAGAAACCCAATTTGAAGAAAACCCCAAATGCCCCTATATAACCACTACTCATGTGAAATATCATTAAAATTTGGGCAGTGGTTTGGGAGAAAAAGTCCCAAACATCATCTTCACGACGGACAAGAGACGCCAGACAAAAAAGCGATCAGAATAGCTAAGTCAGGCAAGCTAATAAATTGAATACATTTTTATAATCATTTCACTGACCCTTATGTCTTCTTGTTGTGAATAGAATTCAGCCATTTGTAGTGAAGATTTGACAAATAAATGTACAAATATGTTTACCTGAGTTCTTCTTTTGTTAGTTTCTTTTCAATAACAGGTTGGGTGCTGAAACAAGTCAAAGTACAGGTGCAGAGTTAGAACACACTGTCACCAAAGGTGACATTAACAATGTTTTCTGTCTGATGTCTTCTAAGAAAGAGTGGTAAAATTTGAATTTCATGAAGATCATTATTTACAGGAGCTTATGGTCACTTTCAACATCTATGGCTATATCATGACTGTAACCTCAAGTTTTAGGTCAAGTTTATCCCTTCATTTATCTCAATACAGACCATTTTGGAGAACTAAAACCCCCAAAGTTTCTGCTACCAGGTTGTATTTTACCAGTATGAGAACTTGTTTATTTCATGAAAGAAGCACCCTTCACTTTCCAGGGTTTCCCTGGGACCATGAAGTCCATATTGAATAATCAACACTTCAGCCTAGTCACTTGTATTAATTTAAATTGGTTTAACTGATTTTTAATTTTAAAGTTGGCATGACTGTTTGAAATGGTTAAGTTCATATTTTGGCAACAAATTAAGTGTAATATCATGGGATAAGCTATAAAGTAGTCTACAACAATAGGACCATTTCTTGCCTGTTTTTTCTCGCTCTTTATATCAGCTTTTGAGATGATTTTCAAATGAACACAAACAATAGATCAGGAATGTCAAGTTATTCTAAACTTATTCGACTGGAACGGTATTAACCATTTATCCAGTGTACATGATGTCAAAATGTTGTTACCAGAATTATTTTTTCTCTCAAATTTTTCATAAAATTTCTACAAAACCTTATCATGTGACCATTCACTGGAATGAACTTGTTGAGACCATTCCAATGGGGGGGTGGGGGGTCACATGATATGGTTTTGTTGAAAGTTTTTTTTTACAATTTTTTATTTCAACTGTTCAGTTTGTAAATTACGTGGGCGGATGTAGGCGATTTATCAGGTAAAGGGTTAACCCTTAAATAAAACAACCAGTAGATGACAATTATCCCCAAGTTCCTTGATTAACTGAAGATTTTCATTTATGGACTCAAAAACGTAGCTTATAAGTTATGACCACTCAACAGAACAATGAGCAATGATAAGCTACTTTCTGAAGGCAACAATTAAAAGAACAATAAACTTTGAATGGCGATTTTTGAGAATGTTACTGGCCAGATGTGGCCATTATGTCAGGTGAATGGGTAACACTCCTCTGCACACTGACGTTGAAATGTTATAATTTCAAGCTGCAATTGTTTTCCCATAATTCAACTACAAATTTAACCAATTCAATCTTGTTTGACAGAGTTCAGTGAGCTCTATCAAATAAGATTGATTTGGTTAAATTCTTACTAGCATTATGGTTTTAATTGCTGCATTAAATTTTGGTATTTTGACATCAGTGGACAGAGTGTTAATGACAACTGTGCTGAACAGAATAAAAAAAAATTGAGTTCAGTCAGTATTAGTTGCACGGTGTTTCAGCAGGAAAAGCCAAAAGAAAATATGAATCTCACAAGGGTAGTACAGTCCCATACATCCTACTGAAACACAGTGTGATGAATTTATTACCCTGCCCTTTCAGTGTGTCGAGGTTTGTCTTATTATATAATCCCCAAGTGGTATTCAAGTGATGAAAACCTTCATAAAAGTAATAATTTGAGAAACTGAAATAAACACATCTTTCTTTATTATTGAACAAGAATGATTTGGAGTTATTTCCCTTGGATTGAATTCAAACATTTGAAACACTTTGATTCAAGGATATTGGGAAATGACGTGCTGTTATTATTGTGGGACACAAGTTGACTTTATAAAT
Source organism: Pictodentalium vernedei (assembly GCA_031216915.1). Classification (NCBI taxonomy): domain Eukaryota; kingdom Metazoa; phylum Mollusca; class Scaphopoda; order Dentaliida; family Dentaliidae; genus Pictodentalium; species Pictodentalium vernedei. Next base: position 710,680,558 of record CM062297.1, read on the forward strand.
GTTTTATTAAATACTTTGCTGCGTTGTGTATCTTGGAAGAATTGAGGACACTATATTCAATCTTGTACAAGTGCTTTAATAAGTTTCACTGAAGAGACAATTTATATAACGAGATATATTGCATGTTTCTTGAAACCACAACAAATCTGTAGTGTAGAAACACCACAACAGAATCCCTCTTCTCGATAGGAAAATCAGACATTGGGGCTATGCGCACGTTTTATTTCAAGTTTTCAGAATATTCCCATGAAACAATATTGTTCTCCTTTTGTTTGGGAGTCTGAATGTTTATTATTACGGACTAAAATGTTTGAGGTGATGGGTGAAAGGGAAATCTGTGAAGTGTACCAATGAATGTCTGTACACCCCATTTAGCTGTCACGTGATATTCTCATATACCCCATTGAACTTTGTACATTCCATTGGAGTTAAATGAACTGTACTTGGTGCATTGGTTACAGACCAATCAGGATGCTTGTATAATTTTAAAAGGGTAGTAATTGTTTATATGCCTGTTGACCATTTTAGTAAAGTTAAACTACCAGGCATGACAATGAAGATCTGTTCTCCCAGGATACAAAACAAGTCTACTGTAGATGATAGCCATAAGTTTTTTCAGTAATGTCCCCACAAAGATAACACAGAATCAAATAGCCCATAATTGTGTAAAATGGAAGTTTTGTATCCCCAGGTGAGCCATCAGTCTGTATTCAACTATTATGAAATATAAATAAATAAAGAAACAGATAATCGGTAATACCCCCATATTGATGGACAATGATATCAATGTTGCAATAATTATCAGACAGAATCAACATGCTAATGGTCACCTTTAGTGATAAGGAAAAAGAAAACATTCCACAACCATAACTGTCAAGAAAGACTTAACATTTACCAAACACTCATTTCTGAAAAATTATTTTTCAATCTGTTCCAAAATAATTTGAATTTTTTTCTTTAATGACACAGCTTAGAGATGTCTTTGTACAAACAATATGGACTCTCACTTATAAAAAAAAACAGTGGAGCAGAATTTTCACCAAGGAAATAGCTTCCAAATTCTGCAAAGTAATAAAAAGCACAAGCCAAATTCCAACCTGTGTACTTAGGGTTAATCTTATGACCTCACAATGAAACAAACATGATGTTCCTGTTCTAATCTGTGTTTTGGAGGCAAAAAATTTAAAAAATAAAATTGGAATAGCTGTTTTTGTACTTCTTAAACCCAGGGTTACATTGGTGGAAAAATTGCTTGTATGAGTTTTTATTTTTCTCAGAAATAGAGCTTTGAATTGGATGGAAATTCCACTCCGTGGGCATACCAGTAATAATCTGTATCACATGTACTGTATCAGAAAAGATTTGGGTGTTTTGTTCGATAAAGGAAACAGACTTCTTGGATCCTGAAGGATGCACATTTGGCCAGTAGAAGCTATTTTGCTGTGTATTTTGTAAAAGGGTCTTAGTCCCACCCCACTGTGAATTTGATTGATGTATTATGTCAATTGAGAAGTAGTATTTCTAGTATTTGTAGCCAGGTAAGCCTGTGTAAGTCTCAGTCCCTACCCAAGGCCTACCTGGGCTTTTAGATCAGGTAGGCCTTGGGCAGAGGCTGAGACTTACAGCAACTACAGTCAGTCCTGAATTTCATGATCACATCAAGTTATCGGAACCAAAGAACTTATTTTTTACATTACTCAATCTTGAGTGAGCAGATTGTTGATTTACAGCTAAGAAGCTAACAGACTAAATGTGACTGGGAATGGGGCCAATTAACAGACTTTGTAGGCTGCTAAAAAGTCCTCAAGACTTTCCCTCTTCACACAACTGAAGAACAAGGACAAGACTAATGGTGATCGCCCGGCCACATATGCCCCTGAACTATGGCCAAATGGCCTACAATACTGGAATGAAAAGTTTTGTGAAGAATTTGGTGCTCACTTTCGACCCTAAGGTTTCAAATTTCATAAAATACATCTGAACATAGCAGCCAAAAGCTGTATTGATCCTATTTCCATAAGGTCAATACAGCCACTAATATGTTAGAACTTTCTCTACAGAACCATACACATATGGATGTCACTTGAATTGGCGTACAGTACAAGTCAAAATAATGTTGTAGGATAACTGCTATAAACTATGTTTCTTTCTCTTCCTACACCTATTAAGACCAGAAACTAACATCATTTTCTGGAAAGCTCTCACACAGAGCTTTCTGGAAAATGATGTCAAGATTCTGGTCTTATCAGTACACCAGCAGCATTATACTTAGTTTATTGCAGTTATGTTACAGCTAACTTGTACTGTAAAGTGCAAGTTCTTTTGACAACGATATCTGAATGGTTTCATTGGAAAATAGAGATGAAATTTTTCCCCAATGAGTGGAATTAGTTAATTAAAAAAACCCAGCTTTCTTGGATAACAGGTTATCTGAAAAAGATTAACCTTTTAAACAATGAAATCCAGCACACAGGGATTCTGTGAGAGAACTAAGCTTTCACATTTCTGTGACCTTGACCTTTGCTGTGCAACAGACCTTCCATTGGTCTTTACCTTTGTGTGAAGTTTTGTGGAAATCCACCCAGGCATTATAGAATTATGGCTCCGGACAGACAAACACAGTCTGTGAGTGAATTAAGTTTTCCCATTCCTGTGACCTTGACCTCTGCCACTCAAGCATAGTGTTGCTGTGCAGAAGACCTTCCACTGGTCATTACCCTTGTGTAAAGTTTCATAGAAATCCACCAAAGTATTATAGAGTTATGGCTCTACATAAAGTTGGGCAGATGGATGGACAGGTGGACTGATGGACAGACATGGACAACCTGGATTTAAGATGCCTCCCTATCGGGGCATAAAAAAATCTTTTTATCTTCCCTCAATAAAGAGATCAAGAGTAACAAAGAGAGCAGATAAAAGACAGATTATTTTTTACTGTTCACCTTATACCGTTTGCCTTGTTTTAATTTGAAAAAAAAAAACGGCACAAGCATCTGAAACAGGCTACATCACAAAGGCATGCTGAAACCTAAATAGAGGTGATGATGATATCTGATTAACTTTCTGCCAAACATAATGGCCATAACCAGTCAGTGCTATTCACTAAAATCTGCATTCAAATTTTATTACATTTCAAGTTTTTGTCTCCTAAACACAGCTTGTGACCACAAACTAGAACAAATTTGAATGGGTCATAAGGTATGTTTTGGGGGTTAAAAAGTGAAATTTTCTTGGTATTTAAATGGGAGAGTGATAAATTATTTTTGGTCATAGAAATTTGTTCATGTGTCTTTGTCTTGTAATAATTTATGGGGGAGTGCCAATAAATTTCACTTCAAAGATAAATGCACTGCATCCACAGAATATGAAGCAATTATGATGTGACATATGTAATTCAAAATGAAGCCCAAGTATGGGCTTCCAGCCCTCTACCATTTAAGAACTTTACATGATTTGGACACAATTTTAAAATAAGGGGTTTGGCGAACGGAGGAAGTAAGTCTAATGTTGTTTAAAATCACTTGGAAGGTAGAAAAGACTCCACCCAATAAATAGACAAAACATGCAAGTAAGAATATCATTTTGCTTAGAATCACTTGGAAGGTAAAAATGACTCCACCCAATAAATAGACAAAACATGCATGTAACAAAATCGTTTTGTTCAGAATCACTTGGAAAGTAGAAATGAGTCCACCAATAAGTAGACAAGACAAGCATATAGGGAATCATTATCACCTCTACATATCTTGTTTGCTGAGAAGGTATAGACACACAGTGTATATGTATCATAAAACATGCATTTCAACAGGTCAAAGATGGATATGTGAATGAACAAGAAGAGTTGGTAATAATTATAAGATGGTTAGAGTCATGCTGGCAAATGTGAGTGGGAAAACAAAGTAAGAATGTGAAACAACATTGCACAGAACGAGAGATTGTTCAGTTTGATTATAATAACTTGAACAAATCTATTTGACGAAAATAATGTTCAGTTAAATAGTGTTGAAATGATGAATCAATTAACCCTTTACCCAATGCAGACAATATCAAAATTTATTATTTTAAATATCATTGTTTTAAATTTTAAAAAAAATTTCAAACAAAACCATATCATGTGACCCCTCATTGGAACAAAACATGCCAGTAAGAAAAGAGGGGGTCACATGATAAGGTTTTGATGAAATTTAAAAAAAAATAGTATTTTTTCAGCTGCTGAATTTGCATATTACGTGGGGGGATGAGACCGATTCGTTGGGTAAAGGGTTAACCTGTAGCAAAAGATTACAAACTTTTTCTGGTTATGATTTTTGATGCTACTATTTAAATACTGATTGGTGTTTAAGATCAACTATTTCAGCACAACGGTTATTCCTGACTGCAACATGGATATAAAGTCAAGTCCAGCCTATTGTTTATTCCCTGTATTTTTCTTGAGTTTTTCTCAACTCAAGGCATCACTACTTCTCTCTTGCATATTTGTATTGTCTCAAGGCTGAGGTTAATTAAGTACTTTCAAATTTGGACAATTCTACGATATTTTCAAATAGCTATGAGTATGATAAGTATGATAAGTTAAAAACTGAACTGTTTTCGATGATAAATTAAACAGAACTAGAACTATCACTGAAGGTGATTAATACCCCCGCTTTGGGTTTTTAGAGGAATGCACTTCTGATCATGTAGGCGAAGGCCATAAGGAAATGTATACATAAAGATCATTTTTTGTTGTTGACATTTGTATTTGCATGTGGCCTTCCACAGAACAGCACTGAATACTTAAAGAGCCCACACATATATGGTTTACATTTGGAAATACACATTTACAATGTGCAACATGTATTCAAAATCGGTTCATTAATGTAGGAGGAGTTGCACACACAAGAATCCCATTTGAAAACCCATAATAAATCCAAGTTAAAGGGAGATAACCTGGTTAAAATTGTCGCAGATCAAAAATTTGGGAATATGCGTATGTTCACTTAGTTGTGATAATGTTTGAAAGGTTTCGTCAAAATTGATTGATAAATCTAGGAGGAGTTGCACGCACAAGAATTTCATGTAGAAACCCATAATAAATCTAAGTTAAAGGGAGATAACCTAGTTAAAATTGCCACAGCTCAAAAATTTTGGAAAATGCGCATGTTCACTTAGTAGTGATGATGTCTGTAAACTTTCGTCCAAATTGATTGATAAATGTAGGAGGAGTTGCGCACACAAGAATTTCATGCAGAAACCCATATTAAATCAAAGTTCAAGAGAGATAACCTGGTTAAAATTGTCGCAGATCAAAAAGTTTGGAATATGCACATGTTCACTTAGTAGAGATGATGTTTGAAAGGTTTCATCAAAATCGGTTCATTAATGTAGGAGGAGTTGCGCACACAAGAATTTGTTCGAACGGAAAGACATAATAAATCTAAGTCAAAGGGAGATAACCTGGTTAAAATTGTTGCAGATCAAAAATCTTGGAATATGTGCATGTTCACTTAGTAGTGATGATGTCTGAAAAGTTTTGTCCAAATTGATTGATAAATGTAGGAGGAGTTGCACGCACAAGAATTTCATGTAGAAACCCATAATAAATCTAAGTTAAAGGGAGATAACCTAGTTAAAATTGCCACAGCTCAAAAATTTTGGAATATGCGCATGTTCACTTAGTAATGATGTTGTCTGTAAACTTTCGTCCAAATTGATTGATAAATGTAGGAGGAGTTGCGCACACAAGAATTTCATGCAGAAACCCATATTAAATCAAAGTTCAAGAGAGATAACCTGGTTAAAATTGTCGCAGATCAAAAAGTTTGGAATATGCACATGTTCACTTAGTAGAGATGATGTTTGAAAGGTTTCATCAAAATCGGTTCATTAATGTAGGAGGAGTTGCGCACACAAGAATTTGTTCGAACGGAAAGACATAATAAATCTAAGTCAAAGGGAGATAACCTGGTTAAAATTGTTGCAGATCAAAAATCTTGGAATATGCGCATGTTCACTTAGTAGTGATGATGTCTGAAAAGTTTTGTCCAAATTGATTGATAAATGTAGGAGGAGTTGCGCACACAAGAATTTCATGTAGAAACCCATATTAAATCAAAGTTCATGAGAGATAACCTGGTTAAAATTGTCGCAGATTAAAAAGTTTGGAATATGCACATGTTCACTTAGTAGAGATGATGTTTGAAAGGTTTCATCAAAATTGGTTCATTAATGTAGGAGGAGTTGCGCACACAAGAATTTTGACGGAAAGACGTACGGACGGACGTATGGACGTATAGGGCGATTCCTATATAGCCCCTACTTCTTCGAAGCGGGGGTATAAATATATTTACCAATCACATAAAATATCTCATAGAACAGGAAAGCCACTATCAGGGCTTTCAGAAAAACAAGCATACCAGAGCATAAGTCAACATTTTCCTTGCTCATGTGCCTGTGGGCACTCTCCAATAATTTGTAATAAAATAAACTTGGATCAACAAATACGGACCACCAAAAATAAAATAACACTCAACCAGCTAAGAATGTGTAAAAATAAATAATTTGGTTGCACAGATTTAAAATTAAAATTCTGAAGCATTAATTCTTAAGAAATCAAGGTCTTCAAGGCTAATTCTCAAATTTGAAGTACTTTTAAAGCCTTGAAAATACATATTTCAATTCAAAGACTTTCAAGGTTTTCAAGTACTACAAAATGAACCCCAGTACAGTTTCTGCAAAAACCAAAGCACCAAGACCTCACAAACTGAACTTCTAAGTTAGGTTTCAAAACCCATCAATGCGACTGCTTTCTGTACTTTATTCACAGATTTTCTAGTTCTAAGAACTGAAAAAGTTAAAAAATTTATAGTAATTTATATATTTTTTATACTTACCAATGACCCAGACATAGCTGGTGCTAAACTCCTTAATTCAGGGCCAAACACAAATTTTGCACCCCCCCCCCCCCCCATCCCCAAAATATGCATCAAAAACCAAAAAATACATGTCCTATATGGTCCTCCATACATTTACTCCTCTGCGCATGTGCAGTGTCAAGGACGTCCCGAAATTGGCACCAATTATCAATCTTACAACCAGTGCCTGGTAAGCGTTATGTACTCAGCGGGGAGGTATGAGTTCCCAACTCCTGGGAGGGCCATCCCCGTCTGGGTCATTGGTAAGTATAAAAAATATATAAATTACTATAAATTTTTTAACATTTTTATACTGTACCAATGACCCAGACTTGGCTGAATAGTAAATAGGCTGGAGGGCCTAGGACATAAAGGAAAATCCAATAAGCTCAATTATCTATAACAGAATATCCTCTCCAGGAGAAAAGAAGAGATAGGCTTTACATGTATCTTTCTTATTTATATTAAAGAAGAAAGACACAATACCGATCAGTAATTGAGCATAATAATAATCAATGATCTCTATTAACATCCAGTATAACCCTTTATACTAATATTTTTAAAGGTAAGCCAATAAATAAAGGAAGTCCACAGAAATGAGACTCTTTATATTCATTAAAAGTGTCCGAGGATTGTATATTAACGCTCGTTTGACACATGACATATACAAATGCTTCACACCGAGCTACACTTTAAAAATATTACATGGATGAGTAAACATTAGCTTTACACTTTAAAACCATCCCGGTACCGACTCGGAATTACTGACTCTAGGGGAGGTATTCCCTTGCTTTTCACTATAAAGCAGGTGACCCAAGGGAACACTCCCCCCCCCCCCTCCCCTTCCCCTTGTCCTGGGTCAAATACCCCAGAGTGAAGAGGGTAGCAGGACAGAGTCACTGCTGGAAGAGAAAGCCTACATAACTAGTTGCAACTGTTTAGTGGACGATATTCTGAGCAACTGATTACGGACCAAAACAATGGAGGTCTACAGAAATGGACTCAATATTTCTGAGATAAAAATTAGTGAATGTGGAAGGTTGAGACCAAAATGCAGCCTTCATTAGATCAGTAATAGCAATACAATGAGCTGAGATCTTGAGTGCCGACTGCTGAGAAAAAGATAATTTTTCATAAGCAGTACAAATAGTTAATTGAATCCATCTAGCAATAGAATGAACCATAATATCCTTTCTATTAGGCATCAAAGACAGAAAGAAACGCTTACGTCCCTTTCTGATGAACTCAGATCTATGTTTGTAAATACGTATTGCTCTGACAGGACAAAGTAAAGGCCTACACCCATCAGATGATGGAAGGGCCTTAATAACAATAGGTTCAGGATACTTATTAGGAGCCTGATTCTTAGCCAAAAATCTAACATTGGTGGTAAAGGTAATAGTATTACCAACACTACGGTAGTGAGAAACCTCCACAGATAGTACATGAAGCTCACTAACTCTTCTAGCAGAAGAGAAGGCTAAGAGAAAAGCTGTCTTATATGTTAAGAATTTGAAGTCCACTGTGTCAAGAGGCTCAAAAGGCGCTTCTTTTAGCTTAAGAAGAACCCAGGCCAAATTCCACTTCGGAATTAATCTAAGGGTTCTAGGTCTATTTATCGAAAAATTTCTAACTAACTTAGATAAAGAGACATTAGTTCCAATCATCAGGCTATCATGATGTGCATCGGTATCGGATAGCATAGACCTATAACCCTTAATGGTGATAGGCTGCAGATTAATCTCATCAAACAAGTATACTAGAAAGTTTGCAATGTCTGGAATGGAAGGATCATAAATATTTACGGAATGATCGCCACACCACTGACAAAAGACCTTCCACTTAGCAGCATAGTTTAGCGAAGAGGATGTCCTCCTACAGTTAGAACTGCTCGTCCTGTAAAATGTTTTCCGTGCAAGAAGGACCGCACAACGGAAATACGTGAAGGTTTAGACCTTGCGGATTGTGATGGAGGATGTGCGATTTCCCTTGCGAAAGAAGATCTTCCCGTTGAGGAAGCTTCCTCGGCATGTCCCACAACAGACACCTGAGTAGATTTATCCACAGTCTCTGTGAAGACAGAGATGCTACCAACAGAATCTTGCATTGTGATTATTTTATCTTGAGCAATATCTGCTGAATCAACGGTGCTGGAGGATATGCATATCCTATCATTCCATCCCAAGAGATCGAGAGAGCATCTACTGCAAAGGCTCAAGGATCCGGACAAGGTGACACATACGTCTGCAACTGATTGTTGAGATGTGTCACAAATAATTCTATCATTGGCCATTCCCATTGGTAGCAAATCTGATTGAATACTTGCTTGTTGAGAGTCCATTCTGATGGCAACAGGCGACCCCTCCGTAAAAGAGAGTCTGCTAAGACGTTCAGACGACCCGAAATATGACGGACGGAGAGAAGAATCTGATGTTCTAGTACAAACAGAAGAATTCTTTCCGTTAGATTGAGCAACAGAATGGAATGAGTGCCACCTTGGTTCCGAATATACGCAACTACTGTCATATTGTCGGACATAATCTGCATGTGTGCATTCTGAATAATGTCTATCCAATGACGTAGAGCAAGCCAAATCGACATCATCTCTTTGATGTTGATGTGCTTGCTTAAAAACTGCGGATCCCAAAGACCCTGGCACTTCAAATCCGATGGGCTCATTGTCACGCCCCAGCCTGTTTGACTGGCATCTGTCATAATCGTAAAACTCGGATCTGGCAATTGCAGTGGAACTCCCTGAGTTAACCACTGCATGTCTGCCCAAGTCTGAATCTCTTGTTTCACTTGGCTTGACAAGAGGATGTCCGTCTCAAGCGAATGAATCTTCACTCTCCAATTCTGAGTCAGATAGACCGGGAGGGGATGAGTGTGTAGCCGCCCCATTGGAATGAGATTCGCGGCAGCTCAGCACAGACCTATTAGTCTCATGAATTCCCTCGCTGAAACTTTGTCTGAGTGAAGACAATAGCGAGCGTAACAACTGACTAATTTCGCTCTGGTTAACGGCAGACGAACGAGATTGTTGTACGTCTCGAAGCTCATCCCCAGGTGGGTGAATGACTTGGACGGCACCAGATCCGACTTCTCTTCGTTTACTATGAAACCGAGACGTCGGAGCAATAGAAGCAGATTCTGCATATCGTTCTGAAGCGTTAACTCGTTGCCGTACCTCTGAAGAATATCATCCAGGTAAGCCGACGTTACCACAGACGAATGAGCTCGGAAATGAGTCATTACCAAGTTCATTACTCGAGTGAAAGCCCAGGGTGCTAGATTCAGACCAAAGCACATCACTCAGAACTGATAAACAACACCTAGGACAGCGAAGTGAAGATACTTTCTGACCACCGGATGTACTATGACGTGAAAGTACGCATCCTTGAGGTCTATGCTCGCAGCATAGTCGTTCACTCGAATGCTCGCTCTGACCGATCGAATGGTCTCCATATAAAACTTTGGAGCCACGATCAGCTTGTTTATCCAGCTTAAGTCGATCACTGGACTGAACAAGCCGTCTGGTTTCGGAACCAGAAAAAGATGGCTGTAGAAACCTGGAGATTCCTGGTTTTCTACGACCTCTATCACATTCTTTGTTAAAAGAGACTGGACTTCTGATAGAAGTGCCATTCTTTTCCGACAATTTGACGGAAGCTGAGTCCATCTTGGACTTCGAGTTAACGGAGGTTTGCCTTTGAAGGACAGTTTTAGTCCTTCCGAAATAACCCCTCAAACCCAAGGGTCCTCCATAATTGATTCCCAACTGCTTGAGAAACTCGACAGTCTTCCGCCCACCTGAACGCAACAGAGGTCTAAACCATCACCTCCTGGATCTGCGAGGCTTGCGGGATGAGAAACTACGTCCTTCGTGACACGCACCTCGCCCCGTCGGCCTAGGGGCATCTGACCGGTTATTTCGGCCAGCGTAACGGCCCCTACTCGAGTCGCTACTCTGCTGGTCTCTAGAGTAAGACCTAGAGGACGCATAGGAACCTCTATAGGAACTTCCCCTGGACAAACTCGTCCCGCAAGTGCCTGGCCTACTCCTCTCTGCTGGTTCCGACTTCTTGGAAGCAGACTTAAATAGCAGAGAGTCCGAAGCTTTCTTTGTTAATTTATCATATATTTCAGAAAGCTTGCCACTGAAGAGAAACTTTCCAGAGACCGGAGCGACTCTAAGAGAGTTTTTCACCTTACTGTCCACGCGTGAGGAAGTAGCTAGGGCCGCGTCACGTCTAGCTAACTCCAGATTTGCCACTAAAAGGGCGGAGTTATACGTGGAAAAAGCTATGTCTCTGGACAGAACTCTTAATGACGTCTGTACGTCTTGAAATTCTGGTACTTCAAAGTGTAATGACAACGCTCTAGTAAGGTGATCTGCGTAGGAAAGAGCATCTAAGCTACCTCTGTTAGACGATATTGTTGTTTCCATCGTTGACGACGGAAGTGACAAAGACGACAGCATGGATATATCAAGGTCTTCAGCCTGGGCGTTTAAATGCAGAGGAACTCTCTGGATACCCTGACCTGCCGTATCAAACTTATTCCTTTGATTGATAAACGGCAGCTGTAGAGAAGATGCCGGTAGGAAGGCTGACCTGCCCGTCTTGTTGGCAAGTTTATCAATAGCATCATTCAATAAGTCAAATATCCGATAGACATTCTGGGATTGTGACGGAAATTCCGGGACAATGTCCCTAAACTGATTAAAAAAGTCAGTGTCCAGTGGTGCTATCACCCTCCTATCCGGCTGCGCAGCATTTTGGTCCGGCGGAACAACTTCTGGAAGGTAATGCCGGATGAATTCTACGGCTATTTTATGTTGTTCCGAAAGGGAAATAGCTAACTCATCGGAATCCCTTTTGCCATCCTGCCGGACCTCTTGCAAATCTTGGTCGTCCGCCCCCGATTCAGCGGCGGAACCTACCGACCCAGCTTCGTCTGACACTTCATGTTCCGACAGAGGCTCTGCCGGTTGCTGGGATGCTGCGATTATCTTTGCTATCTGTGATAGCACATCCATTACGGAGGCCTGGGGAGCCGCAGTCTTACTGGATTTAGCTGCCGGAAGCTCCCTGGACGTTGCATCCTGCATACATCTTTTATGCGAACGTCCGGATGTAGAAGGCCTCGTATCCCTGGCCACCGGATGGCGTGACCTGGTTGCCGTGGAATCCGTGGTCGGCAAAGCTGACTGTAAATCACTGGTCACGTAGCCAATATGCGGTCGTGTCTGCTGCTGTGAGGATGAGGAAGCCTATAGGTAGCCTCGCCGGACTGCCTATATACCAGAGCATCCCGAGCGGCGGACATATGCTCCGACTGTGTAACGCTACGGACTACAACATCTGGTCCCAGATGCTGCTGTATGAGAGAGGGACCTCTCTCGCTTGCAGCTCGTGCCGAGCTGGACAAGCTAAACACCGGACTATCAGGCTTCCTCCGATCCATCCTCCTTTCCGTTGTCACTGGGTGTGCACGTGGATGTTTTATAGAGCTCGCAACACCCGACTCTCTCTGCTGGACCGCAATGGATGAACACGGGTGCTGACCCATTCAGTGAATGGACACGACACCGGGCGAGCTAGCGGACGTCAACCCCTTCAAGTTCCTTTTGGGTAATTGACGGATCTCCATGAGCACTTTTGCTGCTAGCTCTTCGCTTGTATGTGACGATGGAGGCACACTTCTGGATGACATCACGGAAATATCACGCTGTTCTTGTTCCTCTGAAAAAGAAAGGGAAAGACTAGAGTGACTCTGCGGAGAGAGAACCAGCATGGCCCTCTCTCCAGTAACAACATACCGTGACACACGTTTCCAACGTTTGTCATCCCATTTGAAACACACAGAACAAAGATCAGTGTGAGTACAGAGAGTACAATTAATACAGAGATCATGAGAATCATAGGAAGATTTCCTACTATTACAATTTGAACAATAATCATTCATTGTGAAAGGTAAACAATCATAGTACTCACACTAATCCTTGAAAATAAAGATACATAATAAAACAATCCATTGTAATCATTAAGAAATAATGATTCGAAAAGAAAAAATTTTTTCCCAAAAAAATGTTTTTCACAAGAGCCCAAGTTCCCAATGGGAACCCTAAGCCCAATGGATCCCAAAAAAGCCTAAGTGTGGACAAAAATTTAAATTCATTTTGAAAAAAATTAATGAGACACTTACGGACAATATTAATGTATCTTGCTATGAATAAGAGATGCAGAAGACAAATAATCACTATCAGCAGTAACTGTTGTCAATCTTAGCAAAAGTGTCAACAAACCGGAAACATGACTCCAGGCACTGAACAAACCTGGCCCGAAATCAGTTACCAATTTAAAACACTATCTGATGCAAAACAGACGCTTCCAGAGAAGAAACTGTACAACATCAGATGGTAGATGCAGACCAAAACGCCTAAACACCCCTAGGGTGAGGACGAAAACATGGGGAAAAAACAGAAATAATTCTGTTACAAAGCCAAAACTCCCAAGAAATTTTAGTAATGAACATTACAAAAAATAAGCCAAAACATGGGAGAATAGCTAGGTGGGAATAAGGAAGGTAGAGAGGAAACAGTGATCCAACAATGGTACTTCATAGCAAGAATGACAACATCCTGAAAAAAGGCAACATGAAATAATTTCATAAAATAATTATAAGTTACAGCCCTGAACATTTTCTCCTCTATTTTTTCCTCTCCTCCTTATATTTCCTCTTTATTTCCACCATTTCCCTCATCAAAATGTGTCTGGCATCATGAAAGTTAAAAAATTTATAGTAATTTATATATTTTTTATACTTACCAATGACCCAGACATAGCTGGTGCTAACTCTTAAAATATAGGGCCAAACACAAATTTTGCCCCCCAATCCCCAAAATTTGCATCTAAAACTAAAGAAAACATGTCCTGAAAGGCCCTCCACACTTCACCCCTACTGCGCATGCGCAGTGTCAAGGACGTTCCGAAATTGGCGCCATTAATCATTCTAACAACCAGTGCCTGGTAAGCGCTATGTACTCAGCGGGGAGGCAAGAGTTCCCAACTCCTGGGAGGGCCATCCCCGTCTGGGTCATTGGTAAGTATAAAAAATATATAAATTACTATAAATTTTTTAACATTTTTATACTGTACCAATGACCCAGACATAGCTGAATAGTAAAAAGGCTGGAGGGCCAAGGACATAGAGCAAAATGGAATACGCTCAATAAAATAAAATAGAGTCATCCCCTGTAGGGAAAAAGAAGTAATAGGCCTTACATGTATCTTTCTTATTTATGATAAATTAGAAAGATACAACACCTTCCAAAATTGAGCTTCATACATCCATGTACTCTATTAATTTCCAATATAATCCTTATACTAATAATTTTTAAAGTAAGCCAATAAATAAAGTAAGTCTAGAGAATAGAGACTCTTATACTCCTAAAAGTGTCTGAGGATTGCATAATCATGTCCGTTGACATATGCAATATTCAAAAGCTATACTTTAAAAACTAAGACTTGAATGAATTTTAAAAACCTAAACTTCTCACTAAACAACCATCCCAATAACAGCTCAGAATTACTAACTCCGGAGGAGGTATCCCCTTGTTTTCATAGTAAAACAGGTGACCCAAGGGAACACCCTCCCCCCCCCCCCCCCCCCCCCCCTTTTTCTTGCCCTGGGTCAAATAGCCCAGAGCGAAGAGGGCAGCCGAACGGAGACACTGCCGAAACAGACAGCCTACCTAGCTATAGTAGCAACTGTTAAGTGAATGACATTCTGAGCAGTAGATAATAGACCTAACAATAGAGGCCTCCAGAAATGGACTCGATATTTCTAAGATAAAATTCATGAATGTGGATGGCTGAGCGCAATGAGCGGCCTTCAAAAATCTATAATAGCGACACTATTAATGTAAGCCCAAGAAGTAGAAGAACTCTTACTTCATGAGCCGAAATCTTAAGCACAACTGCTAAGTCAATGATATACCATAAGCAGTACCGATAGTTAATAGAATCCATTAACAATAAAATGGAGCGTAACGTCCTTCTACTAGACATCAAAGACAGAAGAAGCTTACGCCCTTTGTAATAAACAGATATCTGTTTATAAATACATAAACTGTACCCGGAAAGAGTAAAGGCCTATGCCCATACGAAGACGGAAGGACCTTAAAATAATAGGTTCCGGATAATAGGAGCCTAACTCTTATGCAACAATCCAACCTAAATAGTAACGGAAGTATTGATTCCGAAACTATGAAAGTGAAAATCATCCATTGATAGTGCATGAAACTCACTGACTCTACAGTAAAAGAGAAACCAACAGAATTACTGTCTAAAAGGTCAGAATTTGAAAACTACTGTTTCCAGAGGCTCAAATGATTACTTAGCTAAATAAGAACCGAAGTTAAAATCCGTATAGGAATTTAATCTAAAGATTCTAAGTCTATTTATCAAAAAGTTACTAACTGACTTAGATAAAGAGACAAAAGACTCAATTGTAAACTATCGTAGAGTGCATAGGTATGAGGTAACATAAACCTATAACCTAAATAATAACAGGCTGCAGTAGATCTTGTGAAACAAGTATACTAAAAAAAAGCAATGAGTAGTATGGAGGGATCAACAATATGAACATAATGATCCCTACACCACGACGGAAGAGCCTCCACTTTAGCCGCATAGAATAGCGAAGAAGAGGATCTCCTATAGTAAGAAATCGCGTCCAAAGCTCATCCAGTACAGTGCTTACAATGCAATACGGACCACACAACGGAATACATGAAGGTTGCGACCTTGCTGGTTGTGATAAAGATGACACGATTTACCCAGTGAAAAAGATCCTCACATAGAGGAAGATTTCACGTTAAGACCCACAGTAGACAAGAGAGTAAATTACTCATGATCTCTGTGAAGATAGAGATGCTATCAACAGAAATGTATTGTGGTTGTTTATCTTAGCAATAGCTGCTAAAACAACAGCGCCGGAGGATACGCGTATCCTATCATTCCGTCCTATAGATCAATAGAGCGTTAACAATATTAGCTCAGAGATCTGGACAAGCCAACACATACGTCTGCAATTGATTAGCAAGCTGTGTCATAAATAAATCATCATTGGGCGCTCCCATAGATAGCAAATCTGATTGAATACTTGTTTGTTGAGAGTCCATTCTGACAGCAACAAGCGACCCGTAAGAGAACGGGAGTCCGATAAAACAATCAGACGACCCGGAATATGACGGACCAGAACTTGGTGTACTATAACCAACAGACGGATTCTTTCCATTAAATTGAATAACGGAAACGAAAGAGTGCCTCCCTGGTTCCGGAGATACGCCACTACTGTCGAATTAAAGGACAGGAATTTGGGCATGCGTTTCTGAATAATGCTCATGCAATGACATAAAGCAAGCCTAAAAAACATTATTCCGCGGAAGTTAAACTGATTGCTAAAAGACTGCGGAACCCAAAGACCCTGGCACTTCGAATCCGTAGGGATCAGTATTATATCCCAATCTGTTTGACTGGCAACCGTCATAACAGCCACACTCGGGTCCGGCAACTGCGGCGGCACTCTCTGAGTCAACCACCGAATGTTTGATCCAGTCTGAATCTCTTGTAACACTAGATAGACAAGAGAACGTATAAATCGAGCAATTCATGGATTGCCGAAAAGTTGCCGTCGAAGCTCCTCCGAGAACGAAGCGACTCTGAGAGAGTTCTTAACCTTACTATCCACGCGTGTGGATGTAGCTAGGGCTGCGTCACGTCTAACTAACTCCAATCAGCCACTGAAGGGCGGAGTTATACGTGAACAAACTACTGCCCTCAAAAGAAATTACATTGAGAATAATATCCCGTAAATCTTTTCTTGAAGACGTAATGATAACGCCTCAGTAAGGCGGATTACGTATAATAAAGCGTCTAAGTTAAGTCTACTATACATAATGTCGTTCCCAACATTGAAATTGGAAAAGACATAAACGGCGAAAAAGAATATATGCAGTCTTTAATCACACCGTCTAGACGCATATGAACTCTCGGTATGCCCTGCTCTGCCAAAATAAACTATTTGTATAAATGATAAAATGGCAGAAATGAGCAACGCGGACAAGAAACTAAACTATCATGCTTAGTAGCAGGCTTGTATATATATATATAGCGTCGAAAAATAAAACACATGTTGTAATGACAATATTGGACTGCGTCGGTAAGTCAGGGACAATGTCCCTGAACCGATCGAAAAATCCGAGTCCAATGACGCTACAAGTCTCTTATCCAAGATCGCAGCAATGAAGTCCGAAATAATAATCACTGGAAGATAATGCTAGAAGATATGAAAGGCATCTTCCGATACTACTAAAGGGAAAACTCGAAATCTTTCGAATCCCTTTCGCCATCCTGTCGGACCCTATAAAGCGTTCGGTCGTCCGTAGCTGATGCAACCGCGGACCGCACCGACCCAGCGCCGTCGGATAATTCCTGATTCGACCGAGAAACTGTCAATTGCTGGGATGCTGCGAAACAACTGTGCTAACTCGGATAGCACGTCCGTCACTGAGGCCTGAGGAGAAGCGGTCTTACGATGCATTGCCGCTGGAAGCTCCGTGATCGTTACCCCGTGCATACTACCAATATGCGAGCGAACGGAGTGTATAGCCCTCGTGTCCCTTGGTACCGGATGGCGCGACCTATTCGCCGTGGAATCACTGAATGCCGAAACTGATCGGATACTCGAGGTCACGTAGCCAATGTGCGGTCGTGTGCCCTGCTGTGAGGATGAGGAAGCATTAAAGACAGTCTCTCGGACTGTCAATATAACGGAGCGTCTCGACCAACGGACATATGCTCCGAATGTAAAATATCTGAACCACAACATGCGGTCCCCTATGTTGTTGGGCGAGAGAGGGACCTCTCTCGCTCACAGCCCGGACGGACCTGGACAAGCCAGGAACCGGACTAACAGGCTTCCTCCGATCTGTCCTCAATCTGCCGTCACTGGGTGAGTACTAAAGTAATTAAAGTGCTCGCATCACCCAAATCTCCTTCCTAGACCGCAATGGACGAACCCGGCAGCCGAACCATTCGATGAATGTACGCTACACCGGGTGAGCTAGCGAATGTCACTCTGTAGGCGATAGACATATT
Organism: Pictodentalium vernedei; assembly: GCA_031216915.1. Classification (NCBI taxonomy): domain Eukaryota; kingdom Metazoa; phylum Mollusca; class Scaphopoda; order Dentaliida; family Dentaliidae; genus Pictodentalium; species Pictodentalium vernedei. The sequence goes on from CM062297.1 coordinate 710,698,616, forward strand.
CCATGAGCACTTATTGCCGCTAACTCTTCATTAACTATGACGACAGAGGCACACTTTTGAAAGACATCTCCATAACTGTTCGAACAAGAAACCAGAAATGCTTGGATAGCAAGCATAAAATAATAATATATATAGCGTCGTTCAATAATTCGAAAGTTTGTGTGACATTATTGGACTATGTCGGAACTGAGGGACGATGTCCCTGAACCGAACCAAAAATTTCTAAGTCCACCGACGCTATCAGTTTCTTATCCGGCATCGCAGCATTCTGGTCCGACGAAAGAAGCTGTAGAAGACCAAGTCAGATGACATACACAACAGCATATGTTGTTCCGAAAGGGAAAGCTCGAAATCCTCCGAATCCCTTTCGGTATCCCGTCGGACCGGATGAAACTTTCGGACGTCCGTACCCGCTTCCGCGGAGCGTCCCGACCCAGCATCGTCGGATAAAATATATGCGACAGATTCAGTTGATGCTGGGATGCTGCGATAAACTGTGCTATTAAGGAAAGCACGTCCGTTCCCGAGGCCTGTGCAGTAGCGGTCTTACGATGCATTGCCGCCGGAAGCTCCGTGTACGTTGACTCCCGCACACTTCCTATGCGAACGTCCGGAGTCTGCAGGCTTCGTGTCCCTGGCTACCGGATGGTGTGACCTGGTCGCCGAAGAATCCTTGATCGGCGAAGCTGGTAATATATCGGCGGTCACGCAGCCAAGGTGCGGTCGTGTGCGCTGACGAGAAGAGGAAGCCTTAGCAGTCTCAGCGGACTGCCTATACAACGGAGCGTCCCGAGCGACGGACGTATGCTCCGCTTGCGACACATTTTGTACCACAACATCTGGGGCCAGATGTTGTTGAACGAGAGAGGGGCCTCTCTCGCTTGCCGTCCGGATGGACCGGAACGAGCTATGAACCGGACTAAAAGGCTTCCTGCGTTCTCCCTCCGATCTGCCGTCACTGGGTGTGCATTAAGTTAATTTATAGTGCTCGCATCACCCCAAAATTCCTTCTAGACCGCAACGGACGAACCCGGCTGCCGAACCATTCGGTGAATGGACGCTACACCGGGCGAGCTAGCGGACGTCAAAGGCCGTCGAACCTACTAGGGTCCTCTTAGGCAATTGGCGTATTAACATGAGCACTTTTCCGCTAGCCCTTCATTAATTGTGACGACGGAGGCACACTGTTGGAAGACATCACAGATACATCACCCTAATCTTGATCGTCTGAAATAGAAATTGATAGAGTAGAGTGACCCTGCGGGGAAAGGACCGAAGTGTCCAAATCCCCAACAACATACCGTGACATACGCTTCCCATATTGTCATCGAAATCATACGATACAGAGCAGGAGTTAATGCGAGTACACTGACCACATATAGAATGATAATAAAGTCAGAGGAAGACTTCCTCTTAAAACAATTGATCAATATCCTTTCAATGTGAAAAGAAAACAAGTCCTGGTACTCGCACTAACCCCTGGCAATCAAAATACATAATAATAATATGATCCATTAATATAGAAAAAATAATTGAAATCAAAATATTTTGAAAAAATATTTTTTCAGAACAGCCCAAGTTTCTGAAAAGTAACGTTGAGCCCCAATGGATCCCAAGCCTAAGTGTGGACAAAAATTTTAAAAATATTTTAAACAATTTATTCAACACTTACGAACAATAATAATGTATCTAGTTATGATTAAAATAACATAAAGATATTATTATTTAGAAATCCCCCCCTCACACAGAGGGCTGTTGTAAATGTAAACAATGAGTGTAAAAACACTAAAATAAGACTCCAGGCACTCAGGCCCGAAATCAGTTACCAAAAATACACTATCTGATGCAAAACAGAGACTTCCAGGGAAGAAACTGCAGAAGATCAGATGGTAGATGCAGAACACAACGCCTAACCACCCGTAGGTGAAGACGTAAACATGGGGAAAGAACAGAATTCATTCTGTTATTCAGCTAAAACTCCCAAGAAATTTAGTAATAATAATTACAGAAAACTATGCCAAAAGCATGGGAGAATAGCAAGGGGGAACTTAAAGGACAGGGAGAGAGGAAAACACTTAAAAAAACAGTGTAACTAAATAATCAGAATGACAACAAAATGGCTGCTGCCTTGAAAATAGGTAACTTAACATAATTTCATTAAAAAATTTTAAGTTACAGCCCTGATAATATTCTGTCACACATTCTTTTCCTCTCCTCCTTCTCTATCCTCCTTAGAATCACCATTTCACTAATATTTATGTGTCTGGCATCATTTAAACTGAGATTTAAAAGCACAAAGATCAGTCAGATATTAACTGATGAAGGGCCAAACGTAGAATGATTAATGGCGCCAATTTCGGAACGTCCTTGACACTGCGCATGCGCAGTAGGGGCGAAGTGTGGAGGGCCTTTCAGGACATGTTTTCTTTAGTTTTAGATGCAAATTTTGGGGATTGGGGGGCAAAATTTGTGTTTGGCCCTATATTTTAAGAGTTAGCACCAGCTATGTCTGGGTCATTGGTACAGTATAAAAATACTGAGATTTGGAAGCACAAATAACAGTGAAGTGTATCTGTTTTGAGGGCCAAACAAAGAATGATAATTGGCGCCAATTTCGGGACCTCCTTGACACTGCGCATGCGCAGAGGAGTAAATGTATGGATGACCATATAGGACATGTATTTTTCGGTTTTTGATGCAAATTTTGGGGATGGGGTGGGGGGGGGGGGGGGGGGACAAAATTTGTGTTTGGCCCTGAATTAAGGAGTTTAGCACCAGTTAAGTCTGGGTCATTGGTACAGTATAAAAATATCTGTGAATATGTTGCATAATACAACATTACTGGATTTTTGTGTGAGTCAACCTTTGCACACAGCTTGCCAACAAATATGACATGATTTGATAATTGAACTGCTGGCTGCATGGGTGGCTTAAATCTCCCCCTACCTCCCCCACCCAAATGCCCCGATACATCAGGAGAGCAGAACATAAGAGAGAAGAAACCATGGCAAATTTGTTAGTTAAAGGTCACTGTGAAAAAAACCTTTGACACAATGACCCCAATAAAAATAAGGCTCTCCCTCTAACCAATGCAGATGTCAAGATTGGTTTTGACTGGGCCAGTAGAACTTCAATTTTTTAATTAGAGAGTGGAAACCAGGAAAATCTGTAAGTAAAAGGTCACTGAAACCTTGACCTTTGGCATAACGACCCTAGAATAAATAGGGTTCCTCCTTTCAATGTACCTAACCAACATGTCAAGTTTGGATTCGATGAGCCCAGGAAAACTTTAATTAGCGATCAGAAACCAGGAAAACTTGTAGGTTAAAAGCCACTGTTACCTTGACTTTGGGCACAATGACCTAAAAATACATGGGATTCTTCCTCTCATCATATCATATGCCATATTTGTGTTCCATTAGCCAAGTGGAACTGTAATTAGAGAGTGGAAACCAAAAAAATTTGTAAGTTAAAGGTCACCATGACCGTGACCTTTGGCACAATAACCTAAAAGTTAGTAGCTTTATACCTCTCATTATATGGAACCCACGTGCCAAGTTTGGTTTCAATCAGCACAGCAGAATTTTTAATTAGAGAGTGGAAAATAACTTCTGGAAAATGATAAATTTATAGTAATTTGTATATTTTTATACTTACCAATGGCCCAGACATAGCTGGTCTAACTCTAAAATATCTAGGGCCAAACACAAATTTTGCTCCCCCAATCCCCAAAATTTGCATGCAAAACCAAAAATTAGAAGTCCTATCTGGTCCTCCATACATTTACACACTGTGCATGTGCTGTCATCAGGAAGTGACTGGAATTGGTGCCAACACCATTCTTTGTAAAAAGAGTATTACATAATAATTCAGCGGGGAGGTATGAGTGCCCACTCATGGGAGGGCCCTTCCCATCTGGGCCATTGGTAAGTATAAAAATATACAAATTACTATAAATTTATCATATTTTTACACAGTATACCAATGGCCCAGACATAGCTGAATCGTAAATAGGTGGAGGGTCAAGGACTTCTGAAATAATTCCAATCCTGCATTCCATGATGAAGGAACTTAGAATAATTAGGAATTACATGTATGTCTCTCTATACAGTAATAGAGGAGACATATTCTAAATAAGGAGCCCAATTTTAAGTAATTCCTAATTGTAAGCATGAAGACAAGTTCCTAATTTTTAAGGCTAGTCCGGAATAAGCCCCAAAAATTAGGATGGCGTATCTGAGAATGAGAGAAAATCTCCCACAAACATACGCCTTATAATAACATTTCAGCTCTATGCAGGATATAAATACGGATAAAACAGCTTCCTTCAAAGATACATACATTTTAAGCCAGATTAGGCACTCAGGTATTAATTCATGATTAATAAATGGAGCTTAATGTTACTTCAGAAGTTACAGTTATAGCAATGATCCTGGTAAATAATACTGCCCACTAAATAACATACACCGTAGACGATGTACACAGATACGTCGAAAACCGGTGATATATAAAAATATAACATACACATATCCAATCGAGCCACAATGAACGATCCCTGAAAAGAAAACACACTTCCTAGGTAAACCACAGGCGGCCACTGTACAATAAATTTCAATAACAACACTCTCCAACATGTACTATCCGATATCTACGATCGTAAAAACGTGTTAGATGAGTACAAAATAAAAAACTTGGATCTAGAGATGTACGTAGATATGATTAACAGGCTCCGACACGGTCCGCCCCGAAGTAGCAATTTAATTGTGATGATTTATAAATAAGTGCTCATATATAACAAATCAACAAAAATAATAGGACACAAATTCAGCTAAAAAGCAGATGTGCCCATGAGGTCGCCTTAGAACATGACCCAAATGCATAGTATGCATATATTAAATTATATGAGGCTTGCAGGAAGAAAACTATGTCTTGCCCGGTAATTGCCTCTAAACACATAGGCAGTGTGTGTGAGTGTGTGTGTGTGTGTGTGGGGGGATGGGGGGGGGGATTCGAAGTCATAATGAAATCTCCTCACCTGCATTATTTAATCATTCTTGTGTCAGTTAACAAAAAAAATATAGGAACTGCGATGGTTCCCTCACGTCTAACCGACTCCATTATGCCACTATGGGTGGAGAAGGACGTGAAGAATAAAACTTCCCCTGAAAGAAGACCCTATCATGGAGAAAGCTTCTGGGGAGCGGCCCATAACAGACACTTGAGAATACTGATCCAAGATTTCTGTGACAACAGAGGTGCTACCAGTAGGAATCACAACCAGACTGTTTAATCTTAAACGTAATCTATTGAATCAAATGAATTGGAGGATACGCATAACCTATCATTCATCCCCATGAATTCTGCAGAGCGTCAACTGCATGCACGCAATAATCTGGGCATGGCGACACAAATGGCAGTAACTAATTGTTCAGGTGCGTCGCAAACTGAACAATCATGGAGTGATCCCACTGGTAGCAAAACTATACAAATAATCGTAGGTTGAGCATCCATACAAAAGAAACAGGCGACCTTTCCGAGGAGCGAGTCTGCTAGTACGTTCAGATGACCCGGTGTATGATGGATAGAGAGATGAACATGAAAATTCTTCTCCGTTAGGTATCATAACAAAAATGAATGGGTACCGCCCTGGTTCCTAATTTACACTACCACTATTGAGTTGTCCAACAATATCTGAACAAGCGTGTCTGCATTGATGTAGCGCTAACAATATTGACATCATTCTTGATGAATATGTGTTTCTCCAGGAACTGAAGGTCCCGAGACCCCTGCATTAAGAGTCTGTCGGACTCAGGGTCGTGCCCCAAACTATTGACTCATACCTGTCATAAACGTGAAACCCAGATCTGGCAGTTGCAGCGAAACTTTTGAGTTAACCACTGAATATCTGACCCAATATGGACCTTTTGTTTACTAGATCTGTTAAAATAATACTGGTCCTGAGCGAATGCGTTATCACTCTCCAGTTCTAGGTAAGAATAACTGGAGGGGAAGTGTGCATAAGCAACCCATTTAAACAAGATGCGTAGCCGCTCAGCACAACCCCATCAGTCGCATAAAACTAATTTCGTTCTGGATAATAGCAGATGAACCAGATTGTTATGAGACATTACCGAGTTAATATTCAAGTGACAGCGCAGGGCGCTATCTTCAGACCGAAGCTATCCTTAGATCTATGCTTATAGCATAGTCAATCACTCGAACGTTCACTTTAACCATAAATAAACTTTTAGAGCTTTGATAAACTTGTTATCCAGCTCCAGTCTATTATCTGTCAGAACGAGCTCTATGGCTTCGGTATGAGTAACAGGTGACTACAGAATCCTAGAGAATCTTGATTCTCGACGACCTCTATTACTTTCATTGTCAAGAGAACCTTTACCTCCGATTGGAGAGACTCTTATGCAAGGATTTGACGGAAGCATTGTCCATCAGACATCAAGTTATTTGTGGTTCTCTCGGAAAGATAGCCGTAGGCCGTCTGAAACCATACTTCTCGCCTACTGGTCTTCTGTAATAGTTATCCAGTTTGATGCGAATCTTGATAACCATCCATCAACTGCTAAGCAACAGAGGTCCTAACCCACACCTGTAGAAGGAGAAACTTCGCGAAGAGCCTCGGCCCAGCAGTTTAGGGGCGTCTGACCGGTAGTCTCGATCAGACCTAAGCCCTGTATCTGAGTCGCTATATGACGATCCCTAGAGTAATTATAAGAGGGTTAACTATACCCTCACGGGGAGTCCTTATAGACAACCTTCTGTCTGGGACGTCCTCCCTTACTCCTTTCTGCTATTGCGGATCGATTAGACGCTGACTTAAGGAGCAGAGTATTGATGCTTTCTTTGCAGCTTGGTCATAAACCAATGAAAGCTTATCGTCAAAAACTTAGTGTCCGGAAACCGGAGCGACTCTAACAGAGTTTTTCACCTTGTCATTTATTAAGGATGACGACTCAAGGGCTCCGTCACGTCTGTTTTACTCCGAATTAGCAACTGTTAAGACAGAGTTATACATGATAAATATTACAGCCCTGGAAAGGACTCTAATTGAGGTATGAATGTTCTCCAATTCCCTTCCGTAGAGACATGTTGCATCACAGTTCTTAAAGGTGATCTGCGTAAAACAGTGAGTCTAATTTCACTCTGAATGAAGAAATGCCGTCTCAATTGTGACCGAGCGTATAACGAACGATGAAGGTAAGGCCATAGCTAGGTCCTTAGCCTAATCATTCAAACTGTAGAGGAACTCTCAATACATCTTCCATTTCCCGAAATCGGTGAAATTACGGAAGATGATGACAAGAAACCGCCTTACTTCTTTCCACTGGAAAGTTGAATACGGCATCGTCTAAAAGGCCAAAAGCCTGCAACACCTGTCTATACTTAACCGGAAAAGACATTTCCTCCTCTTTTTCTGGATAAAGTCAGCATCCAACAATGTTAGCGGTTTCTTATAAATAGTCACAGCATTCGGATTCATTGGAACAAATTCAGTGTAGTGCTGATGGAATAAATCCATCTCAACCATGTGTTGTTCCAAAAGGGAAGGGTAGATCCCCCTCCATATCCCTTTCATCATTCGTCTGAATGAGTTGAAAATCACGGTCAGCGGCATCTGAATGTGCAGATGACTGGACCGACCCAGCACCATCCAACAGCACAGGATCTGAGACTACCGTCGGCTGCTTCTGCACTTGCTGGGATACTGCGATGAGCTGCGCAATCTGCATCAGCAAAACTGTAACAGAGGCCTGAGAAGCATCAGTCTTCTATTCTGGCTGCCGGCTGCTCCCGGGACAGTGTGTCTGAGACGGCTCTTTTCTCTGGACGTCCTGATATATGAGGCCTCATCTTAGCTACTGAATAGTGCTACTTTCAAGCTGTCGCAGCATTCTGATTCTCAGGAACGAACTCAGGGAAGAATCGATGCATAAGCTCTATCGCCACCCTGTGTTGTTCCGAAAGGAAAGGGTAATACTCCTCCAAATCCCTTTCACCATCCAACTGAATCAGATTATACTCATGGCCATCGGCATCTGAATGTGCTGATGACTGGACCAACCCAGCACCCTCCGACAGCTCAAGTTCTGAGACTGCCATCGTCTGCTTCTGCACTTGCTGGGATGCTGCGATGAGCTGCGCAATCTGTGACAGCAAGTCCGTTACGGAGGTCTAAGGAGCAGCGGTCTTCTGTTGCATGGCCACTGGCTGCTCCTGGGACAGTGTGTCCGAGATGGCTCTTTTCTGCGGACGTCCCGATGAATGAGGCCTTGTCTCCTTGGCTACTGTATGGTGTGACTTCTCTGATGAAGAGTGACTTTCTCAGCGATGCAGGCTGGATATCAGAAGTCACGTAGCAAAGATGCGATCATGTTGCTTGGTAGACGCTGAAAAAGAAGCCGTAACTATAGTCGACCCCGGCTGTAAACTGAACGGAGCGTCCCGAATGGGAGGCATGGACGTATGCTCCGACTGACGCAAGTTCCGAATCACAACATCTGGCTCCAGATGTTGTTATAAAAGAGAGAGGGGGGGGGGCTCTCTCGCCCGCAGTCCTTCAGACCTCGTCGAGCTTCCTGCTGAACTTGCCGGTTTCTTCCGTCGTCGCAGGGTGAGCCTGATATTATTTTATAGTGCTCGCTCTACCCTTTCTACTCTCCTCGACCACAATGGACACACCCGGCGTCACGGTACCCTCGGACGGTGTACCGCTTCACCGGTCGAGCTAGCTGGCGACAGGGATCTGAAACCATGCTGTGGTTTACTGCCGTCTAATATTCATGAGCACTTTTGCCGCAAGCTCTGATTGACTATTTAAATGGAATGACAGAAGCACACTCTCTGACGGCGTCACGTAAACATCACCATGTTCTTGTTCCTCTGTAAATAGAAACTAAATGAAAGTGTCAATGACACTGTAGCTCAACTTGTCAAGACAAAGACATGTACATGTATAGTATGTGACACAGCAATGACAAACATCTAGGTAATGACCTGATAACAAAGGTACATATAAAGTAGTGTAACGGTCTGTACATAAATACTGACCGTTGCCTGTAACAAATGTATAGGTAAAGTATTGTAAAGGTGGGTGACAGTCAGATGCTAAACTAGAAAAGAAATCTTTGAGTCCCAGAGTGGGTCTGACTGAACCCCAAAATATTTGTTCTCATAGCACAGTGATAACAAAGGCACCCCAAAACACACTCATTCCTGTCCCAAGGTGAAAACAAAGGTACCCAAGAAGTTTCGTGAAGATCAGTTCACAAATATGAGCTGTGTAAAAGTTGTGACAAAAAACTGATTGGACCTAATTTCGGTACAAAATGGCCACTGGCAGCCATCTTGAATTCTGGACTGCACCCAGAAACTCTCGTTCTCGTCCCAAGGAGATAACAAAGGTACCCAAGAAGTTTTGTGAAGATCGGTTTATAAATACAGCCTCTAGCCCGAGCCGTATTGACATGTGCACTTACAGTGTATAAGTAGCACTGAATAAATCAAAGTTCATCTAATTTGCATAATTTCTGCACGAGAAAAAAACCTGTACTATATGTGATGTATTCCATGTTACTAAACATTCATACAAAAATATATTCAAATCAGAACTTTCATACAGAAGTTCTGCACAAAAGACTGATTGCACTAATTTTGGTACAAAATGGCTGCTGGTGGCCATCATGAATTTTGGACCACACCCAAAAACACTCGTTCTCATCCCACGGTGATAACAAAGGTACCCAAGAAGTTTCGTAAAGATCGGTTCATAAATACGGCCTCTAGCCTGAGCCGTATATAGAAGTTGTGTACAAAAAACTGATTAGACCTAATTTCGGTACAAAATGGCCACTGGCAGCCATCTTGAATTTTGGACCACACCCAGAAACACTCGTTCTCGTCCCAAGGTGATAACAAAGGTACCCAAGACGTTTTGTGAAGATCGGTTCATAAATACAGACTCTAGCCCAAGCCGTATTGACATGTGTACTTACTGTGTGTAAGTAGCACTGAAAAAATCAAAGTTCATCTAATTTGCATAATTTCTGCACGAGAAAAAAACCTGTATTATATGTGATGTATCCCATGGTACTAAACATTCACACAAAAAATTATTCAAATCAGCGCTTTCATATGGAAGTTCTGTGTAAAAATCTGATTGCACCAAATTTTGTACAAAATGGCTGCCATCGGCCATCTTGAATTTTGGACCGGACCCAAAAACACTTGTTCTCGTCCCACGGTGATAACAAAGGTACCCAAGGAATTTCGCAAAGATCGGTTCATAAATACGACCTCTAGCCCGAGCCGTATTGGCATTTGCACTTACCGTGCTGAAAGTAACACCAAAAAACATCAAAGTTAGTCTAATTTGCATAATTTACACACGAGAAAAAAACCCGTATTATATGTGATGTATCCCACGGTACTAAACATTCATACAAAAAATTATTCAAATCATAGCTTTCATATGGAAGTTCTGTACAAAAAACAGATTTCTGCATCGTCGGCACAAAATGGCGGCTGGCAGCCATCTTGAATTTCGGACCAAACCCAAAAACACTCGTTCTCGTCCCACCGTCATAACAAAGGTACCCAAGAAGTTTCGTAAAGATCGGTTCATAAATACGGCCTCTAGCCCGAGCCATAGCAGCTTGGCACTTACAGCTCTGAAAGTAACACTAAATAAATCAAAGTCAGTCTAATTTGCATAATTTACGCACGAGAAAAAAACCCGTATTATATGTGATGTATCCCATGGTACTAAACATTTATACAAAACTTTATTCAAATCAGAACTTTCATACAGAAGTTCTGTACAAAAAACTGATTTTTGCATCATCGGTACAAAATGGCCACTGGCAGCCATCTTGAATTTCGGACCACACCTAAAAACACTCGTTCCCGTCCCAGGGTCATAACAAAGGTACACAAGAAGTTTCGTAAAGATCGGTTCATAAATACGACCTCTAGCCCGAGCCATAGCCAATTGTTGACGTACGGACAGACGGCCAGACGGACAGATGGACGCCTAGACGGACGACGGACGACGGGCCATGACAATAGCTCAAATTTGACTTCGTCAAAGTTGAGCTAAAAACTAGAGCGACCTTTGGGCAAGAGGACCGGCGGCAGCCTCTCACCACGAGAGGACCGGCAGTGGCCCCTCGCTAACAATGTACCTTGACAGCCGTCAGCAACGTTTGTCATCCCATGCGACACATGTTGAGCAAGAATTAGTGGAAGTACATCGACTACAAGCAAGGCAACCTACATGTAAATAAGAGGAAAGACTTCCTCGCCTTGCTTATTGACCAATATGCATACATAATGAAGCAAACTAAGTCGATCGTACTCCCACCAACTCCACATTAAATAATATAAAAAGATACATAACAAAAAACATTCAAAATATAAATCGAAATATAGTTTACACAAAAAAAATTTCTAAAAATTTTGACAAGAGCCCAAGTTCCCAAAGGGAATGAAGTGCCCAAATGTATCCCAAAAGAGCCCAAGTGTGGACAAAAAATAATTTTTTCATCAAAACATTTTCTGTGTATCACGTTGAACTTCCAAGAAATTTTATAAAAAATTTCCAAAAAACAGGCCAAAAAGCTTGGGAATGTAACTGGGGGATCAAGGGAGGGTAGGGAAGGAATACTTAACCAACAGCGGAAAAATCATTATCAACAATGATGACGTCAGGCCCATGTCCCGAAATTGTTGAACATGAACTAATTTTTATAAATATTATAAAATTACAGCCCTGAACGTTTCAAACCACCATTTCTTCTTTCCTTCATTCAGTTGTGTCCTTGGATCCACCAAATTAACCATTGATTTGTGTCTGGCATTATTATTAATTGAGATTTAAAAAGCACAAAAGTCAGTTTGTTGTTATCTGACAAGGGTCAAACAAAGAATGGTGTTGACGCCAATTCCGGTCACTTCCTGACGTCTGCGCATGTGCAGAGAGTAAATGTATGGAAGACCAGATAGGACTTCTAATTTTCGGTTTTGCATGCAAATTTTGGGGATGGGGGGGGGGGGGGGAATTTGTGTTTGGCCCTAGATATTTTAGAGTTAGCACCAGCTGTGTCTGGGCCATTGGTATACTGTGTAAAAATATCTGATTGTTCAAGGTCATTGTGACCAATCCACATCTCTTCTTTGTCTAGCAATTTTTTGTTTATTCATTGTTCTATACACATACATGCTTGTATAAATTGGATGAAAGATAGTTTCTTCCACCTATCATTTCTCTTGAAATAAATAAGGCATCTGATTTTCCATTCCCCTTCATTATGGGAGTCTAAAAAAATAAATAACCAGACTGTATACTCAAATTTCCCTTGGTATTAATTTATTAGTTCTTCCAAAACCATTAATAACTTCATAATGATGATAAAACTTAGTGACCTTTGACTTTGGAGATCAAGTGCTGTGATATAAAATACTGTTTGAAAGGGCTTAATTTATAATTTGTCATGGCCTGAAAGTTAAAAAATTTATAGTAATTTATATATTTTTTATACTTACCAATGACCCAGACATAGCTGGTGCTAACTCTTAAAAAACTAGGGCCAAACACAAATTTTGCCCCCCAATCCCCAAAATTTGCATCTAAAACCAAAAGAAATCATGTCCTGAAGGACCTCCCCTTTGCCCTTACTGCGCATGCGCAGTGTCAAGGACGTTCCGAAATTGGCGCCAATTATCATTCTTACAAGCAGTGCCTGGTCAGCGCTATGTACTCAGCGTGGAGGTATGAGTTCCCAACTCCTGGGAGGGCCATCCCCGTTTGGGTCATTGGTAAGTATAAAAAATATATAAATTACTATAAATTTTTTAACATTTTTATACTGTACCAATGACCCAGACATAGCTGAATAATAAAAAGGCTGGAAAGCCTAGGACATAGAGGAAAATCCAATAAGCTCAACTATATAATATAGAGTCAACCCCTCAAGGAGAAAAGGAGTATTAGGCTTTACATGTATCTTTCTTATTTTATGTTAAATTAGAAAGATACAATACCCTTCATAATTGAGCACAATAACATTCATGTTCTCTATTAACATCCAGTATAACCCTTTATACTAATTATTTTTAAAGTAAGCCAATAAATAAAGTTAGTCCAGAGAATTGAGACTCTTTATATTCTTTAAAAGTTTCCAAGGATTGTATATTAACGCCCGTTTGACACTTGACATATACAAATGCTTCACACCGAGCTACACTTTAAAAATATGACATGAATGAATTTTTAACATTAATATTACACTTTAAAACCATCCCGGAAACGACTCAGAAATACTGACTTCGTAGGAGGCATTCCCTTGCTTTTCACTATAAAGCAGGTGACCTAAGGGAACACCCTCCCCCCCCCCCCCCCCTTCCCCTTGCCCTGGGTCAAATAGCCCAGAGCGAAGAGGGCAGCCGGACGGAGTCACTGCCGGAACAGAAAGCCTGCATAACTATAGTTGCAGCTGTTTAGTGGACGACATTCTGAGCAACAGATAACGGACCTAAACAATGCAGGTCTCCAGAAATGGACTCAATATTTCTGAGATAAAAATTCGTGAATGTGGATGGCTGAGACCAATAAGCAGCCTTCATTAAATCTGTAATAGCAATACTATTAGCGTAAGCCCAAGATGTAGAAAGAGCTCTTACTTCATGAGCCGAAATCTTAAGCACAGACTGCTGAGAAGAAGATAAATTTTCATAAGCAGTACGGATAGTTAATTGAATCCATCTAGCAATAGAATGGACCGAAATGTCCTTTCTATTAGGCATCAGAGACAGAAAGAAACGTTTTCGTCCCTTTCTGATAAACTGAGATCTCTGTTTATAGATACGTAACGCTCTAACAGGACAGAGTAAAGGCCTACGCCCGCCTGAAGATGGAAGAGCCTTAATAACAATAGGTTCCGGATATTTATTAGGAGCCTGATTCTTAGCTAAAAATCCCACATTTGTAGTGAAGGTGATAGTGTTCCCGACACTACGATAGTGAGAATCATCCACCGACAGTGCATGAAGCTCACTGACTCTTCTAGCAGAAGAGAAAGCTAAGAGAAAAGCTGTCTTATAAGACAAGAATTTGAAATCTACTGTCCCAAGAGGTTCAAATGGCTTTTCCTTCAGTTTAAGAAGAACCCAAGCTAAATTCCACTTAGGAATTAACCTAAGAGTTCTGGGTCTATTTATCGAGAAGTTTCTAACTAACTGAGATAAAGAGACATTAGATCCAATTTGTAAACTATCATGATGTGCATAGGTATCAGATAACATAGACCTATAACCCTTAATAGTAACAGGCTGCAGTTTGATTTCGTCAAACAAGTATACTAGAAAGTTTGCAATGTCTGGTATGGAGGGATCAAAAATATCAACAGAATGATCCCTACACCAACGACGAAAAACCTTCCACTTAGCCGCATAGTTTAGCAAAGAGGAGGTCCTCCTACAGTTAGAAATCGCGTCCACTGCTCGTCCTGTAAAGTGCTTGCCATGCAAGAAGGACCGCACAACGGAAAATAGTGAAGGTTGAGACCTTGCGGGTTGTGATGGAGTTGACGCGATTTCCCCTGCGAAAGAAGATCCTCCCGTGGAGGAAGCTTTCGCGGTAGGTCCCACAACAGACACCTGAGTAGATTTATCCATGGTCTCTGTGGAGACAGAGATGCTACCAACAGAATCTTGCATTGAGATTGTTTTATCTTTAGCAATACTTGCTGAATTAACGGCGCTTTTCCTGTTTTGGAAGCAAGTTTGAATATAGCGTCGTTCAATAATTCAAATGTTCTTGTGACATTATTGGACTGAGACGGAAACTCGGGAGCGATGTCCCTGAACCGCTCAAAGAAATCAGTGTCCAATGACGCTATAATTCTCTTGTCCGGAACCGCAGCAGTCTGGCCCAACGGAACAACTTGAGGAAGAAAGTGCCAGATGAAGTCCACGGCAGCTTTATGTTGTTCCGAAAGGGATAGCTCCAAGTCATCCGTATCCCTTTCACCATCCGGTTGGACCTCATGATGCTCCCGGTCGTCCGCACCCGATGCTTCGGCGGAGCGTACCGACCCAGCGCCGTCGGATAATTCCCGATCCGACACCGTTTCTGTCGGTTGCTGGGATGCTGCGATAAGTTGTGCTATTTGAACAAGCACGTCCGACATCGAGGCCTGCGGAGGCACAGTCTTTCGCTGCTTCGCCGAGGGCAGCTCCGCATCTGGTGACTCCCGCATACTCTTCCTATGCGAACGTCCGGAGTCCACCGGCCTCGTGTCCCTGGCTACCGGATGGCGTGACCTGGTCGCCGAAGAATCCCTGATCGGCGAAGCTGGTAAAATATCGGCGGTCACGTAGCCAAGGTGCGGTCGTGTGCGTTGGTGAGAGGAAGAAGCCTGAGCAGTCTCAGCGGACTGCCTATACAACGGAGCGTCCCGAGCGACGGACGTGTGCTCCACTTGCGACACATTTTGTACCACAACATCTGGTCCCAGATGTTGTTGTACGAGAGAGGGGCCTCTCTCGCTCGCGGCCCGGCTGGACCTGGACGAGCTAGGAAACGGACTCGAAGGCTTCCTCCAATCTCTCCTACTATCCGCCGTCACTGGGTGTGCACGTTGAATGTTTATAGTGCTCGCATCACCCAACATTTCCTCCTGGACCGCATCGGACGAACCCGGCTGCCGAACCATTCGGTGAATGGACGCTACACCGGGCGAGCTAGCGGATGACATTTGTCTTATCTCCATGAGCACTTTTGCCGCTAGCTCTGTATTCATTTGTGACGATGGAAGCGCACTTGCGGAAGATGACATGGAAACATCACCCTGTTCTTGTTCCTCTGAAATAGAAACTGATAGAGTAGAGTGACCCTGCGGAGAAAGAGCCGGCATAGCCCTTTCTCCACTAACAACATATCGTGACACACGTTTCCAATGTTTGTCATCCCAATATTGACATATTGAACAGGGATTAGTGCGAGTACACTGAGTACAATTAATACAATGATCATGAAAATCAGAGGAAGATTTCTTCCTATTACAATTTGAACAATATCCTTTCATTGTGAAAAGTCAACAACACGTCCTAGTACTCGCACAAACCCCTAAACACAAAGATACATAATAACATGATCCATTAATATTGAAAAAACAATTGAAAATCAAAATAATTTTTGAAAAATATTTTTTCAGCGACGCCCAAGTTTCTGAAAAGTAACGTTGAGCTCCAATGGATCCCAAGGCTAAGTGTGGTCAAAAATTTTAAAATTATATTAAATAATTAATGCAACACTTACGGATAATAATAATGTATCTTATAGTGAGATAAACTACTCCAAAGGCAAACAGCCCCCCTCAAAAGAGACTGTTGCCAATGTAAACAAACAGTGTAAAAACACCAGAAAACATGACTCCAGGCACTGACAATACTGGCCCGAAATCAGTCATCAAAATTACACTCTATCTGATGCAAAACAGAGACTCCCAGGGGAGAATCTGCAGAACATCAGATGGTAGATGCAGAACACAACGTTTATACACCCATGGGTGAAAACGTAACTATAGGGAAAATAACAGAATTCATTCTGTAACCAAGCTAACTCTCCCAAGAGAATTTAGAAATGATCTTTCTCAAAAATATGCCAAAAGCATGGGAGAATAGCAAGGGGGGACTTAGAAGACCAGGGGAGAGGAAACACTGAATAAGCAACTTTATAGCAAGAATGACAACAACAGGCCCATGCCTCGAAAATAGGCAACTTAACATAATTAATTTCAAGTACAGCCCTGATTATTTTTTGTCACTCCTTTTTCCTCTCCTCCTTCTATATCCTCCTTAGAATCACCATTTCTCCAATAATTACGTGTCTGGCATCCTTTAAACTGAGATTTACAAGCACAAAGATCAGTGAGATGTTGACTGTTGAAGGGCCAAACAGAGAATGATAATTGGCGCCAATTTCGGAACGTCCTTGACACTGCGCATGCGCAGTTAGGGCAAAGTATGGAGGTCCTTCAGGACATGATTTCTTTTGGTTTTAGATGCAAATTTTGGGGATTGGGGGGCAAAATTTGTGTTTGGCCCTAGTTTTTTAAGAGTTAGCACCAGCTATGTCTGGGTCATTGGTACAGTATAAAAATATACCTTTGTAAAAAACGTATCACGTATGGATATTCATCACAGAAATAAAATACTGTTAGAGAAAAACTAAAAACATTAACTGGTAGCATGCTAAATATTACTTTTCAATTTTTTACATGAAGTCATATTAATGTTTTTTCAAAGACACTACCATCAAAAGGAGTCTTCGTTTAGCAAGGTGTTGCTCATAAATAATTGTTTAGTTGCAATTTATTGGAGAGTACCAGTTGGCACTCTCTCCAATAAATTGTAACAAAACAATTTTATATTAATATTTTTTCTTCCACTATTATTATTTATTAGGGTTTAACGACACATTAACAGCCAAGGTCATATCATGTTGGTGACAGTTTTATGGGTGGAGGAAGCCGGAGTACCCAGAGAGAACCACTGAGCAACGACGAGCAGCCACCATCTCCCCAACATCGTAACTCCGTACTGCAGCACAAGCAGGGTTAGACTGGTTGAAAACATGCGCACCATCGACGTGCAGTACACCTTAGCACATGGCGTCATCAGGCCCCCATGTGGACAATCGGGGTGAAGTGCCTTGCCCAAGGACACAACGCGGGTTTTCTTCTACTGCTGAGCCAACAACAAATTAGTGCAAACATTGTAAAGCCACTATAGTGGCTTTCAGTACTTTTCAGTAGAGCCTTGATACACAGGAATAACTGTAAATAGTACATGCAAATAGTATCTTAATCTTAATGGTCAGACTTTATTAAAATTATAAATAGCAAAGACTTAATAAATTTGACCTGAATGAATAAATAGGTTTTTAGTACTAAAATCTGATGATACAAGACAAGAGTAAGAAATTTCTTTTAAAATCCTCAGTTTAAAATGCCTGTGAAAGTAGATTTATTACTTTACTAAAAATACAATTACGCTGATGATCTGGAAGTTCGGCTGCTCATAGATCTGTCTCGCTCAAGCATTTTCTGAAAGCGTTTCTCCATAGAACTGTGACGAGACTGTTTTGTCTTTATTTTCTCTTTAAAAAGTACCAATTTTGTTTCTTCCATTAAATTCCTTTGGTCTGCAATCCTTTCAGCAGGTTTTCTTGTTATTGGGTCAGGATCAGCATATGCATCAGCCTCCCTTGGATATTCTTTACCAACACTCTGTTAAAGAAAAGATAACTGATATAAGAATCAGGTGTTCAATTAGAATTGATCATTGACCATTATAATGCAAAACTGAATCCTCATTAATAAAATATCACTGACAGGTGCATGTATTTTTCTTGCATTGTTACTGTTAAGGATTTCGGAAATTTCCACTACATCATAGCATTTTCATTTAATGCCATGACAGGAGTTTTAGTCAAGTCTTGGCTGGATGTCTAGGAAGCCCATACTTAACTAAAACCCACTACCAGGGTGGAGCTTATATTATTCCGGAATCCTTATTCAGGTATGACATATGTTTTGAGGCCACAGGATTTGTCAAACTCAGAAATAGGCTGGGGGCTAATAATGAAAAAAAACATAACCTTGTCAATAAAACTTTTAGCTATGATGAGCTTTAACACTTAAGGGCCTGGACAAGTATCCTGAATTCCCACCAGCCCACAACTCTATATGTCCAGTGCCTTAGAAGTGATTTCTAGTGAAGTCTTGGCTGCCTGTTAGACTTGACTAGAAACAACTACCAAGGTAATTTGTCTGTTTTCATCAATACCTCCTCATGAATGAAAGTTTGGGGAACCTGTTCTGAAGTCATAAAAGTCAGAAATAGGCCTTTAAGGGTTAAGCATCATTTCAAAATAATCCTCTCAAACAAAATGTTATAAAAAGTGATTTTAAAATTAAGATGTAACAGGAAGTACTTAGATATTTCACTTTTCTTGTTCAATAGGTTTTATGCTCAGGACAGGTTTGAGAATTTTTTTCCATCTCGTAAATTTATTTTGATTTTTTATTAACTTCATTATATTACACATCCATTCAACTTTAAACCCTTGTATTTAACGGAAATGCGGCTATGACATAAATGTTTCTGTATTCAACTGGTGATGTACAAGCTGGAACTTTCTTCCCTGCATCATTCATACTAGTTCATTTCCCATTGATTCATTAGTTACAGTTTTGAAAAGTTTCCAACTTTCGTTATAAAATTATCAATCGCCTGTCGTGTAGTATGAAAATGAAAATGTCCAAATCAAAATAAAGTTGATTCATAATAAAAATTAGTCAACCAAAAATGAGATAAAAACAATCATTTTCAACCACAACATTAACCCACTTTGGTGGCCATCTCATCTGCGGATCCCCATATATCTAAATTGGTCAACTTTATTTTGGAAAATCTTCGGACATCCTGGCATGCTTCAAACTTCTTTTAAAAAAGTTTCTCCCAACTGTTTTGCAAATATACCCAAATTTGTACTTTTAATTTTACTATCAGTAATAGACACCAAATGGTTAGGTGTAAATGGACACCTGCCAAAGAGAAACAGAGATATGAATTTCAACAAACACGCCCAATAGAAAAGATAACAAATGTAATTTAGACTGGCTCCCAAAAGGTTACTTTAATTTTTTACCGACCCATTTGATCAGTACAGCTTCAAGCAAAACATCGGAATGAAATTGTTTATTTAACTGAATTTTAATGCATGGGATGTGTAATAAACACAGAATGTGATGTGTGTTTGAATCGGTGGGTGTTTTACATAACTCATTGGAATGGTGAAGTCATATTTTGTTCAAGACTATGGCTCTCGTGAAATATGACTACGCCATTCCAACGAGTTATGTAAAACACCCATCGATTCAAACACACTGTCTATGACACTCTTAACTCTTATGCTGTTGGCAGATATTCCTGCCAGGTCGGCAATACTACTGTCCCATGAATGGGTTAAAAGTTGCTTCTGTTTAACAAACTTTACGCCTGTAAATTGGATTAATCAAATCATGAATGACTTCCGCACTTCTTTGGTTTTAATTTTTATCAAATCCCATCATATCTGCTCCTAAGAAGCCAAGACGGATTTTGATGGAAAAAATTAATGAAAATGCTTGGCGGATGAACTGTGTAAGTAAGCCAGAAATAGGGAACAAAACTAAGAAATCTAGACAAACAAATCAAAACTATTCAACACCTTACTAATCACCAAGCTAGTAAGACACAGGAAAGAGGGTTAACTAGTTGAGTGCTACTATCAGGGCTTTCAGAAAAATGAGGGTACCAGAGCAAAAGCCAACATCTTCCTTGCTCATATCTCACATTCAGTCAAAAGCAAGTAATATTTTGTTTATGTTTTATTACAAATTATTGGAGAGTGCCAGAAGGCACTCTCCAATAATTTGTAATAAAAGAAATTTTGAATAACAAATTCAGACCACAAAAAATAATCTAGCCCTCAAACAGTTAACAGACAGAATAAGCAATACTGATCTGAAGATATGAGAGATAATGAAAGTGTTAATGACACTGTAGCTCAGCTTGTGTGAGACATGTAAATGTAGAGTATGTGACACAGCAATGACACACATCAAGGTAATGACATGATAACAAAGGTACATGTAAAGTATTGTAAAGTTCTGTACATAAATACCAACCGTAGCCTGTAACAAATGTACATGTAAAGTATTGTAAAAGAGGGTGACAGGTAGATGCCTCTAGCCAGAGCCGTATTGAAATGTGCACTTACTGTGTATAAGTAGCCCCCCAAAACACTCATTTTCATCCCAAGGTGAAAACAAAGGTACCCAAGAAGTTTCGTGAAGATAGGTTCATAAATACAGCCTCTCGCCCGAGTCGTATTGACATGTGTACTAACTGTGTACAAGTAGCACTGAATAAATCAAAGTTCATCTAATTTGCATAATTTATGCATGAGAAACAAACCTGTAATATATGTGATGTATTCCATGTTACTAAACATTTGTACAAAAATTTATTCAAATCAGAATCTTCATATAGAAGTTCTGTACAAAAAACTGATTGCACCTAATTTCGGTATACAATGGCCACTGGAAGCCTTCTTGAATTTTGAACGGCACACAAAAACAATTGTTCTCGTCCCAAGGTGATAACAAAGGTACTCAAGAGGTTTCGTGAAGATCGGTTCATAAATACAGCCTCTAGCCTGAGCGGTTTTGAAATGTGCACTCTCTGTGTATAAGTAGCACTGAATAAATCAAAGTTCATCTAATTTGCATAATTTCTGCACGAAAAAAAACCCTGTATTATATGTGATGTATTCCATGTTACTAAATATTCATACAAAAATTTATTCAAAAAAGAACCTTCATATAGAAGTTCTGTACAAAAAACTGACTGTACCTAATTTCGGTACAAAATGGCCGCCAGCAACCATCTTTTTTTGGACCGCACCCAAAAACACTAGTTCTCATCCCAAGGTGATAACAAATGTACCCAAGAGGTTTCGTGAAGATCGGTTCATAAATACAGCCCCTAGCCTGAGCAGTATTGACATGTGTACTTACTGTGTATAAGTAGCACTGAATAAATCAAAGTTCATCTAATTTGCATAATTTCTGCATGAGAAAAAAACCTGTATTATATGTGATGTATTCCATTTTACTAAACATTCACACAAAAACTTATTCAAATCAGAACTTTCATACAGAAATTCTGTACAAAAAACTGATTGCTCTAATTTCAGTACAAAATGGCTGCCAGTGGCCATCTTGAATTTTGGCCTGTCCAAAAACTTGTGCCACGCTGATAACAAAGATACTCAAGAAGTTTCATAAAGATCGGATCATAAATTCTGCCTCTAGCCCGAACCGTATTGAATTGTTGATGGACAGATGGACGACGGTCCATGGCATCACCTCAAATTTGACGATGCCAAAGTTGAGCTAAAAATCACTAAAGGCTGTTAAAAGCATAAAAATATATGAGAAATCTTTCAGCCAATAAGAAAAGTGAAAGGCAGGTACTGATGTATAAAACTTCACAATTACTACTAGTTATTATATATTTTGGTCATGAAAACTTAACCCCAAGATACAAAATGATTGCCAATGCAACATTTTGCCTAAACACAGATAAATCAAGTGTTTACTTCTCACTATATTTGAAAGAGCTTCCTGGGTTGTCTAAAACAAAATATGCTCTCAAAACATTGTTAATTATAACAAAACTCTAGTAGTAAAGATTCACTTTATAGAAAACTTCAACTAACATAATGGCCTGTCAATTAACAATAATTTTAAAAGGATAATACAGTGGAAATTTCCCATTTTTTTTTCTAACTGGGGAGGAGAGTGGGGGGGGGGGGGGGGGGGGGGGGGGAGAATGAGTTGATAACATCATTACAATATACTATTATAGGGATCTATATACGTTTGATATATTGGCCAGAAACCACAGCCATGGTAATTTCTCTGTTGTCTGTCCTGTTTTACGGAGGTTTAACAACACCTTCAACAGCATGTCAGACAGTTTTATGGGTGGAGGAAGCCAGTGAATATGGAGAAACCATGAGCTGTGATGAACAAGTGTCTAGTCTCTTCAATGTACCAACTCTGAAAGAGCAGAGTTAGCACCAGGTGAAGGCAAGAGCTGCATCGATGTGCAGTAAGCGTTAGTGAACAGTACCACCATGTCCCCAAGTGAGCAATCCGGAAGGAATTCCTTGCCCAAAGACACATTGCAGTTACCACTGGTCAGTATCGAATCATCAACATTTTGTTTTGAAGTTCAATGCCCTTAACCACTTGGTCACCATGCTCCCTCCTCTGTCTGTATGACTTGGTTGTTGAAGCACACTGTTTTAGGCCACAGGCTTTCCAAAGTCAAAATAGATCCTAAAAGGTCAATGAAAAAGACAACTCAAACAGCATTTCTAAAGTTGTTTTCCTTCTATTTACCAGATTTCCTACAAATTGCATGATAGTGTATTGTATTGGAGTCTAATTAATTGGATATCTCTAAACTGAATAACCCTGTTAATTGAATATAACTTCCAAGCACAAAACCATTTACAATTCCTTCACAACAAATCTGACTTATTAATTAAATATACGTTATAGAGTAAACTCTTTTTAACTGAATACAAAATCCTGAAATGTGTCAAGAAATTACCCTGACAATCACCAAATTCCCCTTGTTTATACACCTTTTTGACTTCAGTACATACAATATGTACTGTCAATCAAGATATAATAGAACAAATGTTTAGCTTAAGTAAAGAATACAGAAAAGTGACCAAATGTTTAGCTTATGTGAAGAGTACAGAAAAGTGACCAGCTCCCCTGAAAGTTAACCCAGACTTAGCTGGTGCTAAACTCTTTAATTCAGGGCCAAACAAGAGTACAGAAAAGCGACCAGCTCCCCTGAAAGTTAACCCAGACTTAGCTGGTGCTAAACTCTTTAATTCAGGGCCAAACACAAATTTTGTCCCCCCAAACCCCAAAATTTGCATCAAAAATAGAAAATTACATGTCCTATATGGTCCTCCATACATTTACTCCTCTGCGCATGCGCAGTGTCAAGGAGGTCTCGAAATTGGCACCAATTATCATTCTTACAACCAGTGCCTGGTAAGCGTTATGTACTCAGCGGGGAGGTATGAGTTCCCAACTCCTGGGAGAGCCATCCCTGTCTGGGTCATTGGTAAGTATAAAAAATATATAAATTACTATAAATTTTTTAACATTTTTATACTGTACCAATGACCCAGACTTAGCTGAATACTAAATAGGCTGGAGGGCCGAGGACATAAAGGAAAATCCAGTAAGCTCAATTATCTATAACAGAATATCCTCTCCAGGAGAAAAGAAGAGATAGGCTTTACATGTATCTTTCTTATTTATATTAAAGAAGAAAGACACAATACCGATCAGTAATTGAGCATAATAATAATCAATGATCTCTCTTAACATCCAGTATAACCCTTTATACTAATATTTTTAAAGGTAAGCCAATAAATAAAGGAAGTCCAGAGAAATGAGACTCTTTATATTCATTAAAAGTGTCCGAAGATTGTATATTAACGCTCGTTTGACACATGACAAATACAAATGTTTCACACCGAGCTACACTTTAAAAATATTACATGGATGAGTAAACATTAGCTTTACACTTTAAAACCATCCTGGTACCGACTTGGAATTACTGATTCTAGGGGAGGTATTCCCTTTCTTTTCACTATAAAGCAGGTGACCTAAGGGAATACCCGCCCCCCCCCCCCCCCCCTTGCCCTGGGTCAAATACCCCAGAGCGAGGAGGGCAGCAGGACAGAGTCACTGCTGGAACAGAAAGCCTACATAACTATAGTTGAAACTGTTTAGAGGACAATATTCTGAGCAACTGATAACAGACCTAAACAATGGAGGTCTCCAGAAATGGACTCAATATTTCTGAGATAGAAGTATAAATTTTATAGTAAATTTCCTTTCTTATTATACCTACCGAAATTGTTTACTACAGGCTTGCACTACAGTGGAAGAACCTAACTCGGATAAAATACTATTTTAATCTTTCCCAAGATTTGGGAAAGAAAAGTGGTGTAAAAACACCACGAAAAAATAAGCCAAAACTGGGCCGAGCGCCATCGGTGCATACCCAGTATAGGACGCCCTTCCATAGTACAAATCCACGACTTCCGTAACAGTGCGCAATGCATCAATTCGTCATTCTTTTGATTCCGAACAACACAGGAGTTATGTGATCAGCGGGGAGGAAGGATTCTTACCCGAATAAGAAGACGGGAGGGCCTCCATGTAAACAATTTCGGTAGGTATAATAAGAAAGGAAATTTACTATAAAATTTATACTTCTTATCAACCTACCTCAATTGTTTACTACAGGCTGAATAGACAAAAGGCTGGAGGGAATCACATAACCAACCCACACATAACTCAATAGCACTGGGACCGTGGACAGAGGAAGAGATCCCTAGGCCTATCAAACCATAGCATCACAAACATTAGAAAAGCCAATGAAAGATGAGGCGTATGGTGAAGTGCGACGCACAGACAGAAAGGGCAGTAACAGCACAAAGCTGGAACTGACCCTGAAAAAAGCTGAAAAGCTTGGATAGACAACATCCTGAGCCGAAGAAAGAGGGCCCCAAGGTTCTCTGTCGGCTCCTGCAACTGTCGCAGATAAAAGGAGAATGTAGCATTTCTCCAGAAGGCTGCCAGTATAACATCAGTCATCCGACAACATGACAGAGTTATTAAAAGAGGAAGACAATGCATGCACCTCATGGCAGAAAAAAACAATTGGTAATACAAGCACCAGTAGCTGGACGAGCGGAAGCTGCACGAATAGCAAGACAAGTCCATCAAGAAATGGATGCAGGAGAGATCTGGCATGTGGGAAAACGCATATTCATCCAGGATAAAGGCGTGAACGCCCCTCACCCCCAAGCAGAGCAGCAACCAAGAAAGTGACCATCTTGGAGTAAACTGCAAAGTCCTAGGTCTTTTCAAGGAAAAGAGCTGAACAAGCTTGGAGAGGCAAGGATGAGTGTCGAAACAATGTGGTATCACATAGGAAAAAATGTCTCCGAAGCATGGACAAGTACCCATTGCTGGAGACCCCCAGAAACAAACATATACCAGAAACTCCGCAAGCAGTGTGATCGAAGGAGTGACAGAAGCAACAGAGTGATCGCACACCATCGACAGAAGAACCTTCCACTTAGCCACAGAGGCTAAACCAGTGGAGTGAGTGCCTCCTTGAAGAAAAGCAATTCCACTGCGTGTCTCGAAAAACCACTACGGAGGAGACAGGACCCGATAAAAGACATGTGCGAAAGCACAATGAAGTTGGGTCAACTTGAAAACCTCCTCCGGCGACTTTGGCAGAGAAAGTCGCGAGGTAGAGGGAGACATGCCGGAACCGCCGCTAACAGAGAGTGGAGCAGATTGATCCACACCCACCGAAGCGATGGGTGTGATCGAAAGGATTCGACGACTGCAGGTTCATATCTGGGTGAGAACCAGAGGCGGAATCGGAACCGATAGGAAGGCGTAGCCGACAAGACCATCCCAAAGGAGGGCCAGAGCGTCCACGGCGAAAGCCAGAGCATCTGGACACGGGGACACAAAAGTGTCCACCGGATGGTTCCAACGAGTCACAAGAGATCGATGGAACCCGCCATGTGGAGCATCCACCTGGTGGAAATGACCCTGCCCCGACGGGACAGGGAGTCAGCTAGGACGTTCAGGCAACCGGGAATGTGACGAACAGCCACCCCGGCGTGGACATCCTGAGTGAGCAGTAGAAGATCCCAAGCCAATTCGTACATTGGAACAAAGTGCATGCCGCCCTGGTTCCGAATGTAAGCAACCACCGTCGAATGGTCGGACAACAGAAGGACCTGGCGATTCAACAGGTGAGGGATCCACTACCTGAAACGCAGAAGAAGAGCAAGAGGCTCCTTCTGGTTGATGTGTAGAGCTGCATGATCCTGGTCCCACATCCCGTGAATGGAAAGACCTAGAGGATCCAATGTCGAACCCCATCCGAGATCGCTGGCATCTGCTGTCAGAACGCGATCGGACGTGGGTAAGTCCAACGGAACACCCTGCGAAAGCCACTGGATATCCGCCCAGAGGAGATGAGGATAAAGATATTCTGGAAACTGAAGCACCAGATCCAGAAAATCTACATTCGGCCTCCAACGACTGAGCAGAAAGTGTTGGAGAGGTCTGACACACAGCCGACCTAGAGGAATGAGATCCGTCACCGAACAGCAGAGACTGATTAGCCGGAGAAAACTCCGAGCCGACGCGGATGTGGACTGGGACAGAGTCGGAGCAAAAGCTGAGAGAATCACAGCCTTGGCCTGGGGAACCGCCATCAAATTGAATTGTGTGCGGAATAGCCATCCCCAGATGATAAAACGACTGAGAAGGGACCAGGTCCGACTTCTCCTCGTTGACTCTGAAACGTAGCGATGTGAGCAAGCTCAACAGAGTGGCGACATCCGACTCCAGTAAGGCAGCATTGGAATGCCCCTGGAGGATATCGTCCAGATATGCCAAAGTAGTCACCCTGGACTGTCTGCGATGGAAAGCTATCACATGCGACATCAGTCTGGTGAAGGCCCAAGGAACCAGGTTGAGGGCGAAAGGCATGGCCTTGAACTAGTAAACTCGCCCCAGAAAAACAAACCTGAGATACTTCCGTAACGCCCAATGAATTGGAACGTGAAAGTAAGCGACTCGCAGGTCGAAGCTGGAGGCGAAATCTCCCTGGTGAATTGAATGGAGGACCGACCTGAAAGTCTCCATGCTGAACTTGGGAGCAATGATAGACTGGTTCAGGAAACTCAGATCGAGAACCAGTCGGAGTCAGCCGTCCTTCTTCGGCACCAAAAACAGGCGGGAATAGAAACCCACTGACCTAATGTTCTTGATGACCTCAATCGCCCCCTTTGTCAGGAGATTGTCTATCTCCGTGGACAAAAGTTCCCGACGTAAAATGTCTGAAGGAACTGTGGTTGGAAAAGGCACCCTGGACAGAGTGGAGTGCCGTAGAAAGGATATTCACAGCCCGGACCAAACAACATCTAACATCCAAGGATCGGATGTGATGGTGGCCCAATGGTCTGCGAACTCTGCTATCCTTCCTCCAACCTGGGACGAGTCGAGGTGAGGACCTTCATAGCGAACCCCGACGAGGCTCGCGAGTGGAGAAAACACCTCTACTGAATGAAGAATCCTGGGACTTCCCTCAAGACTGCCGACGCTTACCCTTACCCCTTGAGTAAGAAGTAGAAGCGGTGACAGAAGGATCAGCCCCTTTGCTTCTCAGAGGAAGCCGAGGGCACTTGTTAGGCTTGGAACGGCCCGTGCCTACCCTGTAAGGCTGATCAAGCTGAAGAAACAGCAGCTGATCGTTGGAATGACGTAGGACGTCATCCCGGACCGTCAACACAGAACCATGGAAAAGTTGCGGACCTGCCAAAAAAGCAGATCGAAGAGTAGCGTACTGCTCCTCAGGAAGGGATCGGCCTGTGTTCCGCACAGAGTCCCCTTGCACTAATTCCAGATTAGCCATGTTACAGGCATGCATGTGAGTAAGATGCATGAGCACCTTGGACAGCACACGCAAAGGAGCCTGTACCTCGTCAAACTTATCTGAAGGCAGATAAGCAGCTAAAGCTGACACGACGTGATCGGAGAGAGAAAGCATCTCTCTCGATAAGCCCAACGTGGACTCCAGAGTCGTCATCGGAATGACGGCAGACTTGGACTTGAAAAGCTTGAGGGAATTGGAGTCCTGATCCAAAACCGTCAAAGTCTGGTAGACCGACGGATTGGCGGAATCGTAGGAACGATAACGTGCCGGAGGCAAAAAGGTGTCAACCCTGGTGAAGAATGGAGCCTTCATAGCCTTGGAACTTAGCTTGGAGTCCAAGGCTGAAAATGCTTCAACCAACTGTACCGACGGGCACGGTCGAAGATGCCCAGAAGCAGGTTGCTCCATAGACTTGGCGCGCGACCGATGATCGCGGCCTGGCTGACACTGTCGACTGGTTAGATGGTTTGAGATCCGGAAGGAACCCAAACACGAAATCAAGAGCTGCCCCCAAGTCCGAAGACTGCTGGCTCTCGACATTAAGCATGTCTGACTCTTCCCCTGAGTCGGAAGACACATAGCCCATCGTGGGCAAACCAGCCGACGCCTCCCATGGTGTCGGAACACCAGGGGGATCAGAAAGCGGCCTGTTTCCAATCCCGGGAGGCGGCGCCATAGGAGGCGCCTGGAAACCACTCGCTGCCTCGCTGGAAGCAACAGGAAGGCTCTTTGACAGAACCTGAGTGAGTAAGGAGAGGACTCCCTAAGCTCACTGCCCGTACTGGCCGGTTCGACAGGGGAACGAACCGGCAAAGTGGCTTCACCTCTGACCCTCTTAACCAGCGAAGGGTCACGATCCTCCAAAAGACCCGACGTGGGACGACGGGCGGCAGCCGAAAACGTCTGAAGGCAGACGTGTGTAGGGGTGTGACACACCCTGTGGATCAACATAGCAGGAACTCATGAGAGTCACCGCTGACCTCTGCAGGGCAGAAGGTCCAGGCTGCACAAAAGACGTTGGACCCCCAAAACTGGTCGTGTGGCCAGAATGAGTGGATGGAAACGCCACGGAGTTCATAGTGTCCCATTAAGAACAACCAAAACCAATGACAACTGTGGTGCTCGACGGCGCAGAGACCACAGGAGAGGGTCCGGCCGGCAGCCACTTCCAACTTTGCCGAGTTGAAGTCAGGGAAGGCTGAGGCCGATACCCCCACGTCTACACAACCAGACACCGCAGCAGACCACTGCAGGTATAAAACTACTGTGCTCAATGGCTGAGAGGACACAGTTGGGGGTTCAGTCGGCAGCCCCATTTGACTTCGCCGAGTGGAAGTCTGGGAAGGCTGAGGCTGAAACCCCACAACCACACTACAGACATCCCTGCAGACCCTGGCAGGGAGAAGCCGAGGCCGGCTAAAAACGGTGCCCAATGACGTTGTAGACGGAACAGCAGTAGCAGCAGATACAATGGGAGCTGTTGGAACTGGCGGAAAAGCGGAGAGAGCCACCAAGCTCGGCCTCCAAAGGAGGAGTCACAACCCTAGTGACAGCCTCAGATGTCGACTGGAGAGGGTGCAAAGTCCTGGAACCAGGCATCTCTACACCAGAAAACCAACAGCTCCCGCAGTATCCACCACGGTAAAACACTGCACATTCCCCACGGAAGGGGAATAACTCTCACCAGACATGGTCGAATCGGGAAGCCCCGAATCGACAGCGGTCCCCACCCTGCCGCTGGTGCGGGAGGAGCTGCACATCCCCCAAGGAGGAGGAGCAATTCTCATCAGATGTGGTCGAATCGGGCGACCTGAAATGATAGCGTTCACCACCCCCCGCGGGAGCGGGAGGAGTTGCACATCCCCCCGGAGGGGGTCAAACTCACACCAGACACGGTCGAGTCGGGAGGCCCCGAAACGACAGTGTCCCCCCCCCCCCCTTGCAGGTGCAGGAGGAGCTGCACATCCCCCACGGAGGGGGTAAACTCACATCAGACGTGGTCGAGTCGGGAGGCTCCTGAAACGACAGCATTCCACACCACCCGCGGGTGCGGACGAAACGGACACGAGAACGCACCAATGGCGAGGGCAAAAGGAATTGCCCAAAAGGAACCGAACTGGAAAGAACAGAGGTGAGAGCAGTAGAAGAAAAAGGTGAACTCAACAGAAAAAAAAAGTAGAAGAACACCCTCAACTACGAGAGAAGGTGGCAGAACCCAGACGGCCGACACCTACTCCAATAACAATTTTTTTTTATCAACCGAAAAAATTCATTGTCGAATCGCGTTGACACGATGTCGCAAACAAAACATTCGCGAAAACGGAATAGTAATTAATAAACAATGAGAATGTGGTTGAAAATATAAACGAGAATATATAAAACACAGTCCTGTTATTATACGATCTTCAGATCCATAATTCCAGTCACAGGAAAACCATTATCCACGAGTTGAATTATCACTGTTTCATAATGCATATGGCGGAAACACATCCTGCTCGTGCTTCGGATAGAAAAAGAATGGCGAATTGATGCATTGCGCACTGTTACGGAAGTCGTGGATTTGTACTATGGAAGAGCATCCCATACTGGGTATGTGCCGATGGTGCTCGGCCCAGTTTTGGCTTATTTTTTCGTGGTGTTTTTACACCACTTTTCTTTCCCAAATCTTGGGAAAGATTAAAATAGAGAGTATTTTATCCGAGTTAGGTTCTTCCACTGTAGTGCAAGCCTGTAGTAAACAATTGAGGTAGGTTGATAAGAAATTAGTGAATGTAGAAGGTTGAGACCAATATGCAGCCTTAATTCAATCAGTAATAGCAATACAATTAGCATACGTCCAAGAAGTAGAAAGAGCTTTTACTTCATGAGCTGAGATCTTGAGTGCTGACTGCTGAGAAGAAGATAATTTTTCATAAGCAGTATGAATAGTTAATTGAATCCATCTAGCAATAGAATGAACCATAATATCCTTTCTATTAGGCATCAAAGACAGAAAGAAACGCTTACGTCCCTTTCTGATGAACTCAGATCTACGTTTGTAAATACGTATTGCTCTAACAGGACAAAGTAAAGGCCTACGCCAATCAGATGATGGAAGGGCCTTAATAACAATAGGTTCAGGATACTTATTAGGAGCCTGATTCTTAGCCAAAAATCCAACATTGGTGGTAAAGATAATAGTATTACCAACACTACGGTAGTGAGAATCATCCACAGATAGTGCATGAAGCTCACTAACTCTTCTAGCAGAAGAGAAGGCTAAGAGAAAAGCTGTCTAAAATGTTAAGAATTTGAAGTCCACTGTGTCAAGAGGCTCAAAAGGCACTTCTTTTAGCTTAAGAAGAACCCAATCCAAATTCCACTTCGGAATTAATCTAAGGGTTCTAGGTCTATTTATCAAAAAATTTCGAACTAATTTAGATAAAGAGACATTAGTTCCAATCATTAAGCTATCATGATGTGCATAGGTATCGGATATCACAGACCTATAACCCTTAATGGTGACAGGCTGCAGTTTAATCTCATCAAACAAGTATACTAGAAAGTTTGCAATGTCTGGAATGGAAGGATCATAAATATCTATGGAATGATCCCTACATCACTGACAAAAGACCTTCCACTTGGCAGCATAGTTTAGTGAAGAGGAGGTCCTCCTACAGTTAGAAATCGCGTCCACTGCTCGTCCTGTAAAATGTTTTCCATGCAAGAAGTACCGCACAATGAAAATACGTGAAGGTTTAGACCTTGCGGATTGTGGAGGATGCACGATTTCCCCTGCGAAAGAAGATCTTCCCGTTGAGGAAGCTTCCTCGGTATGTCCCACAACAGACACCTGAGTAGATTTATCCACGGTCTCTGTGGAGAAAGTGATGCTACCAACAGAATCTTGCATTGCGATTGTATTATCTTGAGCAATATCTGCTGAATCAATAGTGCTGGAGGATACGCATAACCTATCATTCCGTCCCAAGAGATCTCGAGAGCGTCTACTGCAAACGCTCGAGGATCCGGACAAGGTGACACATACGTCTGCAATTGATTGTTGAGATATGTCGCAAATAAATCTATCATTGGCCGTTCCCATTGGTAGCAAATCTGATTGAATACTTGCTTGTTGGGAGTCCATTCTGACGGCAACAGGCGACCCCTCCGTGAAAGGGAGTCTACTAAGACGTTCAGACAACCCGGAATATGACAGACCAAGAGAAGAATCTGATGTTCTAGTACAAACAGAATTCTTTCCGTTAGATTGAGCAATGGAATGGAATGAGTGCCACCTTGGTTCTGAATATACGCAACTACTACCGTATTGTTGGACAGAATTTGCACGTGTGCATTCTGAATAATGTCTATCCAATGAGGTAGAGCAAGCCAAATCGACATCATCTCTTTTATGTTGATGTGCTTGCTTAAAAACTGCGGATCCCAAAGACCCTGGCACTTCAAATCTGATGGGCTCAGTGTCGCGCCCCAACCTGTTTGACTGGCATCCGTCATAATCGTAAAACTCAGATCTGGCAATTGCAGTGGAACTCCCTGAGTTAACCACTGAATGTCTGCCCAAGGCTGAATCTCGTTTCAATTGGCTTGACAAGAGGATGTCCGTCTCGAGCGAATGAATCTTCACTCTCCAATTCTGAGTCAGATAGACCGGGAGAGGACGAATGCGTAGCCGCCCCATTGGAATGAGATCCGCAGCAGCTCTGCACAGACCTATTAGTCTCATGAATTCTCTCACTGTAACTTTGTCTGAGTGAAGACAATAGCGAGCGTAACAACTGACTAATTTCGCTCTGGTTAACGGCAGACGAACGAGATTGTTATGCATCTCGAAGCTCATCCCCAGGTGGGTGAATGACTTGGACGGCACCAGATCCGACTTCTCTTCGTTTACTATGAAACCGAGACGTCGGAGAAATAGGAGCAGATTCTGCATATCGTTCTGAAGCGATAACTCGTTGCCGTACCTCTGAAGAATATCGTCCAGGTAAGCCGACGTTACCGCAGACGAATGAGTTCGGAATTAAGTCATTACCGAGTTCATTACTCGAGTGAAAGCCCAGGGCGCTAGATTCAGACCAAAGCACATCGTTCGGAACTGATAAACAACACCTAGGACAGCAAAGCGAAGATACTTTCTGAACGCCGGATGTACCATGATGTGAAAGTATGCATCCTTGAGGTCTATGCTCGCAGCATAGTCGTTCACTCGAATGCTCACTCTGACCGATCGAATGGTCTCCATATAAAACTTTGGAGCCACGATCAGCTTGTTTATCCACCATAAGTCGATCACTGGATGGAACGAGCCGTCTGGTTTCGGAACCAGAAAGAGATGGCTGTAGAAACCTGGATTCCTGGTTTTCTACGACCTCTATCGTGTTCTTCTTTAAAAGAGACTGGACTTCTGATAGAAGTGCCGTTCTTTTCTGAAAATTTGACGGAAGCTGAGTCCATCTTGGACTTCGAGTTAACGGAGGTTTGCCTTTGAAGAACAGTTTTAGTCCTTCCAAAATAACCCCTCGAACCCAAGGGTCCTCCGTAATTGATTCCCAGTTGCTTGAGAAACTCGACAGTCTTCCGCCCACCGGAACGCGACAGAGGTCTAAACCATCGCCTCCTGGATCTGCGAGGCTTGCGGGAGGAGAAACTACGTCCTCCGCGGCCCGCACCTCGCCCCGTCAGCCTAGGGGCATCTGACTGGTTATTTCGGCCAGCGTAACGGCCCCTACTCGAGTCACTACTCTGACGGTCTCTAGAGTAAGACCTAGAGGACGCATAGGAACCTCTATAGGAACTTCCCTTTGACAAACTCGTCCCAGAAGTGCCTGGCCTACTCCTCTCTGCTGGTTCCGACTTCTTGGAAGCAGACTTAAATAGCAGCGAGTCAGAAGCTTTCTAAGTTAATTTACCATATATTGCAGAAACCTTGCCGCTGAAGAGAAACTCTCCGGAGACCGGAGCGACTCTAAGAGAGTTTTTCACCTTACTGTCCACGCGTGTGGAAGTAGCTAGGGCCGCGTCACGTCTAGCTAACTCCAGATTCGCCACTGAAAGGGCAGAGTTATACGTGGAAAAAGCTATGGCCCTGGACAGAACTCTTAAGGACGTCTGTACATCTTGAAATTCTGGTCCTTCAAAGCGTAATGACAACGCTCTAGTAAGTGATCTGCGTATGAAAGAGCGTCTAAACTAGCGCTGTTACACGATATCGTCGTTTCCATCATTGACGAAGGAAGTGACATAGACTACGGCATGGATATATCAAGGTCTTCAGCCTGGGCGTTTAAATGCAGAACTCTCTGGATGCCCTGACCTGCCGTATTAAATTTATTCCTTTGACTGATAAAAGGCAGTTGTAGAGCAGATGCCGGTAGGAAGGCTGACCTGCCCGTCTTGTTGGCAAGTTTGTCAATAGCGTCATCTAATAATTCAAATATCCGAGAGACATTCCTGGACTGTGACGGAAATTCCGGGACAATGTCCCTAAACTGCTTAAAAAAGTTGGTGTCCAGTGGCGCTATCGCCCTCCTATCCAGCTGCGCAGCATTCTGGTCCGGCGGAACAATTTCTGGAAGGTAATGCCGGATGAACTCTATGGCTATTTTATGTTGTTCCGAAAGGGAAATATCTAACTCATCGGAATCCCTTTCGCCATCCTGCCGGACCTCTTGCAATTCTCAGCGGCTCTGCCGGTTGCTGGGATGCTGCGATGATCTTTGCTATCTGTGATAGCACGTCCGTTACAGAGGCCTGGGGAGCCGCGGTTTTACTGGATTTAATCGCCGGAAGCTCCCTGGATGTTGCATTCTGCATACATCTTGTATGCGAACGTCCAGATGTAGAAGGCCTCGTATCCCTGGCTGTCCCAGATGCTGCTGTATGAGAGAGGGACCTCTCTCGCTTGCAGCTCGTGCCGAGCTGGACAAGCTAAACACCGGACTATCAGGCTTCCTCCGATCCATCCTCCTTTCCGTCATCACTGGGTGTGCACGTGGAAGTTTTATAGTGCTCGCAACACCCGACTCTCTCTCCTGGGCCGCAATGGACAAACCCGGGTGCTGACCCATTCGGTGAATGGACGCAACACCGGGCAAGCTAGCAGACGTCAACCCCTTTAAACTCCTTTCGGGTAATTGATGGATCTCCAAGAGCACTTTTGCCGCTAGCTCTTCGCTTGTTTGTGACGACGGAGGCACACTTCTGGACGACATCACGGAAATATCACACTGTTCTTGTTCCTCTGAAAAAGAGAGTGAAAGACTAGAGTGACTCTGCGGAGAGAGGACCGTCATGGCCCTCTCTCCAGTAACAACATACCGTGACACACGTTTCCAACGTTTGTCATCCCATTTGAAACACACAGAACAAAGATCAGTGCGAGTACATTGAGTACAATTAATACAGAGATCATGAGAATCAGAAGAAGATTTCCTCCTATTACAATTTGAACAATAATCATTCATTGTGAAAAAAGGTAAACAATCATAGTACTTGCACTAATCCTTGAAGATAAAGATACATAATAAAACAATCCATTATAATCATTACGAAATAATGATTCGAAAAGAAAAAAATTTTTAACAAAATTTTTTCAGAAGAGCCCAAGTTCCCAATGGGAACCCTGAGCCCAATGGATCCCAAAAAAGCCAAAGTGTGGACAAAAATTTAAATTCATTTTGAAAAAATTAATGAGACACTTACGGACAATATTAATGTATCTTGCTATGAAATAAGTGATGCAGAAGACAAGTAATCACTATCAGCAGTAACTGTTGTCAATCTTAGCAAAAGTGTCAACAAACCGGAAACATGACTCCAGGCACTGAAAAAACCTGGCCCGAAATCAGTTACCAATTTAAAACACTATCTGATGCAAAACAGAGGCTTCCAGAGAAGAAACTGTAGAACATCAGATGGTAGATGCAGACCAAAATGCCTAAACACCCCTCGGGTGAGGACGTAAACATGGGGAAAAAACAGAAAAAATTCTGTTACCAAGCCAAAACTCCCAAGAAATTTTAGTAATAAACATTACAAAATATAAGCCAAAACATGGGAGAATAGCTAGGGGAGAATAAGGAAGGTAGAGAGGAACCACGGATCAAACAATGGTACATTCATAGCAAGAATGACAACAACAGGGCCATGCCTTGAAAATAGGCAACATGAAATAATTTCGTAAAATAATTATTAGTTACAGCCCTGAACATTTTCTTCCACTATTTTTTCCTCTCCTCCTTATATTTCCTCTTTATTTCCACCATTTCTCTCATCAAAATGTGTCTGGCATCATGAAAACAGATTTGGAAGCACAAATAACAGTGAAGTGTAACTGTTTTGAGGGCCAAACAAAGAATAATAATTGGTGCCAATTTCGAGACCTCCTTGACACTGCGCATGCGCAGAGGAGTAAATGTATGGAGGACCATATAGGACAAGTAATTTTCCGTTTTTGATGCAAATTTTGGGGTTTGGGGGGACAAAATTTGTGTTTGGCCCTGAATTAAAAAGTTTAGCACCAGCTAAGTCTGGGTCATTGGTACAGTATAAAAATATTGAATACTCCCATTAATTGAATAATTTTCACTGGAAAAGTGGCTATTCAATAAATAGGGTCCCACTGTTCAGTGGAGCCCTCTTAATTGTATATCTCTTAACTGAATAACCCTGTTAATTGAATGTTAAAAAATTTATAGTAATTTATATATTTTTTATACTTACCAATGACCCAGACATAGCTGGTGCTAACTCTTAAAATATAGGGCCAAACACAAATTTTGCCCCCCAATCCCCAAAATTTGCATCTAAAACTAAAGAAAACATGTCCTGAGAGGCCCTCCACACTTCGCCCCTACTGCGCATGCGCAGTGTCAAGGACGTTCCGAAATTGGCGCCATTTATCATTCTAATAACCAGTGCCTGGTAAGCGCTATGTACTCAGCGGGGAGGCAAGAGTTCCCAACTCCTGGGAGGGCCATCCCCGTCTGGGTCATTGGTAAGTATAAAAAATATATAAATTACTATAAATTTTTTAACATTTTTATACTGTACCAATGACCCAGACATAGCTGAATAGTAAAAAGGCTGGAGGGCCAAGGACATAGAGCAAAATGAAATACGCTCAATAAAATAAAATAGAGTCATCCCCTGTAGGGAAAAGAAGTAATAGGCCTTACATGTATCTTTCTTATTTAAGATAAATTAGAAAGATACAACACCTTCCAAAAATTGAGCTTCATACATCCATGTACTCTATTAATATCCAATAATCCTTATACTAATAATTTTTAAAGTAAGCCAATAATAAAGTAAGTCTAGAGAATAGAGACTCTTATACTCCTAAAAGTGTGTGAGAATTGCATAATCATGTCCGTTGACATATGCAATATTCAAAAGCTATACTTTAAAAACTAAGACTTGAATGAATTTTATAAACTTAAACTTCTCACTAAACAACCATCCCAATAACAGCTCAGAATTACTAACTCCGGAGGAGGTATCCCCTTGTTTTCATAGTAAAAACAGGTGACCCAAGGGAACACCCTCCCCCCCCCCCCTTTTTCTTGCCCTGGGTCAAATAGCCCAGAGCGAAGAGGGCAGCCGAACGGAGACACTGCCGAAACAGACAGCCTACCTAGCTATAGTAGCAACTGTTAAGTGAATGACATTCTGAGCAGTAGATAATAGACCTAACAATAGAGGCCTCCAGAAATGGACTCGATATTTCTGAGATAAAATTCATGAATGGATGGCTGAGCGCAATGAGCAGCCTTCAAAAATCTATAATAGCAACACTATTAATGTAAGCCCAAGAAGTAGAAGAACTCTTACTTCATGAGCCGAAATCTTAAGCACAACTGCTAAGCCAATGATATACCATAAGCAGTACGCTAGTTAATAGAATCCATTAACAATAAAATGGAGCGTAACGTCCTTCTACTAGACATCAAAGACAGAAGAAGCTTACGCCCTTGTAATAAACAGATATCTGTTTATAAATACATAAACTGTACCCGGAAAGAGTAAAGGCTTATGCCCATACGAAGACGGAAGGACCTTAAAATAATAGGTTCCGGATAATAGGAGCCTAACTCTTATGCAACAATCCAACCTAAATAGTAACGGAAGTATTGATTCCGAAACTATGAAAGTGAAAATCATCCATCGATAGTGCATGAAACTCACTGACTCTACAGTAAAAGAGAAACCAACAGAATTACTGTCTAAAAGGTCAGAATTTGAAAACTACTGTTTCCAGAGGCTCAAATGATTACTTAGCTAAATAAGAACCTGAAGTTAAAATCCGTATAGGAATTTAATCTAAAGATTCTAAGTCTATTTATCAAAAAGTTACTAACTGACTTAGATAAAGAGACAAAAGACTCAATTGTAAACTATCGTAGAGTGCATAGGTATGAGGTAACATAAACCTATAACCTAAATAACAACAGGCTGCAGTAGATCTTGTGAAACAAGTATACTAAAAAAATAGCAATGAGTAGTATGGAGGGATCAACCATATGAACATAATGATCCCTACACCACGACGGAAGAGCCTCCACTTTAGTCGCATAGAATAGCGAAGAAGAGGATCTCCTATAGTAAGAAATCGCGTCCAAAGCTCGTCCAGTACAGTGCTTACAATGCAATACGGACCACACAACGGAATACATGAAGGTTGCGACCTTGCTGGTTGTGATAAAGATGACACGATTTACCCAGTGAAAAAAGATCCTCACATAGAGGAAGATTTCACGTTAAGATCCACAGTAGACAAGAGAGTAAATTACTCATGATCTCTGTGAAGATAGAGATGCTATCAACAGAAATGTATTGTGGTTGTTTATCTTAGCAATACCTGCTAAAACAACAGCGCCGGAGGATACGCGTATCCTATCATTCCGTCCTATAGATCAATAGAGCGTTAACAGTATTAGCTCAGAGATCTGGACAAGCCAACACATACGTCTGCAATTGATTAGCAAGCTGTGTCATAAATAAAACATCATTGGGCGCTCCCATAGATAGCAAATCTGATTGAATACTTGTTTGTTGAGAGTCCATTCTGACAGCAACAAGCGACCCGTAAGAGAACGGGAGTGCGATAAAACAATCAGACGACCCAGAATATGACGGACCAAAACTGAACTTGGTGTACTATAACCAACAGACGGATTCTTTCCATTAAATTGAATAACGGAAACGAAAGAGTGCCTCCCTGGTTCCGGAGATACGCCACTACTGTCGAATTAAAGGACAGGAATTTGGGCATGCGTTTCTGAATAATGTTCATGCAATGACATAAAGCAAGCCTAAAAAACATTATTCCGCGGAAGTTAAACTGATAGCTAAAAGACTGCGGAACCCAAAGACCCTGGCACTTCGAATCCGTAGGGATCAGTATATATCCCAATCTGTTTGACTGGCAACCGTCATAACAGCCACACTCGGGTCCGGCAACTGCGGCGGCACTCTCTGAGTCAACCACCGAATGTTTGCCCCAGTCTGAATCTCTTGTAACACTAGATAGACAAGAGAATGTATAAATCAAGCAATTCATGGATTGCCGGAAAGTTGCCGTCGAAGAGAAGCTCCTCCGAGAACGAAGCGACTCTGAGAGAGTTCTTAACCTACTATCCACGCGTGGATGTAGCTAGGGCTGCATCACGTCTAACCAACTCCAATCAGCCACTGAAGGGCGGAGTTATACGTGAACAAACTACTGCCCTCAAAAGAAATTACATTGAGAATAATATCCCGTAAATCTTTTCTTGAAGACGTAATGATAACGCCTCAGTAAGGCGGATTACGTATAATAAAGCGTCTAAGTTAAGTCTACTATACATAATGTCGTTCCCAACATTGAAATTGGAAAAGACATAAACGGCGAAAAAGAATATATGCAGTCTTTAATCACACCGTCTAGACGCATATGAACTCTCGGTATGCCCTGCTCTGCCAAAATAAACTATATGTAAAAAAGATAAAATGGCAGAAATGAGCCACGCGGACAAGAAACTAAACTATCATGCTTAGTAGCAGGCTTGTATATATATATAAATATATAGCGTCGAAAAATAAAACACATGTTGTAATGACAATATTGGACTGCGTCGGTAAGTCAGGGACAAAGTCCCTGTACCGATCGAAAAATCCGAGTCCAATGACGCTATAAGTCTCTTATCCAAGATCGCAGCAATGAAGTCCGAAAAATAATCACTGGAAGAAATGCCAGAAGATATGAAAGGCATCTTCCGATACTACTAAAGGGAAAACTCGAAATCTTTCGAATCCCTTTCGCCATCCTGTCGGACCCTATAAAGCGTTCGGTCGTCCGTAGCTTGATGCAACCGCGGACCGCACCGACCCAGCGCCGTCGGATAATTCCTGATTCGACCGAGAAACCGTCAATTGCTGGGATGCTGCGAAACAACTGTGCTAACTCGGATAGCACGTCCGTCACTGAGGCCTGAGGAGCAGCGGTCTTACGATGCATTGCCGCAGGAAGCTCCGAGATCGTTACCCCGTGCATACTTCCAATATGCGAGCGAACGGAGTGTATAGGCCTCGTGTCCCTTGGCTACCGGATGGCGCGACCTATTCGCTGTGGAATCACTGAATGCCGAAACTGATCAGATACTCGAGGTCACGTAGCCAATGTGCGGTCGTGTGCCCTGCTGTGAGGATGAGGAAGCATTAAAGACAGTCTCTCGGACTGTCAATATAACGGAGCGTCCCGAGCAACGGACATATGCTCCGAATGTAAAATATCTGAACCACAACATGCGGTCCCCTATGTTGTTGGCTTCCTCCGATCTGTCCTCAATCTGCCGTCACTGGGTGAGTACTAAAATAATTAAAGTGCTCGCATCACCCAAATCTCCTTCCTAGACCGCAACGGACGAACCTGGCAGCCGAACCATTCGATGAATGTACGCTACACCGGGTGAGCTAGCGAATGTCACTCCGTAAGCGATAGACATATTCCATGAGCACTTATTGCCGCTAACTCTTCATTAACTATGACGACAGAGGCACACTTTTGAAAGACATCTCCATAACTCTTCGAACAAGAAACCAGAAATGCTTGGATAGCAAGCATAAAATAATAATATATATAGCGTCGTTCAATAATTCGAAAGTTTGTGTGACATTATTGGACTATGTCGGAACTGAGGGACGATGTCCCTGAACCGAACCAAAAATTCTAAGTCCACCGACGCTATCAGTTTCTTATCCGGCATCGCAGCATATGTTGTTCCGAAAGGGAAAGCTTGAAATCCACCGAATCCCTTTCGGTATCCCGTCGGACCGGATGAAACTTTCGGACGTCCGTACCCGCTTCCGCGGAGCGTCCCGACCCAGCATCGTCGGATAAAATATATGCGACAGATTCAGTTGATGCTGGGATGCTGCGATAAACTGTGCTATTAAGGAAAGCACGTCCGTTCCCGAGGCCTGTGCAGTAGCGGACTTACGATGCAATGCCGCTGGAAGCCCCGTGTACGTTGACTCCCGCATACTTCCTATGCGAACGTCCGGAGTCTGCAGGCCTCGAGTCCCCGGCTATCGACCCAGCGCTGTCGGATAATTCTCGATCCGACACCGTTTCTGTCGGCTGCTGCGATAAGCTGTGCTATGTGCACAAGAATGTCCGGCGTCGAGACCTGCGGAGGCGCAGTCTATCGCTGCTTCGCCGAGGGCAGCTCCGCATCAGATGGCTCCCGCATACTTTTCCTATGCGAACGTCCGGAGTCCATCGGTCTCGAATCCCTGGCTGCCGGATGGTGTGACCTGGTCGCCGAAGAATCCTTGATCGGCGAAGCTGGTAATATATCGGCGGTCACGCAGCCAAGGTGCGGTCGTGTGCGCTGACGAGAAGAGGAAGCCTTAGCAGTCTCAGCGGACTGCCTATACAACGGAGCGTCCCGAGCGACGGACGTATGCTCCGCTAACGACACATTTGTACCACAACATCTGGGGCCAGATGTTGTTGAACGAGAGAGGGGCCTCTCTCGCTTGCCGTCCGGATGGACCGGAACGAGCTATGAACCGGACTAAAAGGCTTCCTCCGTTCTCCCTCCGATCCGCCGTCACTGGGTGTGCATTAAGTTAATTATATAGTGCTCGCATCACCCCAAAATTCCTTCTAGACCGCAACGGACGAACCCGGCTGCCGAACCATTCGGTGAATGGACGCTACACCGGGCGGGCTAGCGGACGTCAAAGGCCGTCGAACCTACTAGGGTCCTCTTAGGCAATTGGCGTATTACATGAGCACTTTTCCGCTAGCCCTTCATTAATTGTGACGACGGAGGCACACTGTTGGAAGACATCACAGATACATCACCCTAATCTTGATCGTCTGAAATAGAAATTGATAAAGTAGAGTGACCCTGCGGGGAAAGGACCGGAGTGTCCAAATCCCCAACAACATACCGTGACATACGCTTCCCATATTGTCATCGAAATCATACGATACAGAACCGGAGTTAATGCGAGTACACTGACCACATATAGAATGATAATAAGGTCAGAGGAAGACTTCCTCTTAAAACAATTGATCAATATCCTTTCAATGTGAAAAGAAAACAAGTCCTGGTACTCGCACTAACCCCTGGCAATCAAAATACATAATAATAATATGATCCATTAATATAGAAAAAATAATTGAAATCAAAATATTTTGAAAAAATATTTTTTCAGAACAGCCCAAGTTTCTGAAAAGTAACGTTGAGCCCCAATGGATCCCAAGCCTAAGTGTGGACAAAAATTTTAAAAATATTTTAAACAATTTATTCAACACTTACGAACAATAATAATGTATCTAGTTATGATTGAAATAACATAAAGATATTATTATTTAGAAATCCCCCCCTCACACAGAGGGCTGTTGTAAATGTAAACAATGAGTGTAAAAACACTAAAATAAGACTCCAGGCACCCAGGCCCGAAATCAGTTACCAAAAATACACCATCTGATGCAAAACAGAGACTTCCAGGGAAGAAACTGCAGAACATCAGATGGTAGATGCAGAACACAACGCCTAACCACCCGTAGGTGAAGACGTAAACATGGGGAAAGAACAGAATTCATTCTGTTATTCAGCTAAACTCCCAAGAAATTTTAGTAATAATAATTACAGAAATTATGCCAGAAGCATGGGAGAATAGCAAGGGGGAACTTAAAGGACAGGGAGAGAGGAAAAACACTTGAAAAAACAGTGTAACTAAATAATCAGAATGACAACAAAATGGCTGCTGCCTTGAAAATAGGTAACTTAACATAATTTCATTAAAAAATTTTAAGTTACAGCCCTGATAATATTCTGTCACACATTCTTTTCCTCTCCTCCTTTTCTATCCTCCTTAGAATCACCATTTCACTAATATTTATGTGTCTGGCATCATTTAAACTGAGATTTAAAAGCACAAAGATCAGTCAGATGTTAACTGATGAAGGGCCAAACTTAGAATGATAAATGGCGCCAATTTCGGAACGTCCTTGAAACTGCGCATGCGCAGTAGGGGCGAAGTGTGGAGGGCCTCTCAGGACATGTTTTCTTTAGTTTTAGATGCAAATTTTGGGGATTGGGGGGCAAAATTTGTGTTTGGCCCTATATTTTAAGAGTTAGCACCAGCTATGTCTGGGTCATTGGTACAGTATAAAAATATAATTTTCCAGCACAAAACCATTTACCATATCACCAGTACAAATCTGACCTGTTAATTGGATATAGGTTATTAAGTAAACTTCTGTTAATTGAATAAAAATTTCTTGTAACCTGTTGAGAAATTACCCTGACTCTCCCCAGTTTTCCTTTGTTTATAGACCTATTTGGCTTCAGTATATCCAATACAGGCATTTAATCTATTATATCTTGTTTGACAGAGCTCCTGGAGCTCTGTCAAACAAGATATAATAGAATAAATTCTAAGTTTATCTCTAGAAATCAGGAAAGTGACACAATCCCTGTTAATTGAATACTCCTGTTAATTGAATAATTTTCATTGGTAAAGTGGCTATTCAATTACCAGGGTTCCACTGTTTTACAAATCAACTGAAAAGGCTGAATCATGTAATCACGTTCAGATTTTCAACTAATACAATCTGAAAACAAGAATCTCAATATGTGTTGCTAAAACAAATTGAATTTGTCAATTCATTTCCCCCTCAAAAGTCATGACTTATTCGAAAGTAGTCTATCAAAACAACCAATGTTAATATGCATTAATAATAATCATTCCTTTACTATGTTAC
The DNA here is from genome assembly GCA_031216915.1 of Pictodentalium vernedei. Lineage (NCBI taxonomy): Eukaryota > Metazoa > Mollusca > Scaphopoda > Dentaliida > Dentaliidae > Pictodentalium > Pictodentalium vernedei. Next base: position 710,743,080 of record CM062297.1, read on the forward strand.
TTCCAGGTGTTCAAAATCAGAAAGTGTTTTTTATCATTTCCAATTAAAACTTTCTCGTAATAGACTCCTCCATCACCATACCTGTAATAAAATTTCAATCCACTCAAAAGGTGTGCTATTATACAGTAGAATCCTGTTAATTGAATAGCCACTTTTGCAGAGAAAAATATGAGTATACAATTAACAGGAATGGGGCAATTTTTCTATCTTCTAGTTACAAACTAAGCATTTAATTCTATTAATTGGTAGACTGCTGGAAGCCACTATCAGAGCTGTACTGAAAAATGCTGAAAGCCACTTTAGTGGCTTTACATTGTATGCTTTAGCTTGTCATTTGTGCAGCAGTAGATAAAGAAAAATACAAGAGGTGCACATCGGAGATGCAGGCATCGAGTTGTGGTGGCAATCGGAGAGTGTTGTATGTCCATAACCTGGTTATCAATCATATCCCTGTTGTCATATCTGGAAATTTTGTTCAAGTTATAATGCTAACAAGTTTAGAACTCGTAAAAAATTATTTGAATAAGTCCAATAACTCTGTAATGAGAAGTCAGTCCGGGCCAGTTTTTGCACTCACTTGAGATGTTATTGCAAAAGACCTGTATGGCAAATATTAGTCAAGTTGGAGAATGTTTGTTCAAGTTACTGCACTAACGAGCTCAAAATTTGTAAAAAATGGTCAAATTAAGGTTCAGACAGGCCCATAACTCTGCAACGAAAATTCAGCTCGGGCCAGTTTTCGAAATTGCGTGAGATATTGTTGCAAAAGACATGTATGACAAATATTAGTTAAATCGGAGAATGTTTGTTCAAGTTATTGCACTGACAAGCTCAAATTCATAAAAATTGACTTATTCAGGCCCATAACTCTGTAATGAAAAATCAGTCTGGGCCAATTTTCGAATTCACTTGAGATATTATTGCAAAAGACCTGTATGGCAAATATTAGTCAAATCGGAGAACGCTTGTTCCAGTTATTGCACTAACGAGTTCAAAATTTGTAAAAATTGTCGAATTAAGGCCTATAACTCTTTGTCAACTTAGTTGTCTATTAACAGAAAAGTTGTTGGTGTTTTTGGTCCTGGACTAAGTGCCAGTCAGCAGATGTATATTAGACAGGGTATTTTTTCAGGGAGGAATGTTGTCGGGGAGAGATTTTATAGTATAATATGTAATGTATGCTTTGTAAACTGTAAAGTTCTACTGTTTAGAGATTAAGGTTTAGAGTGAATTATATGAGCATGTATACCAGGTAATAGTTTTTGCCAACCTGATTAAACATAAATAAACCAGCTTGCTTCAACACCTTTTGCTATGTTTAATATACCCTTTCACCTACCTCTCATATTATTTCAAGTCTGTGTCACCTTCAACAATGAGAAGTCAGAAGTCAGAAGTTTGGGAAAAAACAGACAAAATGATAATTTCTTAATTATTTTCACTCTATCCTACTTTGCTCTTCCAGATGTACATATATCTCAAAGAATTGTTGATCACATTTATAGCTCTGATCAGGGAACCTATGATTGATGTATAAACAGAGCAATCTTCTGTTATGTTTTTTTCAAAATGTTAAATTGGTGTGAAAATATTCAAGTTCAGAAATATGAACCCATGGACATTTGTTCATTCTTACCTTGCTAAGACCTCTGGTTTACAAATGTTCCAAAAAAAATATGTAGATTTTATTTTTATTCTGATGCACTGCCATTGAAAGATGAATTGCAATCTTTTATTTAACTGGTAGAATGCTGTGAGCCCATATTTGGGCTTTACTCTAAAGTGCAGGTACTGCAACTCAAAGGCTTTAAACTATGTAGATGTCCTTCATATTACCTTTGTATCTGAATTAATTAGTCTATATGGCTTTTCCTTGTTATAATTTGTGGGAGAGTGACTACAGGCACTCTTCTATAAATTGTAATATGGCAAAGACTTGTGAAAAAATTTTGATGACTAAAAATAATTTAGCATTCTACCAGTTAATGCTACAATATTGATATTAAAATGTAAAACAACAAATAGTAGCCACCCTTTTTACAAATACTGTAACTTGAAATTCCTACTATTCCAGTGGGTCATTCAAGTGTTTGCTGCAAAAATAATAACTAAAATTTGAATAGAGTTTGACTAATAGATGAAAGGTCTTGGTAATATTGATATTTCATAAACTGTTTGATATTTATTAGTCCTTCACAATCACCAGCAACATAAACTATTACTTACAATCCTGGTCAAAGGCAGAACCTGAGGTGGAGGAATTGGCTTTGGGTAATAAGTCAGTCTTCCAGCCCCAGTACCACTGCTTCGTTTTTTCTCGACCGGTGGTAAAAAAAAGACATCAGCAGCATCAGTTGCTTCAGGAGGCTGTCTAGACTCAGGGGTTTGTTTCAACTGGAACGAAAACAAATATGGCACAAATAATACATGCAAATTCTGGTTCATATCAAACTACTCGTCATTTTTTAACTCCTTGCACTCTGAGGTCAAAATAGCATCAAGGTTCTTCAGGTCTTGCGGCTTGTTTTTCCAAACTTTTTCCATAGAAAGCTCTACAAATATTCCATAGTCTTATAAACCATTGAATTACAGTGCACACAGGGCGACTTCTATTTATAAACTCAACAGATGGACATCTAACCCTACTTTTAATTTCCAGACCAACGGAAACTTATGGACGTAATTATGAAATCTGCACTTCATGGACTACTGGGTAGAATAACCAGTGGTCAATAAACTGCAAATTTTTCACTGTGTCCTTCAGTTTCTACGGGTGTTGCATATAAGGGATAGCAATCATTATACATGGTAGGATGACTGCATAAAAAGATATTTGTATTTTATTCAATAACAGTACATGCTTCTGACACCATTCCTCTGTGACCCTCTACAAAGGTGCAGAACACGTCAATGGTTTTTTTTAGAGTTCGATGATTTGGGACAAAACTCCAACATGAAACCCATAATTTGATAGCTTACCTCAGAAACCACTAAAAAAAATTAAACTGTCTGGATGTCAGACCCTCTGTTCTAAGAGAACAAAGCATGTCACTATTGTAAATAGAACCTTATATGTTTATGAACAAGATAACAGGAAGAATGCTACTGAAGTTGTTGATGTTCTATTTAACAGATTTCCTGTAAACTGTGTGTTATTGTCTTATTACAAGTTAATATTTATCATATTCATTCATAGGATCAAAATGCACAATCTGTTTCCAAAATTAAAATAAATAAATTGTAGTCAACTGATTAATTTGCACAGACTGTAAGTTCTGCACTAAACCAAACAGGAAACAAGATTTATTATATATATGCACTTTACAAAGTAATGAGCTTTATACCTCAGCTGATGAACAGTTAATTATCTATTTTAGTCAATATCTGGATCATATTACTGCTGGTCTAACTAGGGTAAGTCCACTAAGTGAATCAAATCACTCTGCGCTATTTTCAACCTATCAGAAGAAGCATTAATTGAAATCTATCCTGAAAATAGCATCTTTGTGGAAGAAATAATCATTCCTTTGTCCAGAACACAAAGGATAAGTATTTGTTTTGTTCAGATGTTTTATTCCACCCACCCACCAACTTAATCAGGTAGCATCCTGCTCTGGTCATCCCTGTACATGCTTTTCATTCACTGTTTTTCAAGCTACTTCGATTCCATGCTTTTCCACAGTTTTTCTAAAGTATGAGTTTTCTCTCTGGTTTTTAATGCAAGGATCAGTGGGTGGGTTACACCCACATTGTAAGGTGAAAATGGGTATAGGGTTAATCTTTATTATATAGTTTTTATCAATAGTTATTATGTAATCTTATCACCCACAAATACTGTAAAATACAACAATCAATTTACCAGTTAGTATGCAATAAATAATGGCAAGTATGTTGCCCCTAACGGAATACACTTTTATGTTATTTATACCCCCATTCTGATTCCATGTGTTGACCTTAATCTATGACCTTGATTTAGTTAGTGCGGTCTTGAATTTTATATGTGACGCATCATCTAGTGGTACATATATTGTATAAGTTCAATTGTGATATCTCCTCCCACTAGTCATGGCCCAGACATGGAAAAGTTGATGAGCATGCTCATTCAGTGTGTTGGCCTCTAACTGGGACTTTGACCTTGGTGGATCTGTTGTGAATTCTGTAAATGACACCTGTCTAGTGGTGACACTTATGTTGTATTAGTTTCATTGTGATATTTCTTCCCATTAAAATGTTACATCCTGGACCCAGTGTTATAAAGCATTTGCAACTGTATTTTCTAGAACTGTATTTTCCAGTTATGACTTAAAATAAACTGAAATGAACCATTAGCATTTTCAAAGATATAACAATTTGCCAGTTGGCAAATTGCCATATCATTTAAAATGCTAATGATTCATATTAGTCAATTATATTAATAAGTAGAAACTACAATTCTGAAAAATACAATTGTAAAAATTTTATAGCATTGGTTCTTGGACACAAAAAAAGTTATTGGATAGATATGCGGATGGAGGGGCAATGCCATAACATAATACACCCATTTTTTAAAATGGGCATATAAAAATCAGTCAAAAACTAGTAAATGTATTGAATCCTGATTAAGAAATTATAGCAACAAACTCATATAACAAAATCTGTTTCAAGTCACTGTTATTTGTTTGAGTTATTGTGCTAAAAAGTTGAAAATCATAAATGGAAGTGTCAATGACACTGTAGCTCAACTTGTGTAAGACATGTACATGTATAGTATGTGACACAGCAATGACACACACCTGGGTAATGACCTGATAACAAAAGTACATGTAAAGTATTGTAAAGGTCTGTACATAAATACTGACCGTAGCCTGTAACAAATGTACAGGTAAAGTAATGTAAAGGTGGGCGACAGTTAGATGCTAAACTAGAAAAGAAATCACTATGGGGTTAATGTTACAATGGGGACCCTTGTATGGTGCACCATAAGCCAAATGTTAGCAACTGTTTTGGCCTGTTTGATTCAAACCCTTCTAAGGTTGATTCATACTAATTAATAAATATTCGTCCAGTCCTTCTTAGATATAGGTATTTGAATTTTTTATCTTTAGCTCACAGGATTCCCACATGTGAGGAAGTTTTATTTATCTCATTGGAAATAGAAAATCAGGTTGTGCTAATAATGTTTACCCTCCCCAAACAACACCAAATATTAACACAGGAACTTGGTTTCAACACATTTGAATATACACATCATACACAAATTTATTCAAATCGGAATGTTCATATAGAAGTTCTGTACAAAAAACTGACTGCATCTAATTTTGTTACAAAATGGCCACTGGTGGCCATCTTGAATTTTGGACCACACCCAAAAACACCAGTTCTCATCCCACGGCGATAACAAAGGTACCCAAGAAGTTTCATAAAGTTCGGCTGATAAATATGGCCTGTTGCTAGAGCCATGTTGAGAGACATCCAGGTGGACAACGAGCCATGACAAAACCTCAAATTTTACTACGTCAAAGTTGAGCTAAAAATAAACTCATCAACTCCTTCCAAAGGAAAAGTCATCAATAAATATAGAAGTTCTGTACAAAAAAATTTCGGCACAAAATGGCCAAATGTAGCCATCTTGGATTTTGGACCTAATCCCAAAACACTTGTTCTTGTCCCACAGTGACAACACAGATACCCAAGAAGTTTCGTGAAGATTGGTTCATAAATACAGCCTCTAGGCTGAGTCGTACTGACATGTGTACTAACTGTTTATAAGTAGCAATGAATAAATCAAAGTTCATCTAATTTGCATAATTTATGCAGAAGAAAAAAACCTGCATTATATGTGATGTATTCCATGTTGCTAAACATTCAAACAAAAATTTATTCAAATCACAACCTTCATATAGAAGTTCTGTACAAAAAACTGATTGCACCTATTTCGGTACAAAATGGTTGCCGACAGCCATTTTGAATTTTGGACCACACCCAAAAACACTCATTCTCATCCCACGGTGGTAACAAAGGTACCTAAGAAGTTTCGTGAAGATCGGTTCATAAATACAGTCTCTAGCCCGAGCCGTATTGACATGTGTACTTACTGTGTATAAGTAGCACTGAATAAATCAAAGTTCATCTAATTTGTATAATTTCTGCACGAGAAAAAAGCCTGTATTATATGTGATGTATTCCATATTACTAAATATTCATACAAAAATTTATTCAAATCAGAACTTTCATACAGAAGTTCTGTACAAAAAAACTGATTGCACTAATTTCGGTACAAAATGGCTGCTGGCAGCCATCTTGAATTTTGGACCGCACCCAAAAACACTCATTCTCGTCCCACGGTGGTAACAAAGGTACCCAAGAAGTTTCGTAAAGATCGGTTCATTAATACAGCCTCTAGTCCAAGCCGTATTGACTTGTTGACAGATGGACGACAGGCCAAGACATGACATAACCTCAAATTTGACTACATCAAAGTTGAGCTAAAAATCAATAAACTTGAACTGTAATTTATGGAAAAGGATAGGATACTGGTTTACAAATTGATTGAGATATAGCAATGGACTCACAAAAAGAAAATTGTGGAAATCCACTGATGTTTTTCTAGTTTGATTCATTGCAAAAATGAGCTAAAAATCACAATAAATCAACAAACTACATGCCACAATGCTGAAAAAAAAAATTGGACAAATGTAGTTTTGGAACAAACTCACATACCCCTAACTGTTGAAATACACAAAGTTTACTCATGTTATTATCTAAAACTCACAGAAATAAAAAACTAAGGCCCACAACTGAAGTAAGAAAAATCAGATGGAACAGGCTTTTTAATTCTATCAAGATGTATTAGCACCAGCCTAAAATACAAACAAGACCAATGCGAAGCGTGGCATATGCCCCCTCCTGTAATACCATGGATAGCATCATGCCATCAAAAACATGGCATGTGCCTGTAGCAATCTGTAATAATATAAAAGAAAGATCAGTCTTGCAGAACTTTAGTAAAAGAGTGGAAACCAATTTCAAGTGTATTTAACATTGGAGGTCACTGTGACCTTGACCTTTGGAACATCATGGTCAAAATAAATAGGCTTCTTCCACTCATCATACCCAACCGACATACGAAGTTTGGTAAAGATCTGGTTGGTAGAACTTTAGTTAACTGACAGAATGCAAAAAGTTAACAGATGGACAACACACGAAGATCGATGGATGACGGACATGGTGACAACATAGTGCCCCCCCTCCTCAAAGAGGCCAGGGGCAAAAAAATTGTTAAAATCCCTTGACCTTTGTTGGAGCAACAATGATAAAAGTCTAAAAATCATAATAAATCAACAAACTATTGGCCATAACACTCATGAATGGAAGTGTCAATGACACTGCAGCTTAACTCGACAATGATTAGTGTTTGATGAAAAGGATAATGTTCAATGTTTATGAAAGGATTATGAAATAAGACAAGAATTGTGGTAATTGAGAATATGTTAAGTTTTGTACCCTACATGCTATGTTTTCAACAAGTATAATTTGAGGTATAGGCTGACTGTACTGAAAAGAATTGAGGCCTGGGTTGATATGGCCCTCACAGTTAACAAATGTCAACCACAGTTATCAAGTTACAGTACAATCATTCCAAAATGAGTCACCCTACCAAGTTACAATGAAATCCATTCATAAATATGACTCATAGACTTTGCTAAAGGAATCTAGGACACATACCCATCTGGTGGTCATGGTTCACCGATTGTGACAAAATAGGACAGTCTCATCTCGATATCAAACTTTTTATACTACGTTACAATGAAATCCCTTCATAAATACAACCTGTAGACAGTGCTAAAGGAATCTAGGTCACATGCCCACACTGCAGAAATGGCTGACTGATCGTGACCAAAATAGGACAATCTCATCTAGACATTATATGGAGTCATCCTACCATGTTACAATGAAATACATTCATAAATACGACCTGTAAACTGTGCTAAAGGTTTTCAGGGTTCAAACTCACACAACCATCATGGTTGACTGATCGCAACAAAAATGGGTCATTCTCATCAAGACAATACCTCAAACCTGCACATGAAATTTACTGATGATCGGACAAGAACTACAGGGTGTAGCCTGTTCTAGAGAAAATGTGAATAGACTTACAGACTCACAGACATACAGACTTCCACACATGTGATGGCAAGAGCTTATCACAATGATAAATCAATAAATCAACAAATTTAAGGCCATAACTTTCTAAAGAAAAACTAGACAAAAAGCAATGATGAAGATAACATGGCATCAACTAACATTCAAAAAATTGTTAGACTCCATTCATGTTTGTTTGAGACAACTGTCCAGTCTGACACCCAACCTTCCAACGAACTACTCTCTCACAATCCAGATGAAAAACTGACTTCTAAATTCTGTACAGCTCGATTAATATTACTGATAGAAAGAGCTTCTGCATGGTATAAAAGTATGTGGCAGTACAGAAAATTCTTAAAATTCACATTTGGTTGCCCCCAAAGTGCATGATACCTGTTGAAAAAATGGTTAATCTTTTACATATATACATTTGTTTTTAATTGGGGTTTAATGACACTTTTGATTGCCAAGGTCACCTCAAGTTGGAACGTATATACATACTTTTGAAGCTGATCCATCTAGGGATGACTGAATCACTGAAAAATAAGACAAAGAGCTATTTGTTACAAAATACAAAGAGTGGTCTGAAATATCAAATATCTGATATTTAATATCAGGACGGTTATTTCAAGAGTGCAAATCGGCAGTAAAGAGCTATTTGTTACAAAATACAAAGAGTGGTCTGAAATATCAAGTATCTGATATTTGATATCAGGACAGATATTCAAGAATGCAAATCTGCAGCAATTGTATTTTTTGTTGCTGAAAGTAAAAGCTTATTTAATGTTCAGTGTCATAATTTATATAATGACAGAACTTTGATGTATCTATAACAAAATTTGGAAATCTGCTGATCCTCCAATAAGAAAGCCTTCTTCACTTCCTGGTGATCCACATCCATGCCCCAAGTGCCATTCCTTTTCCACTAAACCCAACAATAACAAGATGGCCCACAAAAATCAGAAAACTTTGATCGCTCCCATCTAGACATCACAGCAAAGCTACAAATGAAATTTGAAAGAAATCGGGTAACAGATGCGGCATGTAGGGTGTGCTAATGGAATTGCCGACAATTTATATGCCAAATACAAGATGGTCACTGGCAGCCATGTTTTTCTATAAAATTCAAAAAAATTTGACAGCTCCCATCTAGACATTACCCCAAAGCCATGTAGGAAATTTGAAACTGATCAGGTAAGAGATATGGACTATAGTGTGTCCTAAAGGAAATTGCGGATGGATGGAGGTACAGAGTGGGGAGATACGGATGATGGATCGCAACCCATCCCAACAGCTCATACTTGATGTTGTCAAGTTGAACTAAAAAGTAATTGCTTTATGGTATTTGTTGCCTCCACCCTTAAACCTCTCAGGCAACCACACTGACCCTCTCCCTAATCTCTTTGTTCAACCAAACTAACGGTCACAATTTAATCCCATTTTTTTAAGGATTTCAAATGCATCTAATTCTCTCTGAAAACAATATTTAGCCCTTTGAAAGTAAAATACTACTGTCAATTACCCTCAAGTATGGGGACCACTTTTGCAATTCTTTTCTAATCTCTTTCTCATCTTGAGCAACCTTGATCTAAATCTAAATAGCAATACCCTCCCTATCTCCTCAATTGCACTACATAAAATATTTGCTAACATTCTGGCTTTCTTTGTCATAAAGCCCATCCAATGACTTTTCTAACCCAACTGAAATATGCCAGTAACAGCTGGAAATTTATTCCTTTTTTTATGCCCTCTGATCATGTTACTCTTTCCTTGAATCCACTTTTGTAGATAGATAGATAGATAGATAATTCTTTATTCACGGTATGCAAAAATGGTTTACAGTACTGTTCACATAATCTTGTGTTACAGAAATAGGCACACCGTAGGGAATGACGTAGCCAGATTGGCTGTCTACCCGACATTCCCTTAAGAAAATAACAGTTTATTTGCAGTCTAACTATGAGAGCAAGTGGAAGTAATTGTAGCTCTTTCTTTCAAGAAAGTGTATACAGGGCGGGAGGAAATTATTTATTTATTCAGGATTGACGTTTTACAGTATGTCCAGTAAGAAATCCAGCGGTTTTTCAAGGTAGATAAACCTAAATGTCAGACCACTCCATATTCTAAACCCGTCGTCTTTGCGAATAATTTTGGAGCATCCAAAAGTTCTGACACATAACTTACAACAGATAACAGCTATTAATTGGAAGATGATATGGAGTGGTTTCTGACAACAGGTTATACGAGACGAGGTACCCAGAAAAGATTCAATTTTTGACATTTATATTGTACAATAGATTTCAGATGAAGGTTATATCAATAGGTAATATCGGGAGCCAGCACCATAAGGCATAAGGCATAGACAGATGAATTTTCAAGAGTTGCTTTCTTCATCTTTTAACCCTTTGCCCAGAAAGGCCCAACTGCATAGATACCGACTTTCATGATTTGAAGCAGGTTCTTCATTTCTAGCATACAATAAAACCATACACGATATCAACATCCTTGAAACCAGCTCATGGAGCTGGCCTCAATCATATGAACATTTGCTTGGTGTTATTAGATATGTGCCACAACATACGAAGCCGAGGAAGCCACACTTAGGCTAAAAATCTGTGCGGTTGTAGTCGTTTTGTTAGGTGAATGATTATAGTTGATTATACAAAGTAAACAGCTTTTTGGAGGATAAGAAAATTTATCGTCTAGCTAATTACCAAGCCCTTAAAAATGGCGATTAGCCATCCTAGTCTATTCAACATCCTGGCTATGAAGTAAATTAAGGGAAAAAACAGCCGTAAAATGCCACACAGCTTTGGGGGTATGGCCAACACTGAGCATGCTCAACCATCTGGGAGAATCACCTACGCTTTATTTGAGATACCTGGTATTTGTCTATATGGTCTGAAAATAAACTGGGATTTTTATTTCTTGTCAATATGTGCAGTCTGGACAGTAAGGGTTATTACAGTAAATCTCACTTGAATATGACGACAATATATTGTTAGTTAGCGTATTCTTGAAGATGTGTCTATTTCTTATATCACGGATCGAGCTGTCAAGCGCGTTCCAGATTCTTGGAAATGCATACAATGGGAGATTTTCTAGTGATTTGGTTCGAGTTTTTTCTACCTTTAAGAGACCTGATTGCCTTGTCGCCATCCCTGATGGGTGTATTACGCTGCTGAATGTATTGTTAAAGGATGTTGGTAGTGTACCATTGTGCCAGTCTAAAACAAATAAGGACACGTGAAGTTTGTACAAGTCCTCAACTTTAAGTATTTTGTCTTTTTTAAAAAGGGGTTCGGTGTGAGCATTGTATCGCTTGTTATTGATTATCCACTCTACCAATCTCAGTTCCTCATCTCAAGAATATAAAAATTCTCTTAAAATGTCCATTTTCTCTAGAACTGCCAATCTCACCAAAATGTTACTTTCATCATTGTGACAACACCATCTATCATAAATTACATTCAGTTCTGCTATACCCCACACAAAGTTGAAACATGTTTCTTCGAGGAACCTCTTTACAAATCCTGCAATCCTTCTAACAATTCATACTTGATAATCTCTAACAATTAGGCCCCACAAAGTAGACTTTCTGTTTCTCAGGCCATCTTTTGTAAAATTGCATGCGGGCGGGAGGGCAGTTTTTTATTTTTTTTTAACTTTTTAAAAATTATTTCTTTGCCATCAAAAGTTTATGTTCTTGGTCTGTTTTAGTCCTCATAATCTACACAAAAGCATGGGTGGTGGTGCATTTTGTCCTTTGAGTGCAAGAAGTCTTTGCAATGTTAAAGCAATGCAAAGCCTTCTTGCACTTAAAGGACAACTTTATCAATTTTATTAACTTAGGTAAAATATTAGGCATAAACCATTTAATTTTTATTTTTTTAAGTTTGCATTGGTTATAAAAAGAGAGCATGAGGCAGCCAAAAGAACCATGTGGGAGGGCCTGAGAAACAGATTTTCAATTTTTTTAGGCCTTATCCGACATTGCTCATATGTGATGATCTACCCTTGTTTGTGCAGTGTTGGCAGAAAACAGGATGGGGGGGGGGGGGGGGGGGTATGTTCCTCCCACCACTTTCTCAAATCAGATATCCTGTCGCCTTTTGATGAAAACAAAATACTCATAGACATTTCTTAATCAACAAGTAATTATCGTTATTTTTAACCCTTTGCTTAATGCACACAGAAAATGACATTAGCCCAAAAATCTGGAATAACTAAATAAAATCATTTTATAACAGGTGAATAATTTTTTTCATGGTCAGAAACATGAATTTCCCAAACTGTTTACATGGATGATTAAACCATCCAAATGTACCTTACATGAAAATACAAATTCAAATTCTTCAACAACTGAAACTAGAGGCTCTAAGGAGCCTGTAATCGCTCACCTGGATCTACATATATAAATGTGATTTCCCATAGGCTTTCCATGGTAACTATGAGCAGCAATTGTGGCCATGTTTGCAACATTACATCAACATTACATGAGGATCATTGGTAGGTGTCCCAGTCCTCAATCACGTGAAGTTTCAACACATTTGAATCCATCAAACAGAATCATAGAATGTCTCTGGTGGCCATATTGTCCAACCAATGGGAACAAAAAGAGGAACGTTTTTAGAGGGCCTCCTATAGACTATTCCTGATAAGTTTTGGTCCACGTCGGCTCAGTAGTTCCAGAGAGAAGATGAAAATGTGATTTCGCATAGGGTTTTTCTATAGTAACTATAAACCGCAATTGCGGCCAAGTTTGCAACGCGATCAACATTAAATGAGGAACATTGGTAGAGGTGTCCCAGTCATCAACCATGCAAAGTTTCAAAACATTTGGCCCTGTGGTTTCAGAGGAGAAGAGTTTTCAAAATTGACCAATCAGAATCAAAGAATGCTTCTGGCGGCCACGTTTTTCATCCAACAGGAACAAAATGAGTAACAGTTGTAGAGAACCTCTCATAGACCATGCCTGCCAAGTCTGGTTCACATTGGCTCAGTACTTTCAGAGAAGATGTTGAAAATGTGATTTCCTATAGGGTTTCTATAGTAACTATAAGCCACAATTGCAGCCATAATTGCAACCCGATGAAGATTAAATGAGGATCATTGGTAGAGGGGGTTACAGTCATCAGTCACATTAAGTTTCAAAACATTTGGACTTGTAGTTTCAAAGAAGATTTCTTGAAAATGCACACATTTATGAATTCTGTTTCCAACAAAAAAATCAGTAAAAGAAGGTTAAACATTTTGAAAATTACAATTTTTTCAGACAGGATTCTCTTTCAAAGCTTTGGATAGGTAAAGGGTTACAGGAAACACATTTTACTCCAATTTCGTCATATCTTAAATGATATAATTTACTGGTCAGCTTAGCTGACATGATGGGAAAAAGAAAGTAAACAAAACTTCCATGCTTTCCAAAACACCTGTCATCAATCAGTATTTCTGATAAGTAACTTGAGAGTAATACATGTATTAACATAATTACAGCTGTACTTGTTTACAGTACAAGTCAAAATAAGTTATAGGTTAATCCTATAAACTATGTATCTTTCTCTTCCTACACTGATAAGTCCAGAAGCTCACATCATTTTCTGGAAAGTTCTCACTGATAGCTTTCCAGAAAATGTGAGATTCTGATATTGTCAGTGCAGGAGCAACAGTTTACTTGGTTTATTGCAATTATGCTACAACTTATTTTGACTAGTACTGTATACACAATATTTTGGGTTTTTTCCCAGTTCTCAGTGTAGAAAACTGGAACCAACCCTTACCAGATTCTCAAAAAACAAGTATTTTGCTGACAGTACCGATCTTCATGTAGACAGGAGAGGCATTGGGTTAAGCATTAGAATTTTGCCTCTGGCGGCCACATATTTCCATCCTCTCATAAATCATTCCTGTGAAGTTTGGTTCATGTCGGCTCAGTAGTTCCAGAGAAGAAAATGAAAATGTGTTTTCCCAAAGGATTTCTATAGTAACTATAAGCCACAATTGAAGCCATGTTTGCAACCCGATCAACATTAAATGAGGATCGTTGGTAGAGGGGGTCCCAGTCATCAACCATGCAAAGTTTCAAAACATTTGGCCCTGTGGTTTCAGAGGAGAAGATTTTTCAAAATCCACCAATCAGAATCAAAGAATGCCTCTGGCGGCCATGTCTTCAAACCCATGGCATCAAAATGTGGATCGTTTGTAGAGGACCTCCCATAGACTATCATTCAGAGGAGAAGATTTTTCAAAATCCACCAATCAGAATCAAAGAATGCCTCTGGCGGCCATGTCTTCAAACCCATGGCACCAAAATGTGGATCGTTTGTAGAGGACCTCCCATAGACTATCATCCCTGACAGGTTTGGTTCATGTCAGCACAGTAGTTCCAGAGAAGATGATGAAAATGTGATTTCTCTTAGGGTTTCTACAGTAACTATAAGCCTCAACTGTGGCCATGTTTGTGACCCAATCAACATTAAATGAGGATCGTTGGTAGAGGGGGTCCCAGTCATCATTTATGTGAAGTTTCAGAACATTTGGCCTGGCTGTTTCAGAGGAGAAGATTTTTGAAAATCCACCAACAAGAATCAAAGAATGCCTCTGGAAGCCATGTTTTTCATCCGACGGGAACAAAATGAGGATAGTTTGTAGAGGACCTCACATAGACCATTCCTGCCAAGTTTGGTTCACACCGGCTCAGCGGTTACAGAGAAGTTGATGAAAATGAGAAAAGTTTACGGACGGTGACGGACGCCAAGTGATGAGAAATGCTCACATGGCCTTTTAGGCCAGGTGAGCTAAAAAACAAAAGACATAAAGGAAGAAATATTTTCAGCCATTGCTATCTTTAGGAAATGCTGTTAGCTATCTACAAATGACATACTTTTAGAAAAATCTCTAAGAGCCCTTACCAACAGAGAATAACATAACTACACATCTCAGCAAAACACCTCATCTAACAATTTACCAAAACATACAAAGATGCGATATGTACAATAAATTCTAAGATAATTATTTTCGTAAGCGAATAAAAACTGAAATTAAAAACCCATCATAACTGGCCTTTGGTACAATTTGTCATCTAAAACTCCAGCAGGATAATAATTTTTTTTTTTGATGACTTCATACTGCCAACTTAAGAATTTAACTAACTAAATCTTCTTTGACAGACCTTTTCGAGCTATGCCAAAGAGATATAATTGGTTAAATTCCCAATGGTATTATGGGACAGCTTTGGTATTGTAAACCTAAGTATTTTCAATTGCAAAAGGTGCATTTATCACATTAAATTCAGTGTTGAACCAATTGACAATTCCACTGCCTGGACCAAATTACAACAAAGAGTAGATTGTTGTAATTGTTCTATTCCAGCAATGCCACTTTGTGATATATTTTTGGAAGAAACTCTGACAGTGATATTGATTTTCAAGAAGAAACAATGGTATTAATGGATTTATAAATTGGCTAAAGTGTTGTGACATTAAACTACAGTTTGTAACATCATAACTCTCTACCCATAATAGACAGTTAAGCTCGCAAATACAGAAAACAAGTTTATTTATTACAGGCATGTAACAACTGCCAAATTTGGAATTTCCATACCCTTCCCTTCTCATTTGGTATAATATATGCAGTTCCCAGTTACAAGTACCGAAAAGACATTTCACTTGCATTAAATTTTATTAATTGGTAATGTGTTGGATAATTTTTGCAGACAGAATGTTTTCATCAAAAATCATTTTGTTTCAATACATTTGTTACAATTATTGGCACTCTCCAATAAACAGTAATAGAATAAATCCATATGAATAAAACATCCGTTACTTTAACCCTTTACCCAATGAATTGGCCACATCCTCCCACATAGCATGCAAATTCAGCAGCTGAAAAAATACTATTTTTCAAAGAATTTCAACAACAGCATATCATGTGACCCCTCTTTGGAACGAACTCTCCAAGCTCATTCCATTGAGGGGTCACATGATATGGTTTTATTGAATTTTTTTTTTAAAATTAAAAAAAAGATTTAAAATAATAAATTTTGATATTGTCTGCATCGGGTAAAGGGTTAACCAGGATGTGAAGCACATCTACAGAAAATGAAGTCTGCTCTGTGGTACTAATCACATTTTAGTTTTGTTTAAACAATATTTATTGGAATAAATTACGTTTTGTGTATTATTTATATTTATTTATAAGAGTTTAATGACACTTTAACAGCCAGGGTCATATCATGTCAGAGAGTTTTACGGGTGGAGGAAGCCGTAGTACCCGGAGAGAACCACCGCGCAACGACGAGTAGCTGCCAGCTCCCCAACATCGTAACTCTGCACTGCAGCATAGGCAGGGTTAGATTAGTCAAAGACATGCGCACCATCGACGTGCAGTACGCCTTAGTACACGGCATCATCGTTCCCCCATTTGGACAAGCGGGGTGAAGTTGCTTACCCAAGGACACAACGCAGGAGTCCGAATTGATCGCTCAGACGGCCACCCATCCAAGGATTAACCGGGCTCGATGTTGCTTAACATCGGTGATCTGACGAGAACCGGTTACCGCAACTCCAACGTTCTGTGTATACAAAGAGAAAGAAATACTTACACATAAGTTAATGTGATACAGCAACTTAATGTAATACAATAATATACAGCATAACAGCAGATGAAACACATTTTGAAGGAGGGATTCGACAGAAAGTTTAGAGCTTATTTGGGCCATTTCCCTTGCGTGGGAATATGTCAACACAAGAAGATGGTTAGGATGAGCAGCTAAGCTCATGCATTGCCACCATGGAGGAAAAATAAATTTAGTATGCAATCCACCTACCGGACCAATCACTAGTTGTCGCTCACTGAACCAAAACTCTGTACCCAACACACAAGCAGCCGACAGACACGAGCGCATGTTAACTCACAGGCAGACAAGCGCATACCATTTCTCTACAGATCTGAACCATTACATTTTCCCACACACAACTAATTATGAACAGAGAAACACAAAATCTCCACTGAATGGGAGAATGTGACTACAAATGCAGCTCAGGGAGAAACTGACCCCTGTAGCTGATGATGCTTGAGATTGTTTAAACTTGCCTTGTAAGAAAAGGAAGAAGGA
This sequence comes from Pictodentalium vernedei, assembly GCA_031216915.1. Lineage (NCBI taxonomy): Eukaryota > Metazoa > Mollusca > Scaphopoda > Dentaliida > Dentaliidae > Pictodentalium > Pictodentalium vernedei. The sequence goes on from CM062297.1 coordinate 710,760,316, forward strand.
ATAAAGAAGAACAGACATTTTAATTGAGTTATGATGGTTATTTTATGAGACAGTTAATGAAAATATAATTTTAGTCCAATCAGCAATTGCTTTTTAACCCTTCACCTTACAAATCGGATGTCACCGCCCACGTAATTTACAAAATGCACCGTTGGAAAATGACAATTTTTTTTTTTAATTTTAATAAAACCATGTCAAGTGACCCTTCTTTGGAACATGTTCACTAAACTCGTTCCAATTATTATTTTCTAATGGTCACAAGATATAGTTTTATTGAATTTTTTTTTAAATTTGAAGAAATATTAAAATAAATTTTGATATCGTGTGCATTTCGTAAAGGGTTGAACCTTTACCTAACATAATGGTCATAACCATCCAACACTATTCTAAAAAAATCACAGTTCAAATTTATAAATTTTTTTTTTTACCTCTGAAACACAGTTTATGACTATCACAATGAAGGGTCATATGCTATGTTTTGGAGGATAAAGGTCATAAGCTATGTTTTGGAGACAAAAAATGATAACTTTTAGTTATTCAACAAAACTTTTTGAGAGTGTCTTTTCAAGCTTTGTTCGATGAGGGTAAACTCCATTTTTTTAGTTAAAACTGCATTTAACTCTCAAAGCGCTGAGTATTTTCAAAATATTTTTCTTCAAATCTAGTCATTGTTGCTGTGAAGCAACCATGACTAGATTTGAAGAAAAATTCACATAAATTTATCTCAAGAAATCATTTGTCCAAAATTTTATTCAGTTTACAGGGGAGAAATTTGGTTAAATGTGTCCAAATTTCACTTACTTCAGTGACGAGGAATTTTGTATCCTGGGCAGGAATATCTGCCAGCAGAATGCAAGGAGTTAAAAGTTTCATGGAAGAAGACTTAGTTTGCAAAAATTAAAAGGGTTTCAAATCAATTCATATTATACAGATTTTATAAATTGAGTTTACTAAACTCGCTTTGAGCTGTCATGTTTACAGTCACAAATCCAATTTAGTAGATGAGGTTTATAAATGCTGTATAACTTTGGTTAAATATGAGATCCCTTTGATCACATAAATGCAGGGATATAAACAATGAATATGGAACACATTTTGGCCAAGAATCAATATTTTATTGTGTTGTTCTTGAATCACACAAACACTGCAGTGATATCGATTGTAGGACAAAACACCCTCGAGACAAAACACCCTTGGACAAAACACCCTTGAACAAAACACCCTCAGATGAAACACCCTTGTGACAAAACACCCTTGGACAAAACACTCTTGGACTAAAGCACTTTTGGACAAAACACCCTCAAAACACCCTCACTGTTTTACTTCAATGGCTTGGGTGTGTGTTGATGGGTAGAGTTGTTTTTACAAGATACACATGCAGCATCTTTTTATCTTTACTGTCATAAAATCCATCAAAGTGTATGGCTAAGTTATGAAAACAATAAAATTCTTTGATGATCAATTCTTACTAATCCTAACTACTTTCATGGGTAGAGTTGTTTTTACAAGATACATATGCAACATCTTTTTATGTTTACTGTCATATTTTCCATCAAAGAGTATGGCTTAGTTATGAAAACAATATCGTTGGAATTGCTCTAACAGAACTGCTTATGATTGCAAATAAATCGCCACTACAGATATTGAGGTAAGTTAATTTCGATTCAAATTAATATATATTTTTCCACTGTACCAGTGGCCCAGACTAGCTGGTGCAACCTAACTCTTATCCTTGGCCATACACAAATTTTGAACCCCCAATACCCCCCAAAAATTGGCAAAAAATATAAGGACTTTCTTTTTTATATCTTTGGCAAATTTTGGGGGGGTATTGGGGGTTCAAAATTTGTGTATGGCCCAAGAATAAGAGTTAGGTTGCACCAGCTAGTCTGGGCCACTGGTAAGTATAAAAAATATATAAATTGGTATAAATTTATCATTTCCCAGCCCCAAAACATATATAAAATTAGATGTAATTTGGTTCAACTAAACAAAAGTTAGTGAGCGGAAACGACATCTGGGATGAACAAAACATACATTGTTTTGTGGGGGGGCTCCGATCCACTGTGTATCTCTTCACCTATCTAAGTTCTCAGACCTGTTAATATTGGAGAGCAAGGCATAAACCGTAATTTTTCCATTCCAGAGTTACATCACTCAACCAGAATAGGCAAGGAATTCTACTGTATAATCATATGTCGTATGATAACTCAAATTAGACTCAATCGATTCTTTTGAATTTGATACAAAAGCTGGGGGATGGTGATTAAGTATTCTTCGTAAACTCATTTATCTGACAAATTTTTGAGGGTGTTTTGTCCAAGGGTGTTTTGTCTCGAGTGTTTTGTCCAGGCTGCAAATTTATCAAGGGTGTTTTGTCTGGGAAGCAATTTTTGAGGGTGTTTTGTCCAAGGGTGTTTTGTCATGAGGGTGTTTTTTGTCTGGATACCGATGATATCACACGTCGTATATTAATGAAATTAGAATCAACTATATGATAAATAGAGGATATCTAGTATTTTTGAGTGGATACAAAATATTTTCTCATGAGTGACAAAGACAAATGTTTATTTTTAAGCGCTTACCAAAATATCCATTTGTCTCAGTCACAAGTGAGATAATTTCGGTATCCACTAAAAAACACTAAATTTTCTTTTTTTTATACGCTTTTTATAAGAATCTGATCATTCCTATCAATAATTCAACTTGTTTCAACCTTGAACTGATGCATGAAAGTAAACAGCTGATGTGCATTGATACTTGGAAGTGAGTTGATTGATACTCGGAGCAGGTAGTGTCTTGCGATCTGATTCACCTGGCAGGTTTCATGCATGAATTCAAGGTGAATATGTGTTGAATTATTGCTGGAAATGATCTGTATCCACTCAAAGCACTAGAGTTTCTTTTCACTATACATTTTAAGAACAAATTGATCATTTCCAGTGATAATTTGACTCATTTTCACTTTGAAACGATGCTTAGAAAGTCACCATTTTTTTGTATGCAAATTTTGGGAATTGGAGGGTTCAAAATTCGTGTTTGGCCCTTGATAATATCGAGTTTGCAGCAGCTAGTCTGGGCCATTGGTTATTAGTATAAAAATGTGAACATTTCTATATCTTCACAGTGGGGAATACGATTTCTATCTTTCTGAAACTTTTTCGATAACCTATCGTTTAGCGTATAATAAATAGAAACACCTAATTTCAAACATGTTACAAATAAACCTTGTTAATTAAGTATATGAGCTGAGGTTTACATAATGTGTAATTGAATACCTTTCATAAAATACTGGCCCAAACCGGTCACCACTACTCACAAATATCTTTGATAATTTTTTCTCAATTTTTTTTGTCACAAAAATGCAGCTTATGATCCCCCATTGGACTGAGCTCATTCCAATGAGGAGTCAAAAGCTATGTTTTCAATGCAAACAATGAAAAGTTTTATTTGTTCAGTAAATAATTTTTCAAATGTCATCTGCTACGTGTGTTAGATAAACAACAGTTAAATAAATTACTTCAAAAACATTAACGATTAATTCAATTCTACTTCCAAAACCATCTCATTCTCAATGTTGCTGCATCATGCGATTTCTGATGTCACATGTTTATTGGAGGGTCACTGCTGTTCAAACTGAGATCAAGATCACTGGAGCTTCGGGGAAAAATTGGGAGAGATGGAGAAAAGGGATGCCAAATGTGCCACTCTGGAGTAGTGGAGACCCTGGAACATTTTCTCTTGGAATGCCCACAGTATATACCTCATAGAATAAAATTTACTGGAAGAATAATGCAGAAGTGGGGTGAAGAAACAAAGGATAGATGGCTGAAGGGGGACACGAGGGAGAGGGTAGGAATGCTTATTGAAGAAATTGAAAAAGAGGAAGTGAGGGACACTATTAAGCAGTTTATATCTGAATGCTGGGAGGAGAGGAGGGGAAGAGGGGGTGGGGTGCAGGGGGAATGATGGCCTTCTCTTATGAGGACCGCGACAAATCAGCGGCTGGCCAAAGAGTTATTATTATTATTAGACACATTGTGGATGATACTTCTGTAATAGGCAGTTTGATAGTGATTATGTGAAAAATTAATATTTTACAGTCTTCAGTTCCCAGAATTATAATTTCCCTGCTGCTATTTTAGTATAGTAAAACGTACAGTCAACACTCTGAAGAAAGCTTCGTTCCCTCCCTTGAGCATCTGCATCCTCTGATGGTTTCACAGACAACAAAGCAGCATCATATACCTTATCATACATGTGATGTAATCTATTTGCCAACTTATTCAAAGCAGTTTTCTGAAAGAACATGGATTATATGAAAAACATTTATTAAACTTTAGTCATGATCAGCATTACAATTCCCTCTTTAGGGAAAGTAAATATCTCTGTAAACTTGGAAATATGGAAAATTCAAAAAATGTTTATGTTTAAGGATTTTAATAAAAGCTCATGATAATCAAAGTTGTAATAAAAATTAAACTCCTAAAACCCTAATTCAAATTAAGCAGCACTTGGCTTTGAAAGATTGTTCAAGTATTTTTCTCCATACTATAAAATAGTGATCAACAGCACTTGATTTAATTTAAAAATTTTTGCATAGCATTTTGCTACAGACATGGGGGAAAATGCACAGCAATTCTTGGAAATTGCACAGCGCTTTTCAAATTATATTATATGTACCTTTTTGAGTGCATAAACCTAGAGGAAGCATTATTTTGCTTCTAGGGTGAGTATAACTGGATGTTTTGATGTGTTGTCAAATGTATTTATACATATACTGGATAATTTGGATTATTAAACATTACAAACTGAAAGATATTATTTCAGGCGAGAATATTTCATGGTAGCAGTAACTCTGTTTCCATGTCATTACCATCAGAGCAAAAAGATGATACCGATTTATCGTTTCCCATACATTTGTCCCCAAAAACACACCTTCATCAAAGAAATCCCACATTGAAATTTCATTCCAGAAAATATAATAAGCAATGTTCAAATGGTTAAATCAATCACAATAACTTTTGCATACAGGAAAGTTGTTTTGAAATTAAATCCACACATTATCAATGACGTACACGCACAACTTCAAAGAATTCCTTAACAGTGATGGTCAACATGTACTCACCCAATGCTAGCAACAGTGTCTAATTCTGTCACAAGGTTGGATTTTATAAAGCAATGTATGTTTTGAAACTGAATGCATGCATTATCAATAACATATACCTGCAACTTCAAAAAATTCTTTGACAGTGATGGTTGACATTTACTCACTCAGTGCTGGCAACAGTGTCTAATTTTGTCACTGGGTTGGATTTTATACAGCAACGTTTGTTTTGAAATTAAATGCATGCATTATCAATGACGTACACATGCGACTTTGTTGTTTCTTCACCGCTAAAGAGAGTGTGACTAATCGAGGGCATGGCTCAGAAATTTTTAACTTGTTCTGGGAAATTTTCTCAAGAGTGAATCCCCAGACACATTTTACCTTGACTTTGGAATGAGTAGATTCTCTAGAGATTGTATTTAAAAAATTCTGCTAGGCAGAACCTGATGAATCTCCAAATATTTATTCAAATACAATAAGAAACAAGAGGCCCCAAGGGGCCTGAGGGCGCTCACCTGACATGGTAGCCTAAATATCAACCCAGAGAATTGATTTCAACAAGTTGCATCTGCTCCTCCTAAGAAAAGCTTATACCAAATATCCAAAGATTCTAACCAGTGGATCTAAAAAAAAAGAAGATTTTTAAAGAATATTCCTCATACTGAACTAAGTTATAATTCAGGCTCCCACAGGGAGCCCATATATAAGCTCAGGGACTTGGCTATAACAAACTTGAATCTCACCCCTCTAAGGATGCTGCACACCAAATATCAAAACATTCCGACTGCTGGATCTGAAGAAGAAGATTTTTTAAAGAAAATTCATCATTTTGAACGAAGTTACAATTCGAACTCCCACAGTGAGTCCAAATATGGACCTAGGGACATAGCTTGAACAAACTTGAAACTCACCCCCTAAGGATGCTGCATACCAAATATCAAAACATTCTGAAGAAGATTTTTAAAGAAAATTCCTCATTTTGAACTAAGTTATAATTCGGGCTACGACAGTGAGCCCAAATATGAACCCAGGGATTTGGCTTGAACAAACTTGAATCTCACCCCCCTAAGCATGGTGCATACCCAATATCAAAAGATTCTGCCTGCTGAATCTTGAGAAGAAGATTTTCAAAGAAATTTGCCTGAAATGCACTAAGTTCAAATTTGGGCTCCTATACTGAGCCCAAATATAGACTGGGGGGGGGGGGGGGGGGGGGGGGTGTGATTTGAACAAACTTGAATCAGATCCATCCCACAATGTAGCTTACCAAATATCAAAAGATTCTGCCTGCTGGATTTGGAGTAGAAGATTTTTTAAGAAATTTGCCTGAAATGCACTAAGTTCAAATTTGGGCTCCTATACTGAGCCCAAATATAAACCGGGGGGGGGGGGCGATTTGAACAAACTTGAATCAGATCCACCCCACAATGTTGCTTACCAAACATGAAAAGATTCTGCCTGCTGGATATGGAGAAGAAGGTTTTTAAGAAATTTACCTGAAATGCACTAAGTGCAAATTTGGGCTCCTATACTGAGCCCAAATATAAACTAAGGGGGGGGGGGGGGGGCGATTTGAACACACTTGAATCAGATCCACCCCACAATGTTGCTTACCAAATATGAAAAGATTCTGCCTGCTGGATCTGGAGAAGAAGATTTTTCAAGAAATTTACCTGAAATGCACTAAGTTCGAATTCGGGCTTCTATAGTGAGCCCAAATATGAATCCAGGGGGCCGATTTGAACAAACTTGAATCACATCCACCCCACAATGTTGCATACCAAATATCAAAAGATTCTGCCTGCTGGATCTGGTGAAGAAGATTTTTGAAGAAATTTGCCTGAAATGCACTAAGTTCGAATTCAAGCTTCTATAGTGAGCCCAAATATGAATCTAGGGAGCCGATTTGAACAAACTTGAATCAGATCCACCCCACAATGTTGCATACCAAAAGATTCTGCCTGCTGGAACTGGAGAAGAAGATTTTTTTAAGAAATTTGCCTGAAATGCATTAAGTTCGAATTCAAGCTTCTATAGTGAGCCCAATTATGAATCCAGGGGGGCCGATTTGAACAAACTTGAATCACATCCACCCGACAATGTTGCATACCAAATATCAAAAGATTCTGCCTGCTGGATCTGGTGAAGAAGATTTTTGAAGTAATTTGCCTGAAATGCACTAAGTTCGAATTCGAGCTGCTATAGTGAGCCCAAATATGAATCTAGGGAGCCGACTTGAACAAACTTGAATCAGATCCACCCCACAATGTTGCATACCAAATATGAAAAGATTCTGCCTGCTGGATCTGGAGAAGAAGATTTTTGAAGACATTTGCCTGAAATGCACGAAGTTCGAATTCGAGCTTCTATAGTGAGCCCAAATATGAATTTAGGGAGCCGATTTGAACAAACTGGAATCAGATCCACCCCACAATGTTGCATACCAAAAGATTCTGCCTGCTGGAACTGGAGAAGATTTTTTTAAGAAATTTGCCTGAAATGCACTAAGTTCGAATTCGGGCTTCAATATGAATCCAGGGGGCCAATTTGAACAAACTTGAATCAGATCCACCCCACAATGTTGCATACCAAATATCAAAAGATTCTGCCTGCTGGATCTGGAGAAGAAGATTTTTTAATGTTTTTCCCATTGCCTACAGTGTCTAAAAGTGCTGACTCAGCACTTTTTCAAAGTCCTGAAAAAAGTACCTTGTGATCAAACAGATAGGGATTTTTTTTAACCATTCTATGCCATTGGATAAAAGTAAGCTTTATACAAAATAAGAATTCTCTGTGCCATGTAGTTTTGGAGATATGGCAGTTTTAAGGTTTTTCCTATTTTTAGCTCCCTAGGTTCCCATGGGGCAATGAGAAAATTTTTTTTTGCATCAATCAACTACTTATGACCCATTATCATCTCATATCAAATTTGGTTCAAATCGACCTCACGGTTCAGAAAATAGAAATTTTAGGCGTGGCCAAAATTTTTGCCCCTCCCATAACGAAGGCAAATAATGCCTGACAAACTTCTCTTGAACAAATTTGATTCTACACCTCAAAAGGAAGCTGCATACCAAATATCAAGTCTCTGCTACTGCTGGTTCATGAGAAGAAGATTTTCGAAGATTTTGGTGCCCCTTGGAGGGGCAACTTCATTTGAACAAATCTGAATTGACATTAGGTAATAAACATTTACCCAACATTTGAAAAATATTGGGCCTATGGTTTCTTCGGAGAAGTTGGTTTTGTAAAGTTTACGCCGGACGACGACAGATGCCGGACGACGCCGGACGGACGCCGGACAGAAAGCGATTAGTAAACTTCACCTTGAGCTTCGCTCAGGTGAGCTAAAAATAATAGTGAGCAGGGACCAGCCTAGGGGGGAATTTTAGGGAGACTTCAAGTCTCCCTCCAGAAAAAATAGGGAGACTGCAGAGTCATGTAGGGAGACTTCATAGGCAAGTGGGGAAAATTAAGAATATTCATGTACCACCCCCGCCGCCCCTTCATATTTTCAATTTATGGTCCTCCATTAACGTACAAATAATCCAGGTCCAGTTGTCTATGATGCATCTGTGCCAGGTTAAAAAATCACAATGTAATTATTGACTGAAAATCCCCCACTGCTACCTTCTCCTTCATGACCCCTCACCTCTTCTTCGTGCCAATCCCCCATCACCCTCCTGTGGTTGCCTTTCAACAAAGTCTCCTAAGCTAATAATTTCCTAAGTCTGAAAGTGTGAACAGGACCAGATGTAAGAAGGTTGCTTGGGAGGTACTTTGTTAGTTAATAAACAAAATACATTCTGGGGTCGAGTATTTTGTAAAAGAAATGTCATTCCGCATCATTTTTATGGCATTCCGGTGTCATTCCGCGACATTTCATGTCATTCCGATGTTTAGGAGGACCCTTTTTCAAGATCGTCCACATGCACACTTGTGTCCTGTACAAAGCTTTTCTTGACATCACTAAAGCTTTTTTTCATGTGTTTCAATTCCATTCGTGTTTTTCTGGGAATAGACAGCCCAACAGTTAACAGTCGTCAGCAAATCGAAATGAAAGTTAAAAAATTTATAGTAATTTATATATTTTTTATACTTACCAATGACCCAGACTTAGCTGGTGCTAACTCTAAAAAATCCAGGGCCAAACACAAATTTTGCCCCCCAATCCCCAAAATTTGCATCTAAAACCAAAAGAAATCATGTCCTATAGGACCTCCATACTTTGCCCTTACTGCGCATGTGCAGTGTCAAGGACGTTCCAAAATTGGCGCCAATTATTTCAGGGAGACGACTTACATCAGGGAGACGACTTACATAAGCTTTAGCTTTCTGTCGAATCCCTCCTTTACATAGTAATCTGACTTCCTTGCTTTGTGTATACTATTGTATCTAGTGTTGTTCAGAATATTTGTTATCCTCTGTTATTGTGAAATGTATACACATGCCATTTGCTGAATAAATATTGTTTAAACTAAAACTAAAAGAAATCATGTCCTATAGGACCTCCATACTTTGCCCTTACTGCGCATGTGCAGTGTCAAGGACGTTCCAAAATTGGCGCCAATTATCATTCTTACTGGCAGTGCCTGGTCAGCGCTATGTACTCAGCGGGGAGGTAAGAGTTCCCAACTCCTGGGAGGGCCATCCCCGTCTGATTCATTGGTAAGTATAAAAAATATATAAATTACTATAAATTTTTTAACATTTTTATACTGTACCAATGACCTAGACTTAGCTGAATAGTAAAAAGGCTGGAGGGCCTAGGACATAGAGGAAAATCCAATAAGCTCAACTATATAATATAGAGGCAACCCCTCAAGGAGAAAAGGAGTATTAGGCTTTACATGTATCTTTCTTATTTTATGTTAAATTAGAAAGATACAATACCCTTCATAATTGAGCACAATAACATTCATGTTCTCTATTAACATCCTCCTTTATGTTTATGTGCTTGCCCAGAAATTGCGGATCCCAAAGACCCTGGCATCTCAAATCCGTTGGGATCAATGATGCACCCCAACCTGTTTGACTGGCATCCGTCATAATGGTAAAACTCGGATCCGGCAACTGCAGCGGAACTCCCTGAGTTAACCACTGAATGTTTGCCCAAGTCTGAATCTCTCGTTTCACTTGATCTGACAAGAGAACGTCTATGTCGAGCGAATGAATTTTCACACTCCAATTCTGAGTCAAGAAAATTTGGAGAGGACGTGTGCGTAACCGCCCCATCGGAATGAGATCCGCAGCGGCTCTGCACAGACCTATCAGTCTCATAAATTCTCTCGCTGTGACTTTGTCTGCGTGCAGACAATAGCGAGCGTAACAACTGACTAATTTCGCTCTGGTTAACGGCAGACGAACGAGATTGTTGTGCGTCTCGAAGCTCATTCCCAGATGTGTGAATGACTTGGACGGCACCAGATCCGACTTCTCCTCGTTTATTATAAAACCGAGACGTCGGAGCAATAGAAGTAAATTCTGCACATCGTTCTGAAGCGTTAACTCGTTGCCGTACCTCTGAAGAATGTCGTCCAGGTAGGCCGACGTTACCACAGACGAATGAGCTCGGAAATACATCATTACCGAGTTCATTACCCGAGTGAAAGCCCAGGGTGCTAGATTCAATCCGAAGCACATCGCCCGGAATTGATACACCACTCCTAGGACTGCGAAGCGTAGATACTTTCTGAATGTCGGATGTACCATGATGTGAAAGTACGCATCTTTGAGATCTATGCTCGTTGCATAATCGTTCACCCGAATACTCGCTCTGACCGACCGAATCGTCTCCATATAAAACTTCGGAGCGACGATCAGCTTGTTTATCCAGCTCAAATCTATGACTGGACGGAACGAGCCATCTGGTTTCGGAACCAGAAACAGATGGCTGTAGAATCCCGGAGTCTCCTGGTTTTCTACGACCTCTACCGCGTTCTTCATTAAAAGAGACTGCACCTCTGATAATAGAGTGTCTCTTTTCTGCGGATTTGACGGAAGTTGAGTCCATTTTGGACTTCGAGTTAATGGAGGCTTTCGTTTGAAGGATATCTTTAGACCTTCCGAAATCACCCCTCTCACCCAAGGATCGTCCGTAATCGACGCCCACTCTTGTGAAAAACTCGACAACCTTCCACCAACCGGTACGCGATAGAGGTTGAAGCCATCACCTCCTGGACCTGCGAGGCCTGCGGTAGGAGAAACCACGTCCTCCACGACCCGCACCTTGTCCCGTCGACCTCGGGGCGTCTGACCGGTTGTCCCAGCCCGAAGGACGTCCCGAACGTGAGTCGCTACCTTGACGGTCTCTTGAATAAGACCAAGAGGACGCACCGGAACCTCTATAGGAACCTCTCTTGGGCGCATTAGACCCAGAAGTGCCTGTCTTACTCTTATCTGCCGTGTCCGACTTCTTAGAAGCAGATTTGAACAGCAGAGAATCCGAAGCTTTCTTTGTAATTTTATCGTAAATTGCAGAAAGCTTGCCATCAAAGAGAAGTTCTCCGGAGACCGAAGCGACTCTGAGAGAGTTCTTCACCTTAGTATCCACAAGTGTGGATGTAGCTAGGGCTGCATCACGTCTAACCAACTCCAGGTTTGCCACTGAAAGGGCGGAGTTACACGTGGAATAAGTTACTGCCTTTGAAAGAAGTCTTAAAGAGGATTGTATATCCTGAAATTCTTTCCCTTGAAGACGCAGTGATAACGCCTTAGTAAGGTGATCTGCGTAAGATAAGGCATCTAAACTGGCTCTGTTAGACGAAATAGTTGTTTCCAACACCGTGGTTGGAATAGACGCCGACGACGGTAATGATAATTCTAAGTCTTCCGCCTCGTCGTCCATACGCAGAGGAACTCTCGGGATACCCTGTCCTGCCATATCGAATTTATTCCTTGCACTAATGAAAGGCAGGTTGAGAGTATTGGCAGACAAGAAACCTGCTTTTCCCCGTTTTGGAAGCAAGTTTGAATATAGCGTCGTTCAATAATTCAAATGTTCTTGCAACATTATTGGACTAAGACGGAAACTCAGGAGCGATGTCCCTGAACCGCTCAAAGAAATCAGAGTCCAATGACGCTATAATTCTCTTGTCCGGAACCGCAGCAGTCTGGCCCGTTGGAACAACTTGAGGGAGAAAGTGCCGGATGAAGTCCACGGCAGCTTTATGTTGTTCCGAAAGGGATAGCTCCAAGTCATCCGTATCCCTTTCACCATCCGGTCGGACCTCATGATGCTCCCGGTCGTCCGCCCCCGATGCTTCGGCGGAGTGCACCGACCCAGCACCGTCGGATAATTCCCGATCCGACACCGTTTCTGTCGGTTGCTGGGATGCTGCGATAAGTTGTGCTATCTGCACAAGTACGTCCGACATCGAGGCCTGCGGAGGCGCAGTCTTTCGCTGCTTCGCCGAGGGCAGCTCCGCATCTGATGACTCCCGCATACTCTTCCTATGCGAACGTCCGGAGTCCATCGGCCTCGTGTCCCTGGCTACCGGATGGTGTGACCTGGTCGCCGAAGAATCCCTGATCGGCGAAGCTGGTAAAATATCGGCGGTCACGTAGCCAAGGTGCGGTCGTGTGCGCTGACGAGAGGAAGAAGCCTGAGCAGTCTCTGCGGACTGCCTATACAACGGAGCATCCTGAGCAACGGACGTGTGCTCCGCTTGCGACACATTTTGTACCACAACATCTGGTCCCAGATGTTGTTGTACGAGAGAGGGGCCTCTCTCGCTCGTGGCCCGGCTGGACCTGGACGAGCTAGGAACCGGACTCGAAGGCTTCCTCCGATCTCGCCTACTATCCGCCGTCAATGGGTGTGCACGTTGAATGTTTATAGTGCACGCATCACCCAACATTTCCTCCTGGACCGCATCGGACGAACCCAGCTGCCGAACCATTCGGTGAATGGACGCTACACTGGGCGAGCTAGCGGACGACATTTGTTTAATCTCCATGAGCACTTTTGCCGCTAGCTCTGTATTCATTTGTGACGACGGAAGCGCACTTGCGGAAGATAACATGGAAACATCACCCTGTTCTTGTTCCTCTGAAATAGAAACTGATAGAGTAGAGTGACCCTGCGGAGAAAGAGCCGGCATAGCCCTTTCTCCACTAACAACATATCGTGACACATGTTTCCAATGTTTGTCATCCCAATATTGACATATAGAACAGGGATTAGTGCGAGAACACTTACTACAATTAATGCAATGATCATGAAAGTCAGAGGAAGATTTCTTCCTATTACAATTTGAACAATATCCTTTCATTGTGAAAAGTCAACAACAAGTCCTCGTTACTCGCACAAACCCCTAACACAAAGATACATAATAACATGATCCATTAATAATGAAAAAACAATTGAAAATCAAAATAATTTTTGAAAAATATTTTTTCAGCGAAGCCCAAGTTTCTGAAAAGTAACGTTGAGCCCCAATGGCTAAGTGTGGTCAAAAATTTTAAATTTATATTAAATAATTAATGCAACACTTACGGATAATAAAAATGTATCTTATAGTGAGATAAACTACTCCAAAGGCAAACAGCCCCCCTCAAAAGAGACTGTTGCCAATGTAAACAAACAGTGTAAAAACACCAGAAAACATGACTCCAGGCACTGACAAAACTGGCCCGAAATCAGTCATCAAAATTACACTCTATCTGATGCAAGACAGAGACTCCCAGGGGAGAATCTGCAGAACATCAGATGGAAGATGCAGAACACAACGTTTATACACCCATGGGTGAAAACGTAACTATGGGGAAAATAACAGAAAACATTCTGTAATCAAGCAACTCTCCCAAGAGAATTTAGAAATGATCTTTCTCAAAAATATGCCAAAAGCATGGGAGAATTGCAAGGGGGGACTTAGAAGACCAGGGGAGAGGAAACACTGAATAAGCAGTGCAACTTTTTAGCAAGAATGACAACAAGAGGCCCATGCCTCGAAAATAGGCAACTTAACATAATTTCATAAAAAATTTCAAGTACAGCCCTGATTATTTTTTGTCACTCCTTTTTCCTCTCCTCCTTCTATATCCTCCTTAGAATCACCATTTCTCCAATAATTACGTGTCTGGCATCCTTTAAACTGAGATTTACAAGCACAAAGATCAGTGAGATGTTGACTGATGAAGGGCCAAACAGAGAATGATAATTGGCGCCAATTTCAGAACGTCCTTGACACTGCGCATGCGCAGTAAGGGCAAAGTATGGAGGTCCTATAGGACATGATTTCTTTTGGTTTTAGATGCAAATTTTGGGGATTGGGGGGCAAATTTTGGGGATTGGGGGGCAAAATTTGTGTTTGGCCCTGGATTTTTTAGAGTCAGCACCAGCTAAGTCTGGGTCATTGGTACAGTATAAAAATATAATGTGTTATAAAATACGTCCGTTGTGTATACATTTTCGGCATCCTAAGCGACGTAACCTACTTTCAAACTGGGTTGTTTGTTGAGTCGCGAAAGTCACCTATTTTCATTTCGACACTTGAAGCTCCGACTGGAATGCAACAAAATAGAAATAAAAAAATCCGCCAAAAGCGACAATGGACAATTGCTTGTCGTGTGATTTCAAATAAATGGATGTTTATTTGATGAATTAAAATGCCCATTTATCACACTCGAGCACATTCGATTTTCGAAAATACTCGTTTTCATGTAAACTTTGCATCACTCAGTTCTGCCTTTTCTCATTTTGGCCAATTTTTAGAGGGCGACTTGTAATCGCCCCGACTATTTTTCTAGGCGACTTTGGGCTTAGAAGGGCGACTTAATCGCCCTAGTCGCCCTCACGGCTGGTCCCTGATAGTGAGTATATGAAAATTTAAAAGACCAAAATATCAACCAAATCAGACCAATCCAGGCTGAAAATGCTTGGTACACAGCTGATGTTCCATCCTTTCACTTTACTGGAGTACACTCCATTGTCCATCACAAGAAGACATGCACACTGGGCTTCAGTTTCTTATTTTTGATAAATGAATATGTATGTATATGTATGGAGTGGGGAGGCAGTTTGAAATAATTGTGTGTGGCAGTATTTTGACTGGGAGGGTCAAAGTTTGTGTTGGTGTGGTACATATGGAGAGAAATAAAATTTTGGGGAAAAATTTTAATTTCTCTGACAACCTACTATACCAAAACAATATTCAGAATGGACAAAAGGAAGGAGGTGTACACATATATAACCTGTAGCATAGTAACAGGTAACAGATTATTTATTTATTTATTGGTGCTTAACACTTCATCAGCAGCTAAGGCTATATCGTGGTGATGAAAAGAATGTACTTTAAAACAGATCATTATCAACCATGAAGTAATTAAAAACAAGTTGTTGAAACATGAAATAGGAGGACCAAAACTAAGGAGTGGACACAGTAATGGGAAATTGAAGACAGTTGTTCCGAAAATGCTGTGTAAATCAACCTGTGAAATGGATATGAAGTGATGAGAATTTAAGAGTAAAAACAATTTTTAAAATTTATTAAAAAGATTGATAACTTTCAAAAAAGAGAGAATTTTGTGCAGGCTCGTATGATAAAATAAATCTCTTTGAGATCCTACCGTGAAATACTGCCCTCTGACATGATTAAAATCAGTATAATGTGAAAAAATGTGTTTCACTGACAACACCTGCTGGCAAGAAACACATTCTGGTTGCATATTACCCTCTAACAAAAAGGAATGAGTTAGTCTTGTATGACCAATAAGACATCGCAAACAGGTAAGAGATGTTGCTAACAAAGAGAGGTTTTGTTATATAATCAAGCCTCTGTTGGTGTGCTGAATATGAGTTATTTAAGACTAAATAAATAAACCAAACGCGATGTGTGTTTAAATCGGTGGGTGTTTTATATAACGAGTTGGAATGGCATAGTCATATTTCGTGAGAGCCGTATTCAAACACACATCGTGTTCTGTGTTTATTACACAACCCATGCATTAAAATTCATTTAAATAAACAAATTTTAATTCCGATGTTCAAACCCAAAGGTGAAGAGTCTGTTTGTTTTGACTGAAGCTGTACTGATCAAATGGATCGATAAAAAATCAAAACAACCTTTTCAGAACCAGTGTTTGTTGAAATTTGTATCACTGTTTCTCTTCAGCTGGTGCCCATTCATGCCTAATCATTTGGTGGCTATTACTGTTAGTAAAAATATGAGTACAAATTTGTGCAGATTTGCAAAACATCTGGGAGAAACATTTTTAAAAGAAGTTCAAAGCATGTCAAGATGTACAAAGATTTACCGAAATAAAGTTGACCAATTTAGATATAACGGATCCACAAAACGAGATGGTCATGGGACTGGGTTAATGTTCTGGTTGGAAATGACTGGGGTTTTTTCAAAATATTAACTAATTTTTTGTGAACCGACTTTATTTTACTTTGGACGTTTTCATTTTCACACTAAGCGACAGACTGTCGATAAATGTATAACGAAATTTGGAAACTTTTCGAAGCGTAACTAATGACTCAATGGGAAAGGAACTATTATGAACAGCACTGGGAAAAAAGTTCTGGCATGTACATCACCCATTGAATACAGAATCATTTATGTCATAGAGGCCATTCTGTTAAATACAAGGGTTTAAAGTTATTTATATTTATTTATTTATTGGTGTTTAAGGTCACATACTTATGCACAATGGCTAATCATGACCGTGACAGTTTTATGGGTGGATGAAAAACCAGAGTACCCGGAGAGAACCACCGAGCAACGACGAGCAGCTGCCAGCTCCCCAACATCATAACTCTGCACTGCAGCACAGGCAGAGTTAGACTGGTTGAAGGGGTTTAAAATTTAATGGATGCATAATAATAATATGTAAATAGACGCATAGTATATATAACATATACACATTAATACATGTGGTATCCAGAACCATAATAGCTAAGCTTACATCATGAGTTTGTAAATTGAAAAACCTAATATATAAGGCTACAAAACCTGAGATAAACATATAAGATTGGCAGATACACAATGATCCCATGCATACTTTTGTTTTTTTTAATGGGGCCATTATACATGCTAGCAATGCCATAGCCCAGTGCAGAGGCATGGTGAATATATAGATAATAAAACACACAGAGGTAACCTTCAGATTCACTGTCTAGTTACTGTTCCATGAAGTGTATAAAAGATAAACTAATTGATAACTACAATGAATGAGAATGATTAATTTGTCTTATCACACAATATAAAACTGTAATAGACAAGAAATGTAGGTCCTGAAGTATCTAGGACCCTAACTTTGTGTATTTATGAGAATACTGAATATACTACCTGTCTTAGAAAGACTAAGTAATTTAGATAGTATATAAAATAAACGTGACAATATAATGTTATATAAAGTTATTTTTCTTACCTTGTAGCTGGATATAGAAAGGATATCTTCCTGCCTTTCCAACTGAAGAACAGGATATCGAAAAACAAACACACAAGAGGATGGATTGTAAGCAAAGGAAAAATTAATATACAAAGAACTTAGTGGAAGAAAAACCAGTCTTATAAAAGACCTCCTTCTCCCCATCCCTCTTGCCATCCAAAAGTCTAAGTTGGCAACTCTGACTAAAGGAAGAGAAGGAATGATACACGCTGAACAGTAAAAATAGTACTAACACCGTGTTGTATAATCTACCAAAGAATGGAGTCAGAGGAAAGGTGAAGTTGTCTATCCCAAGCCAGATGATCAACAGAACGTCGACAGTATAGATAAGGAGATCAGGGCGTGATAGACCTGAATTAGATATAGGTGCAGAAAAGGTCAATGTGTGGAGTACACAATAACATATTGACTAGAATGCCTCTGCAAAACATCCATTTGGAAGGATATTCTTATCTATAAGGATAGAGCATTAGCTAATCATAATGAGGTTATATGGTAAATTTCTTAATAGCATCTGATTGTAGTTCTACAGTGCTAAAAAGAAAAGATCTTTCACAGAAAGTACATAAGGAAGAGTTGTGGATATCCAAAATTCCTAATGTATGTGATAAATATAAGCCCCACATTAAGAAGAGTCACCAACAACTTCTGGAAGGTACATAAATCTGATAATCTGCCAGTGTCTCTGTCCACAGGCACCCCAGACTGAAGAATCAGAGAAGTGAGAGTCACTCCCCACATCAGATAACTTGATGTTCTTCTCTCTTACAAAGATCTGTACTTGGAAAGTCAAAAGGAATTCCCAACATCAGCCTCTGAATAATTCATCCAAACAAAGTTTGGTGAATAGACGACTAAGGCCACAGAATATATAAAAAAGGCAGTCAAAATTGGGCTTCCAAAATAATGAAACATGTAAAACACAATTGGGCTATAAATGGAGACTATTTAGGTCAGTAAGTGAGGCATAAACATCATTGAGAATGTATGTGACTCTCAATGCTATGGAGAAGCAAATAGCTGTAAAAAGATTTGTCTCTTACTAACTGGAAAAAAGTCCCCTGTAGATTGAGTCATACTATTCATCAGGAAGTCAGTGAACAGAATCAGGACCAGCATCTCTGAAAACAGCTGAAAGCCTAGCAATTGAAGCAGATTCGATAATAGATGGCCAGTGTACTCCAGAAAGTTAAAAAATTTATAGTAATTTATATATTTTTTATACTTACCAATGACCCAGACATAGCTGGTGCTAACTCTTAAAAATCTAGGGCCAAACACAAATTTTGCCCCCCAATCCCCAAAATTTGCATCTAAAACCAAAGAAATCATGTCCTGAATGGCCCTCCATACTTCACCTCTACTGCGCATGCCCAGTGTCAAGGACGTCCCGAAATTGGTGCCATTAATCATTCTTACAATCAGTGCCTGGTAAGCGCTATGTCCTCAGCGGGGAGGTATGAGTTCCCAACTCCTGGGAGGGCCATCCCCGTCTGGGTCATTGGTAAGTATAAAAAATATATAAATTACTATAAATTTTTTAACATTTTTATACTGTACCAATGACCCAGACATAGCTGAATAGTAAAAAGGCTGGAGGGCCCAGGACATAGAGGAAAATCCAATAAGCTCAACTATATAAAATAGAGTCATCCCCTCGAGGAGAAAAGGAGTATTAGGCTTTACATGTATCTTTCTTATTTATGATAAATTAGAAAGACACAATACCTTCTATAATTGAGCATCATAACATCCATATTCTCTATTAATATCCAGTATAATTCTTATACTATAAGCCAATAAATAAAGTTAGTCCAGAGAATTGAGACTCTTTATACTCTTTTAAAAGTGTCCGAGGATAGTATAATAACGCCCGTTTGACACGTGACATATTCAAATGCTATACTTTAAAACTATGACATGAATGAATTTTTAAAACATAACTTTTCACTTTAAAACCATCCCAGTAACAGCTCAGAATTACTGACTCCGGAGGAGGTATCCCCTTGTTTTCATAATAAAACAGGTGACCCAAGGGAACACGCTCCCCCCCCCCCCTTCCCCTGGGTTAAATAGCCCAGAGCGAAGAGGGCACCAGGACAGAGTCAATGCCGGAACAGAAAGCTTACATAGCTATAGTTGCAATAGTTAAGTGATCAACATTCTGAGCAGCCGATAATGGACCTAAACACTGCAGGCCTCCAGAAATGGACTCGATATTTCTGAGATAAAAATTCGTGAATGTGGATGGCTGAGACCAATATGCAGCCTTCTTTAAATCTATAATAGCAACACTATTTACGTAAGCCCAAGATGTGGAAGAGCTCTTACTTCATGAGCCGAAATCTTAAGCACAGACTGCTGAGTTAAGGATAGATTATCCTAAGCAGTACCGATAGTTAATTGAATGCATTTAGCAATAGAATGGACCGTAATGACCTTTCTATTAGGCATCAGAGCCAGAAGAAGCTTTACGTCCTTACTGATACACTGAGATCTGTTAATAAATACATAAAGGTCTAGCCGGACAGAGTAAAGGCCTATGCCCGTTCGAAGACGGAAGGACCTTAAAAACAATAGGTTCTGGATATTTATTAGGAGCCTGATTCTTAACCAAAAATCCAACATTAGTAGTAAAGGTAATAGAGTTTCCGATACTACGAAAGTGAGAATCGTCCACCGATAGTGCATGAAGCTCACTGACTCTTCAGCAGAAGAGAAGACTAAGAGAATTGCTGTCTTAAAAGGCCAGAATTTGAAACTACTGTCTCAAGAGGTTCAAATGGTTGCTTTAGTTTAATAAGAACCCAAGCTAAATTCCGTATAGGAATTAATCTAAGGATTCTAGGTCTATTTATCGAAAAGTTTCAAACTAACTTAGATAAAGAGACATTAGGCTCAATTGTAAACTATCATGGTGTGCATAGGTATCAGATAACATAGACCTATAACCTTTAATAGTAACTGGCTGCAGTTGATCTCGTCAAACAAGTATACTAGAAAGTTTGCAATGTCTGGTATGGAGGGATCAAAAATATCAACATAAAGATCCCTACACCAACGACGGAAGACCCTCCACTTTAGCCGCATAGTATAGCGAAGAGGAGGTCCTCCTACAGTTAGAAATCGCATCCACTGCTTGTCCTGTACAATGCTTGCCATGCAAGAAGGACCGCACAACAGAATACGTGAAGGCTGAGACCTTGCGGGTTGTGATGAAGTTGACACGATTTCCCTAGCGAAAAAAGATCCTCTCGTGGAGGAAGTTTTCGCGGTAAGTCCCACAGCAGACACCTAAGTAAATTTATCCACGGTCTCTGTGGAGACAGAGATGCTACCAACAGAATTGTATTGTGAATGTATAATCCTAGCAATACTTGCTGAATCAACAGCGCTGGAGGATACGCATATCCTATCATCCCGTCCTACTAGATCGATAGAGCGTTAACTACATATGCTCGGGGATCCGGACTCGGAGACACATACGTCTGCAATTGATTGGTGAGTTGTGTCGCAAATAAATTTATCACTGGGCGCTCCCATTGGTAGCAAATCTGATTGAATACCTGTTTGTAGAGAGTCCATTCTGATGGCAACAATCGACCCTTACGTGAAAGGGAGTCTGCTAATACAATCCGACGACCCAGAATATGACGGACCGAAACAGAACTTGGTGTTCTATAACAAACAGAAGGATTCTTTCCGTTAAATTCAATAACGGAACCAAATGAGTGCCTCCCTGGTTCCGGATATACGCAACTACTGTCGTATTATCAGACAGGATTTGGACATGCGTTTCTGAATAATGTTCATCGAATGACGTTGGGATCAATATTGTGCCCCAACCTGTTTGACTGGCATCCGTCATAATCGAAAAACTCGGATCCGGCAACTACAGTGGAACTCTCTGAGTCAACCACCGAATGTTTGCCCAAGTCTGAATCTCTTGTTACACTTGATTGACAAGAGAACGTGTATATCGAGCAATTCATAGATTGCTGAAAGGTTGCCGTCGAAGAGAAGCTTCTCCGAGACGGAAGCGACTCTGAGAGAGTTCTTCACCTTACTATCCACGCGCGTGGATGTAGCTAGGGCTGCGTCACGTCTAACCAACTCCAGGTTACCACTGAAGGGCAGAGTTATACGTGGAAAACTACTGCCCTTGAAAGAAATCTCATTAAGAATCATATCCTGGAATTCTTTCTCTTGAAGACGTAATGATAACGCCTCAGTAAGGTGGTCTACATATGATAAAGCGTCTAAGTTAAGTCTATTAGACATCATTGTCGTTTCCAACGTCGTGGTTGGAATTGACATAGACGGCGAAAAAGACAATACCCAGTCTTCAGCCTCGTCGTCTAGACGCAGAGGAACTCTCAGTATGCCCTGTCCTGCCATTTCAAATTTATTGCTAGAATTGATGAAAGGCAGATTAGAGCATTTGCGGACAAGAAACTAGACTAGCGTGCTTGGTAGCAAGCTTATATATATAGCGTCGTTCAATAATTCGAAAGTTCTATTGACATTATTGGACTGTGTCGGCAACTCAGGGACGATGTCCCTGAACCGATCAAAAACTCTGTGTCCAATGACGCTATTAGTCTCTTATCCAGCATCGCAGCATTCTAGTCCGACGGAACAACCTCTGGAAGATAATGCCGGAAGAAATGTATGGCATCTTCTGTTGTTCCGAAAGGGAAAGCTCGAAATCGTTCGAATCCCTTTCGCCATCCTGTCAGACCCTATGAAGTGTTTGGTCGTCCGTACCTGATGCTTCAGCGGAGCGAACCGACCCAGCGTCGTCGGATTATTCCTCATCCGACAGAGATTCTGTCGTTTGCTGGGATGCTGCGATAAGCTGTGCTATTTTGGATAGCACGTCCATCACTGAGGCCTGTGGAGAAGCGGTCTTATGATGCTTTGCCGCTGGAAGCTCCATGTTCGTTACCCCGTGTATACTTCTATTATGCAAGCGACCGGAGTGTACAGGCCTCGTGTCCCTTGGCTACCAGATGGCGTGACCTGTTCGCCGTGGAATCACTGAATGACGAAGCTGGCAGGATACTCGAGGTCACGTAGCCAAGTTGCGGTCGTGTGCGCTGCCATGAGGATGAGGAAGCATTATCGACAGTCTCTCGGACTGTCTATATAACGGAGCGTCCCGAGCAGTGGACATATGCTCCGAATGCAAAACGTTTGTACCACAACATCCGGTCCCAGATGTTGTTGTACGAGAGAGGGACCTCTCTCGCTCGCAGCCCGGATGGACCTGGACGAGCTAGGAACCGGACTAACAGGCTTCCTCCGATCTCTCCTCTAATCCGTCGTCACTGGGTGTGTACTATTGTCTATTATAGTGCTCGCATCACCCAAATCTCCTTCCTGGACCGCAACGGACGAACCCGGCTGCCGAACCATTCGATGAATGGACGCTACACCGGGTGAGCTAGCGAATGTCAACGCCGTCGATCCTACTAGGAACCTCTTAGGCGATTGACGTATTCCATGAGCACTTATTGCCGCTAGCTCATCATTCAACTATGACGACAGAGGCACACTTTGAAAGACATCTCAGTAACTTTGCGAACAAGAAACCAGACTTGCTTGTTAATAGCAAGCATATATATATAAATAGCGTGGTTCAATAATTCGAAAGTTCCTGTGACATTATTGGACTGTGTCGGAACTGAGGGACGATGTCCCTGAACCGATCCAAAAATTTTTGTGTCCACCGATGCTATCAGTCTCTTATCCGGCATCGCAGCATTGTGGTCCGACGAAACAACCTCTAGAAGATAAAGCTGGATGACATATACAGCAGCTTATGTTGTTCCAAAAGGGAAAGCTCAAAATCCTCCGAATCCCTTTCGCCATCCTGTCGGACCATATGAAGTTTTCGGACGTCCGTACCTGATGCTTCAGCGGAGCGTCCCGACCCAGCGCCGTCGGATATTACATGATGCGACAGAGATACTGTCGTTGCAGGGATGCTGCGCTAAGTTGTGCTATTCGGGATAGCACGTCCGCCACTGAGGCCTGAGCAGTAGCGGTCTTACGATGCTTTGCCGCTGGAAGCTCCGTGTACGTTGACTCCTGCATACTTTTCTTATGCGAACGTCCGGAGTCTACAGGCCTCGTGTCCCTGGCTACCAGATGGCGTGACCTGGTCGCTGCGTATTCTCTGATTGGCGAAGTTGACTGGATATCGGAGGTCACGTAGCCAAGGTGCGGTCGTGTGCGCTGCCATGAGAATGAGGAAGCCTTATTGACAGTCTCTCCGGACTGTCTATATAACGGAGCGTCCCGAGCGGCGGACGTATGCTCCGAATGCGAAACATTTTGTACCACAACATCTGGGACCAGATGTTGTTGTACGAGAGAGGGGCCTCTCGCGCTCGCAGCCCGGATGGGCCTGGACGAGCTATGAACTGGACTAATAGGCTTCCTCCGTTCTCTCCTCTAATCCGCCGTCACTGGGTGTGCACTTGGTTGTTTTATAGTGCTCGCATCACCCAAAACTCCTTTCTAGACCGCAACGGACGAACCCGGCTGCCGAACCATTCAATGAATGGACGCTACACCGGGCGAGCTAGCGGACGTCAAAGGCCGTCGATCCTACTAGGGACCTCTTAGGCAATTGACGTATTTCCATGAGCACTTTTCCGCTAGCTCTTCATTAATTGTGACGACGGAGGCACACTTTTGGAAGACATCACGGATACATCACCCTGTTCTTGATCGTCTGAAACAGAGATTGATAAACTAGAGTGACCCTGCGGGGAAAGGACCGGCATGGCCATTTCCCCGCTAACATACCGTGACACACGCTTCCCATGTTGTCATCGAAAATAACACATACTGAACAGGAGTTAGTGCGAGTACACTGACTACATTTATGCAATGATTATGAAAGTCAGAGGAAGATTTCCTCTTAATCCAATTGAACAATATCCTTTCATTGTGAAGAGAAAACAAAGTCCTAGTACTCGCACCAACCCCTGCAAATCAAAATACATAACAACATGATCCATTAACATAGAAAAAATAATTGAAATCAAAATAATTTTTTGAAAAAATATTTTTTCAGAAAAGCCCAAGTTTCTGAAAAGTAACGTTGAGCCCCAATGGATCCCAAGCCTAAGTGTGGACAAAAATTTTAAAAATATTTTAAAAAATTTAATGCAACACTTACGAATAATAATAATGTATCTAGGTATGATTAAACTAACATCAAGATATTATTTTCAAGAAATCCCCCTCACACAGAGGCTGTTGTCAATGTAAACAAGATGTGTAAAAACACCAGAAACATGACTCCAGGCACTGATAACCCTGGCCCGAAATCAGCTCCCAATAATACACTATCTAATGCAAAACAGAGACTTCCAGGGAAGAAACTACAGAACATCAGATGGTAGATGCAGAACACTACGCCTAAACACCCAAGGGTGAAGACGTAAACATGGGGAAAAGAACAGAATTCATTCTGTTATCCAGCTAAAACTCCCAAGAAATTTTAGTAATAATATTACAGAAAATATGCCAAAAGCATGGGAGAATAGCAAGGGGGGACTTAAAGGAAAGGGAGAGAGGAAAACACTGAACAAGCAGTGTAACTTTATAGCAAGAATGACCACAACAGGCCGTTGCCTCGAAAATAGGTAACTTAACACAATTTCATTAAAAAATTTTAAGTTACAGCCCTGATTATTTTCTGTCACTCATTTTTCCTCTCCTCCTTCTATATCCTCCTTAGAACCACCATTCCTCTAATATTTATGTGTCTGGCATCATTTAAACTGAGATTTACAAGCACAAAGATCAGTCAGATGTTAACTGATGAAGGGCCAAACAAAGAATGATTAATGGCGCCAATTTCAGGACGTCCTTGACAGTGCACATGCGCAGTAGAGGTGAAGTATGGAGGGCCATTCAGGACATGATTTCTTTGGTTTTAGATGCAAATTTTGGGGATTGGGGGGCAAAATTTGTGTTTGGCCCTAGATTTTTAAGAGTTAGCACCAGCTATGTCTGGGTCATTGGTACAGTATAAAAATATTCAATATTACCATGTGTTACTGTAGAATGGCATCGAGATAGGCTGAAGGGGTTAATTTATAAATGTGTCTCGTGATAAAAATAAATTCATCACAAAAGAATTTCTAAGGAGCATAAGACGAAAACAAAACCTGCAACTGAAAGGCTTTGCCTCCGAACAAGAATAGAAATTACTTCCTTTTCAATGTTAAGTTGAAACTGGAAGTTATCAGTATATAAAATGATGCTAGAAATGCATCTTTTCGTTATATGCTTCTCAAGGACACGTACCAGAATGTTTCCATTCTGAATACATAGTTTTTATGGAAATATTCAAAAGCTCAAGTCTGCAAATGTATGAGTGATCAGTTTACCCTAGGTACTAAGAGGAAAAGCACTAGCTACTAAAGATTGAAAATGACCGACTAAAGATTGAAAATGACCTCGATCATTTCCCTATGGGAAGGGCTAGCTATATCAGTGTAAAACGGAGAAGCCAGAAGACACCTGCAGTAATATTAGGCGGTATTAGATTGCGAGTAAGAGGTAGAACTGTCAGCATGTCTGGACCAGTGGTAATGGTGGATAAATATGAGGACATAAACAATGTTTAGACATAATTTACAAAAGTCACTTCCCTGAATAGATGAGGAGATGAAAATCTCTCCACAGAAACTTTATAACATATCCACCATTTCCACACTGTTTACGGCATTGGATTGCTCAAAACTGTAATTAAATCTTTGTTTTTTAAGGAGAGATGGAAAAATCCAACCTCAAATATGATGGTTGAAAATAAGAAACTGAAGGATAGTGCGCATGTCTGAGCGATATGAACAATGGGGTGTACTTTTTCAAAGAAGGATGGGACATCAGGCTGTACACCATGCACTTTTGGCCCAGACTGGTGCACTTTGGACAATTTTTCAGTCTTTTGACTTTTGATTTTTTCATGGTTTATCCTTAAAAAAAATGCTCAAAATTTCTATGGTCAAGAAGAAAAATTAATACGAAGCATGAGCATATTGTGTTGGTGTGGTAGGTTGTCCGAGAAATAGGCTGCCACACCACCAGAGGTGATGAGGTAAGATTTTAACAGTTGTTTATCTGTTCTGGTCAATTCTGATCTGCATGTAAAATCATGAAACATCGGGAATATATCTATGTTATTTGGCATAACCTCCGATGTGATAATTAAAGGGAATATATGATTCGTAAAATGCAATTAACTGAAATAACTGCATTGCTAAAATCGAAAAATACATCGCAAAGTGGGCTACTGGTTAAATCAAGTCCCAGTCATCAAACATCATACAAGTTTTGTCAAACAAATAGCAGACAAACAAACCTAAAATATTTATTAACACCCATATATTCTAAAGGGACAGCCAAGATCTGATGGGGAAAATGACCCATTTCTTTGTAAGATTCCTTATTACATCAGGCCTACCTAAGCTCTGAGCCTGGGTAGGCCTGAGGTGGCAAGAAGTCCGGCAGAGTAAAGTGGTTGAGAGATGCCTCCATCAGAGAGGTGATAATGAGTTCAATTAAGATTTCAGAAAGTTTGTACCGGATATGACATACCTTAAGCAATCTAAAAACAACTTTCCTAACTCAGGGTCTAAACTATGTGGTCCTCTTTTCTAACAATACACTCTTATCTATAAGATTTCTAAAATTTATTTAATGATAAATGGATAGATGACATACTTACATGCACATCTTCAATATCACTCCCTCTCCTATGTGGTCTCCATGGAAGAGTTTCAAAATTCTTGTCTTCTGTAAAGACGAACGGAAAGACTATGTGTAAACTGAGACCTTCAGAGTAGTCTAATCTGGGTATACACTGGGGAAACACAAACCCACCAGGTCAACAATACTTCATTCTGGTGAAAACCATCAAAATCTTTATCTTCCTGGCAAATGTTTGCAATCTGCATCTCTTTGAGGAATCAATGTTTTAGAACTTCTCGCTGTCCTTGGTCTTTCAGTACCATTTCACATACTGCTTTTTACTGATGAACCCAGTGTGATTTTTTAAACTTACCTATTGATTGCATTCTTCTATTGTAATTCATTTATAGTAAAGATCACTTCCAGCATTTATTTATAGCTATAAGGAAGAACCCTGTTAATTGAATTGCCACTTTGCCCATGAGAATTATTCAATTAATAGTCTTCTGTTAACAGGGTTTGGATAACTTTCCTACATTCTACACATAAACTGAAATTTTATCCTTTTATATCATTTTTGTCAGAGCTCATGGAGTGCTGTCAAACAAAATATAATAGATTAAATGCCTGCAATGGCTGTACTGAGGACAAATTGGATGATATACAAGGGTAATTCAGTGACTGTCAAGGTAAATTCCAAATATATTACACAATGTTCATTCAATTTACAGAAGTTTATGCAATAACCTATATGCAATTAACAGGTCAAATTTGTACTAAAGGCATGGTAAATGATTTTGTGTTTGGAAATTATATTCAGTTAAAAGGAACATTCAGTTAAAAGATATCTGATCAAGTGGGCTCCACTGTATCATGAATGCAATACAAGTGTAGCCAATAGTATTTATCTGTGCTACCCAGTTAAGAGGACTTCCACTCCAGGCATTGGTAACCTGATCCAGTTTTATTGGTAAAATAGAACTTGTTTACCATGGCTCCACTTCTTGGGATTACATTCTTCTGATTGGATGAGTAACAATATTGTGTTTTGAGAAACACAACCAAACAATGAGCAGAATATTCTAAAACTATGGACAAAATTATAACTGTGACTTGTACACATGTACTGTCAGTAATTACTGGGAATCTGGAGGTCTGATAAAAAACTAGATAATTTAATTCTGAAAGAATAAATTTATTCCTGCACTAAATGTGATTTACATGTAATCTCTTAAAATGTGGTGTTAATCTTATCTGTTGCACAAGTATCACTTGCCATGTTGAAAACCTCCAAAGGATCATGGTGAAGGTTACTAGTCCATTCTTGGCTGTTGTTGTAGACTGCCAAGACTTGACTCTATACCACAATTGCTGTGTATATTCAACTTTACGTGATATACAGACAGAATGTGATGTGTGTTTGAATCGGTGGGTGTTTTACATAACAAGTTGGAATGGCATAGTCATATTTCGTGAGAGCTGTAGGCTCAAGCGAAATATGATTATGCCATTCCAATGAGTTTAGCAGTGATTCGGCTGTATATAGTTTGGTCAAGTTTCTCTGATGTACACAATATAGTTTAAGGCCTACCTGTTGACTCAAACAATGCAACAGAAATATCAGTTTTAAAAAAAAAACAGTTTGCCAGTGAAAAATAATTTGTGTTGACAGTGTCGTATACGACACTGTCAACACAGATTTCTTTTCACTGGCAAACTCTGCTTGAGCAGGTACTCAAAGCTTGAGATCGAATATATTAATATTTGTGGTGTTTCCTATTATGCTTAATTTATATTTAAATATGATTTTGGTTCGACCCCAGAAAACAAAGAATCCTTTTCAAGTTAAATTTAGCTCAAAGAAGAGAAACAATAATCATGGTGAAGACCTATAACAAGAGGCTGTAAACTATGATTCTACAAAACCAAAAAAAAACCCTGAATAGTATATGAAACAGACACCAAGAGGCATGAATACTGGCACTTTTCTCTCCAACCAGGCCACAATACAGTGGATCCACATTTGTGTTTGTGCCCAAATTAGACTAATTTAAAGGCCTGAATCTTCATGAATTTTGTATAAAATCTAATCAAGGCTACTGTGACATGACTTCATGTGATAATAGCAATGTAAAAATACTCTGTGGGTAAAGAGTTAAAACATGGTATTTGGTTAGATTTTGTTTAAAACTGTGCAGTGTTTAACCCTTAGGTCCTCAGATTAATTTTACATTAATAGCATCCGGATAACTATGTACACAGCTGCAAATAACTTGACATGGTTCCTACATTACTGCTGGCTTCTTGTAAAAATACTGTAAAGATAAATGTATCCTACCAGTATAGTTCTCCAGAAAGAATACACTCAGGACAACTTTTTCATAGTAATATAAAAAGGAACAACTTGTGGTTTGTATAGGGACTTAGGGTTAGCAAAGAAATTAAAGATGATTGTGACATGACTTTCATCCAATAAGAATGGTTTCTTGAACTTCAAAAATTTTACCATTGTCTTTGGAATTGGAAAGAAAACTGAATATTTAATATAGAATTAACTGAATCCTTCATTTCTTTTTAAAATAAATCTAAAAGGTAAATAACAGAAATCTAGATAACTGAAAATCCGAGTTATTTGAATATTTTCACTTAACAAAGAGTCGCTCCACTTAACATTATTCTTCTCCATTAGAAGAAACAAAAACATAACAATAACAATGATGTGGACCATTTGTTAACTGGAATTTCATAATACTTCCAGTATCTCATGAGCAAAAGAAAAGTATTAGTGAACCAGAGGGCACAAGCAACATGGGTGGATCTGGGGGTACTGGATGCACTCCCTTCCCCCTCTTTTGGTAACTCCATTTTTTTCATAAGCTCCGAGACCAGGAGACATGGTATTATCTGTGCTAGCACATGGATATCCACTAATGTAGTTAGAGGGTGTCCAGGGGTTATCACAGATAATACAGAACTTCATATATATAGCAACAACTCTGGCAAGACATTCCTATGATCCATCACAAATTGCCTTCCCTTTATCAAAATTTGAATGAGTTTTTACAAAATAGTGGGAACATTTTGGCTGGAAAACTTTGTGATCATCTGCAAAGAAGCCACTGGAGGGCCACACTGACCTAGGATTTTCCCCGACTCTCCCCACCAATGAAAATGGTGACCCAGGATTGAAATGTAGCAACTCCACCATAAAAAAAAATAAAAACCTGAATATCATACTGAGTGAATACCACCAAACATCAAGCTTATTAACTGGAAACATGTATGCATCTAGTTATACTCAAGAGAAAATAAAAAAGAATTAATGTCAAAATGAAAAATATTGAATAATTATCTCAATAAGCAATAGGTGCATATTTATGCATATACCTTTTTGTAGAAAATTGCCTGGTACAGCTAATCCAACCTGGTGGTAAGATAAAGGGTCAACTTCAACTAATAGTTCAGCCATTTCACTATACTGAAATCGATGATGCTCAGAATTCCAGTACTGTCTACCAAGAGATAGAGCTATCTCTTGATTCTCAAGATCTTCAGCTGAAACAAAATGACATGACATGACAGACACTTCTAAATTACCTAATAATATTATTTATTGGTGATTAAGGTCACTTTCAGAATCGTTGGCTAAACAGAACTAATTTTCCAATATAACTGACAATCTCTCAACTTCCGGAGTTTCTGAAGAGAAATTATCTGACAAATAACTATTTTCATAAAGAATGAGAACCGGATTTACAGATTGCCATTCTATACAACATGTGAAAGCTTCAAAACAATTTCTCAATGCATACTTAATTTATGATCCAAAAACAATACAATGCATTATTTTTCACAAAGTCAATGAGAAGAACTCTAGAACAGAGAATGCAAATGCAGCCAAAAGCACAGCTGATTGCATACCCAAGTTATCATCCAGAAATCAAAAATTTCTATGGACAGAAGAATGATCAGACAAGGATAATACACTACAGAAGTCCAACACTTCTACATTTACATTTCTGCTTACTGTGCTTTGGAGTTATTTAAACCACTTAAGAAATATCATGTACGTATTCCTTCCACACATTAATGTTCCGATTCTATTGCTGAATCCAATTGTCTCCATTGATCTATAGTAGGAGCAATGACACTGATAGTTAGGATAAAGGTGAAGAGAAAAAGTCGCACAACCAGAGCAGTTTTTCCTGTCATGTGACATTTTCCTAAACAAGATGACACATCTCCATGCTAACAAGAAAATATCAACAAAGCTGATGGATGCTCCCCAATATAAGAGCTCAAAAGAGAAGGCATGGCATCAACAGTAAATAGTACAATAGAGAGAAACACAATCAGACAAGAGTAACTGTCAAAAGTTCAGTGAAAACAGATTGTGTACAAGCCTGCAAATAATTTTTGTTTTGGTGTGTGTTATGGGGATGGGAACAGGAGCATGAGTCATGAAGCAGCACTGAATCATTTTTTTATGAACCAGTCAATGTTAGAACAGATGAATGGTTTGTGATCTTGAACTTGGATTTATGACCTTGGGTCAAGGTCATGATATATCCTTGAGTCACAAGCAAGCATTGTGTGAAGAATGAGCAAGATCTGTCAACTGAATCATATTTTATGGACCAAACAATGTTAAAATGGATGAATGAATGAACAGATAGACAAAGCAGTAACTAAATGCAGCTTCAGAAAATTTTTGAGGAGAATTCAAAGGTGATAAAAACAGACAAGAAGGCATAAATATTGATCACTAGCGGGTGATACCCGGCGTTGCACGAGAGAAGATGGTTATATCAGCCGTTTTCGAAATAAAAGGTCAAGGTCACAAATTTCAAGGTCAAGGTCACCCCACATGGGCACCCTGATAAGTCAAAATGATCGATGGGTCAATATACCTGCACACATGAAATTTTAGCCCGATCAGCACAGCCTTTCTCAAATTAAAAGATCAAGATCATCAATTTCAAGGTTAAGGTCACCCCACACGGGCATGGCACCCATCCCATGTTACTCGCAGGGACGAATTACTCCCATGTAGAAAATTTGAGATCAATCGGTCAAGAAGTTAAAAAATTTATAGTAATTTATATATTTTTTATACTTACCAATGACCCAGACCAAACCAAATTTTGCCGCCCCAATCCCCTAAATTTGCATCAAAAACCCAAAAATTGATGTCCTGGTAGGTCCTCCACACTTTTACTGTACCACGCATGTGCAGTGTCAAGGAGGTCTCGAAATTCCCGCCAAAATGTCATTCTTTCGACCAGTGCCTGGTTAAGTGTTATGTACATAGCGGGGAGGCAAGAGTTCCCAACTCCTGGGAGGGCCATCCTCGTCTGGGTCATTGGTAAGTATAAAAAATAAGATAAATTACTATAAATTTTTTAACATTTTTATACTGTACCAATGACCCAGACTTAGCTGAATAGTTAACAGGCTGGAGGGACCAGGACATAAAGGAAAATCCAATAGGCTCAATTACATATAACAGAATTATCCCCTCAAGGAGAAAAGGAGAGATAGGATTTATATGTATCTTTCTTATTTTTACGAAACAAGAAAAACACAAAAGAGGGCAGCAGGACAGAGTAACTGCCGGAACAGAAAGCCTACATAACTATAGTTGCAACTGTTTAGTGGACGATATTCTGAGCAACAGATAACGGACCTAAACAATGTAGATCTCCAGAAATGGACTCAATATTTCTAAGATAAAAATTAGTGAAGGTGGAAGGCTGAGACCAATATGCAGCCTTTATTAAATCTGTAATAGCAACACTATTAGCATAAGCCCAAGATGTTGATAGAGCTCTTACTTCATGAGCCGAAATCTTGAGAGCAGACTGCTGAGAAGAAGATAACTTTTCATAAGCAGTATGTACAGTTAATTGAATCCATCTAGCAATAGAATGAACCATAATGTCCTTTCTATTAGGCATCAAAGACAAAAAGAAACGCTTACGTCCCTTTCTAATAAACTCAGACCTACGTTTATAAATACGTATTGCTCTAACAGGACAGAGTAAAGGCCTACATCCGTCTAAAGACGGAAGGGCCCTAACAACAATAGGTTCCGGATACTTATTAGGAGCCTGATTCGTAGCCAAAAATCCAACATTAGTAGTAAAAGTAATAGTATTACCAACACTACCTGCCCAAGTCTGAATCTCTTGTTTCACTAGGTCTGACAAGAGGATGTCCGCATCGAGCGAATGAGTCTTCACTTTCCAATTCTGAGTCAAAAAGATTTGGAGAGGACGAGTGCGTAGCCACCCCATTGGAATGAGATCCGCGGCAGCTCCACACAGACCTATCAGTCTTATGAATTCTCTCACTGTAACCTTCTCTGAGTTTAGACAATAGCGAGCATAACAACTGACTAATTTCGCTCTGGTTAACGGCAGACGAATGAGATTGTTGTGCATCTCGAAGCTCATCCCCACATGGGTGAATGACTTGGATGGCACCAGATCCGACTTCTGTTCGTTTACTATAACACCGAGACGTCGGAGCAATAGTAGAAGATTCTGCACATCATTCTGAAGCGTTAACTCGTTGCCATACCTCTAAAGAATATCGTCCAGGTAGGCCGACGTTACTGCAGACGAATGAGCTCGGAAGTAAGTCATGACCGAGTTCATTATCCGAGTGAATACAAACGTAGACGCCAACGACGTCGACCCTACGGGGGGCCTCTTAGGCAATTGCCACATATCCATGAGCACTTTTGCCGCAAGCTCTTCTCTGGATTGTGACGACAGACGTGCACTGGAAGACGACATCACGGAAACATCACTCAATTCTTGTTCCTCTGAAAAAGAGAGTGAAAAACTTGAGTGACCTTGCGGAGAGAGGACTGGCATGTCCTGCTCTCCACTAACAATATACTGTGACACACGTGTCCAACGTTTGTCATCCCATTTGGAACATAAAGAACAAGGCTTAGTGCGGGTACACTGACTACAATTAATGCAGAAATCATGAGAATCAGAGGAAGATTTCCTTCCATTACAATTTGAATAATCTTTCATTGTAAAAATAATCAATTACAGAACCCGCAATAAACCTTGCAAACAAAGATACATAGTATAAAAATCCATTATAATAATATGAAAAAACAATTAAAAAAGAAAAAAAATTTTGAAAAAATTTTTTCAGAAGAGCCCAAGTTCCCAATGGGAATACCGAGCCCAAATGGATCCCAAAAAAGCCTAAGTGTGGACACAAATTTTAAATCATTCTGAAAAAATTAATGCAACACTTACGGACAATATTAATGTATCTTAATATGAATAATCAATGCAGAAGACAAGGAATCACTTATCAGAAGTAACAGTTGTCAACATAAACAAACAGTGTAAACAAACCAGAAAACTGACTCCAGGCACTGGTAAACATGGCCCAGTAATCAGTGTCCAATTTAAACACTATCTGATGCTAAACAGAGCCTTCCCCAGAAGAGATTGCAGAGCATCAGATGGTAGATGCAGACCTAAATGCCTAAACACCCCTAGGGTGAGGACATAAACATGGGGACAGAACAGAAAAAAAGAATTCTGTTACCAAGCCAAAACTCCCCAAAAATTTTTAGTAATAAAAATTACAAAAATAAGCCAAAAGCATGGGAGAATGGCAAGAGGGGAATGAAAGAAAGGGAGAGAGGAAACACTGAACAAACAATGGAACATTCATGGCAAGAATGACAACAGCAGGGCTATGCCTCGAAAATAGGCAACATGAATAAATTTTTATACAAAAATTTTAAGTTACAGCCCTGAACATTGGAAACCACTGTTTTTCTCCTCCCCTCATCCTAAATGCACTTCCTATCCACCATTTCTCTCATAATTATGTGTCTGGCATCATTAAAACTGAGATTTACAGCACAAATATCAGTGATGTGACACTGTTTACAGGGCGAACAAAGAATGACATTTTGGCAGGAATTTCGAGACCTCCTTGACACTGCACATGCGTGGTACAGTAAAAGTGTGGAGGACCTACCAGGACATCAATTTTTGGGTTTTTGATGCAAATTTAGGGGATTGGGGGGGGGGGGCAAAATTTGGTTTGGTCTGGGTCATTGGTAAGTATAAAAAATATATAAATTACTATAAATTTTTTAACTTCTTGACCGATTGATCTCAAATTTTCTACACGGGAGTAATTCGTCCCTGCGAGTAACATTTGATGGGTGCCATGCCCATGTGGGGTGACCTTAACCTTGAAATTGATGATCTTGACCTTTTAATTTCAGAAAGGCTGTGCTGATCGGGCTAAAATTTCATATGTGCAGGTATATTGACCCATCGATCATTTTGACTTATCAGGGTGCCCAGTACAGCAAAAGTGTGGAGGACCTACCAGGACATCAATTTTTTGATTTTTGATGCAAAATTTTTGGCTAATGAAGTCCCAATAAGTTGTTTGTTTTGATGGAGGAATAAATGTTTTAAAAAGTTAAAAAATTTATAGTAATTTATATATTTTTTATACTTACCAATGACCCAGACATAGCTGGTGCTAACTCTTAAAATATAGGGCCAAACACAAATTTTGCCCCCCAATCCCCAAAATTTGCATCTAAAACCAAAGAAAACATGTCCTGAATGGCCCTCCACACTTCACCTCTACTGCGCATGCGCAGTGGCAAGGATGTTCCGAAATTGGCGCCATTATTCATTCTTATAACCAGTGCCTGGTAAGCGCTATGTACTCAGCGGGGAGGTAAGAGTTCCCAACTCCAGGGAGGGCCATCCCCGTCTGGGTCATTGGTAAGTATAAAAAATATATAAATTATTATAAATTTTTTAACATTTTGAAACTGTACCAATGACCCAGACATAGCTGAATAGTAAAAAGGCTGGAGGGCCAAGGACATAGAGCAAGATGGAATACGCTCAATTATATAAAATAGAGTCATCCCCTCTAGGGAAAAAGAAGTATTAGGCCTTACATGTATCTTTCTTATTTATGATAAATTAGAAAGATACAACACCTTCCAAAATTGAGCATCATACATCCATGTACTCTATTAATATCTAGTATAATCCTTATACTAAAATTTTTTAAAGTAAGCCAATAAATAAAGTAAGTCTAGAGAATAGAGACTCTTAATACTCCTAAAAGTGTCTGAGGATTGTATAATAATGTCCGTTGACACGTGCTATATTCAAAGGCTATACTTTAAAAACTAAGACCTGAATGAATTTTTAAAACATAAACTTCTCACTAAACAACCATCCCAATAACAGCTCAGAATTACTAACTCCGGAGGAGGTATCCCCTTGTTTTCATAGTAAAACAGGTGACCCAAGGGAACACCCTCCCCCCCGCCCCCCCCTTTTTCTTGCCCTGGGTCAAATAGCCCAGAGCGAAGAGGGCAGCAGAATGGAGTCACTGCCGAAACAGACAGCCTACCTAGCTATAGTAGCAACTGTTAAGTGAATGACATTCTGAGCAGTAGATAATAGACCTAACAATAGAGGCCTCCAGAAATGGACTCGATATTTCTGAGATAAAAATTCATGAATGTGGATGGCTGAGCGCAATGAGCAGCCTTCAAAAATCTATAATAGCAACACTATTAATGTAAGCCCAAGATGTAGAAGAACTCTTACTTCAAGAGCCGAAATCTCAAACACAACTGCTGAGTAAATGATATACCATAAGCAGTATCGATAGTTAATTGGATCCATTAGCAACAGAATGGAGCATAACGTCCTTCTATTAGGCATCAAAGACAGAAGAAGCTTACGCCCGTAGTAATAAACAGATATCTGTTTATAAATACATAAACTCTAACCGGACAGAGTAAAGGCCTATGCCCGTATGAAGACGGAAGGACCTTAATAACAATAGGTTCCGGATATTAATTAGGAGCCTGACTCTTATGCGAAAATCCAACCTAAATAGTAAAGGAAGTAGTGATTCCGAAACTACGAAAGTGAAAATCATCCACCGATAGTGCATGAAACTCACTGACTCTTCAGTAAAAGAGAAGCCAACAGAATTACTGTCTAAAGGTCAGAATTTGAAAACTACTGTTTCCAGAGGCTCAAATGATTACTTAGCTAAATAAGAACCGAAGTTAAATTCCGTATAGGAATTTAATCTAATGATTCTAAGTCTATTTATCGAAAAAGTACTAACTGACTTAGATAAAGAGACATAAGACTCAATTGTAAACTATCATGGAGTGCATAGGTATGAGGTAACATAAACCTATAACCTTAATAATAACAGGCTGCAGTAGATCTTGTCAAACAAGTATACTAAAAAGTTGCAATGACTAGTATGGAGGAATCAACAATATCAACATAGTGATCCCTACACCAACGACGGAAGAGCCTCCACTTTAGCCGCATAGTATAGCGAAGAAGAGGTTCTCCTATAGTAAGAAATCGCGTCCAAAGCTCGTCCAGTACAATGCTTACAATGCAATAAGGACCACACAACGGAATATGTGAAGGTTGAGACCTTGCGGGTTGTGATAAAGATGACACGATTTTACCCAGCGAAAAAAGATCCTCTCATGGAGGCCGATTTCGCGTTAAGTCCCACAGTAGACATCAGAGTAAATTTACCCCCGGTCTCTGTGAAGACAGAGATGCTATCAACAGAAATGTATTGTGGTTGTTTATCTTAGCAATACTTGCTGAAACAACAGCGCAGGAGGATACGCAAATCCTATCATTCCGTCCTATTAGATCAATAGAGCGTTAACAACATAAGCTCAGAGATCCGGACAAGCAAACACATACGTCTGCAATTGATTAGCAAGTTGTGTCATAAATAAATTATCATTGGGCACTCCCATTGATAGCAAATCTGATTGAATACTTGTTTGTTGTGAGTCCATTCTGACGGCAACAAGCGACCCATAAGTGAACGGGAGTCCGGTAATACAATCAGACGACCTGGAATATGACGGACCGAAGCAGAACTTGGTGTACTATAACAAACAGAAGGATTCTTTCCATTAAATTGAATAACGGAAACGAATGAGTGCCTCCCTGGTTCCGGAGATATGCCACTACTGTCGAATTAACGGACAGGATTTGGACATGCGTTTCTGAATAATGTTCATAAAATGACATAAAGCAAGCCTAAAAAAACATTATTCCATGGAAGATGAGTACTTGCTTAGAGACTGCGGAACCCAAAGACCCTGGCACTTCGAATCCGTTGGGATCAATATTATATCCCAACCGGTTTGACTGGCAACCGTCATAATTATAAAACTCGGATCCGGCAACTGCAGTGGCACTCACTGAGTCAACCACCGAATGTTTGCCCCAGTCTGAATCTCTTGCTACACTAGATAGACAAGAGAACGTGTAAATCGAGCAATTCATGGATTGCTGAAAAGTTACCGTCGAAAAGAAGCTTCTCCGAGAACGAAGTGACTCTGAGAGAGTTCTTCACCTTACTATCCACGCGCCTGGATGTAGCTAGGGCTGCATCACGTCTAACCAACTCCAAGCAGCCACTGAAGGGAGGAGTTATACGTGAACAAACTACTGCCCTCAAAAGAAATCACATTGATGATCATATCCCGGAATTCTTTCTCTAGAAGACGTAATGATAACGCCTCAGTAAGGTGGATTACGTACGATAAAGTGTCTAAGTTAAGTCTATTAGACATCATTGTCGTTTCCAACATTGTGGTTGGAAAAGACATAGACGGCGAAAAAGATTATTACCAGTCTTTAACCACGCCGTCTAGACGCATATGAACTCTCGGTATGCCCTGTTCTGCCAAAATAAATTATTGGTATAAATGATAAAAGGCAGAAATAAGCATTGCGGACAAGAAACTAAACTATCATGCTTGGTAGCAGGCTTATATATATATAGCATCGATAAATAATACACATGTTCTAATGACATTATTGGACTGTGTCGGTAAGTCAGGGACAATGTCCCTGAACTGATCCAAAATTCTGTGTCCAATGACGCTATAAGTCTCTTATCCAACATCGCAGCAATGTAGTCCGAAATAACAATCACTGGAAGATAATGCCGGAAGATATGTATGGCAGCTTCCGATGCTACGAAAGGGAAAACTCGAAATCTTTCGAATCCCTTTCGCCATCCTGTCGGACCCTATAAAGCGTTCGGTCGTCCGTACCTGATGCAACCGCGGACCGCACCGACCCAGCGCCGTCGGATAATTCCTGATTCGACCAAGAAACTGTCGATTGCTGGGATGCTGCGAAAAAACTGTGCTAACTCGGATAGCACGTCCGTCACTGAGGCCTGTGGAGAAGCGGTCCTACGATGCATTGCCGCTGGAAGCTCCGTGATCGTTACCCCGTGCATACTACTAATATGCGAGCGAACGGAGTGTATAGGCCTCGTGTCCCTTGGCTACCGGATGGCGTGACCTGTTCGCCGTGGAATCACTGAATGACGAAACTGATCGGATACTCGAGGTCACGTAGCCAATGTGCGGTCGTGTGCACTGCTGTGAGGATGAGGAAGCATTATCGACAGTCTCTCGGACTGTCAATATAACGGAGCATCCCGAGTGACGGACATATGCTCCGAATGTAAAATATCTGAACCACAACATGCGGTCCCCTATGTTGTTGGACGAGAGAGGGACCTCTCTCGCTCACAGCCCAGACGGACCTGGACAAGCCAGGAACCGGACTAACAGGCTTCCTCCGATCTGTCCTCAATCCGCCGTCACTGGGTGAATACTAAAGTAATTATAGTGCTCGCATCACCCAAATCTCCTTCCTAGACCGCAACGGACGAACCCGGCAGCCGAACCATTCGATGAATGTACGCTACACCGGATGAGCTAGCGAATGTCACTCCGTCGATCCTACAAGGGACCTCTTAGGTGATAGACATATTCCATGAGCACTTATTGCCGCTAGCTCTTCATTAACTATGACGACAGAGGCACACTTTTGAAAGACATCTCCGTAACTTTGCGAACAAGAAACCATAAATGCTTGGTAATAGCAAGTATATAATAATAAATATATAGCGTCGTTCAATAATTCGAAAGTTTGTGTGACATTATTGGACTATGTCGGAACTGAGGGACGATGTCCCTGAACCGAACCAAAAATTTCTAAGTCCACCGACGCTATCAGTTTCTAATAAGCATCGCAGCATTCTGATCCGACGAAAGAACCTGTAGAAGATCAAGTCAGATGACATACACAACAGCATATGTTGTTCCGAAAGGGAAAGCTCGAAATCCTCCGAATCCCTTTCGGTACCCCCGTCGGACGTCCGTACCCGCTTCCGCGGAGCGTCCCGACCCAGCATCGTCGGATAAAACATTATGCGACAGATTCAGTTGTTGCTGGGATACTGCGATAAGCTGTGCTATTTAGGATAGCACATCCGTCCCCGAGGCCTGTGCAGTAGCGGTCTTACGATGCATTGCCGCCGGAAGCTCCGTGTACGTTGACTCCCACACACTTTCCTATGCGAACGTCCGGAGTCTGCAGGCCTCGTGTCCCTGGCTACCAGATGGTGTGACCTGGTCGCCGATGATTCTCTGACTGGCGAAGCTGACTGGATATCCGAGGTCACGTAGCCAAGAGCGGTCGTGAGCGCTACCATGAGAATGAGGAAGCCTTATTGACAGTCTCTCCGGACTGACTATATGTCGGAGCGTCCCGAGCGGCGGACGTATGCTCCGAA
The DNA here is from genome assembly GCA_031216915.1 of Pictodentalium vernedei. Lineage (NCBI taxonomy): Eukaryota > Metazoa > Mollusca > Scaphopoda > Dentaliida > Dentaliidae > Pictodentalium > Pictodentalium vernedei. The sequence continues at coordinate 710,801,225 of CM062297.1, forward strand.
TGCGAAACATTTTGTACCACAACATCTGGGGCCAGATGTTGTTGTACGAGAGAGGGGCCTCTCTCGCTCGCCGTCCGGATGGACCAGAACGAGCTATGAACCGGACTAAAAGGCTTCCTCCGTTCTCCCTCTAATCCGCCGTCACTGGGTGTGCATTAGGTTGATTTATAGTGCTCGCATCACCCCAAAACTCCTTCTAGACCGCAACGGACGAACCCGGCTGTCGAACCATTCGATGAATGGACGCTACACCGGGCGAGCTGGCAGACGTCAAAGGCCGTCGAACCTACTAGGGTCCTCTTAGGCAATTGGCGTATTTACATGAGCACTTTTCCGCTAGCCCTTCATTAATTGTGACGACGGAGGCACACTGTTGGAAGACATCACAGATACATCACCCTAATCTTGATCGTCTGAAATAGAAATTGATAAAGTAGAGTGACCCTGCGGGGAAAGGACCGGAATGTCCAATTCCCCACTAACATACCGTGACATACGCTTCCCATGTTGTCATCGAAATCATCAGATACAGAACAGGAGTTAATGTGAGTACACTGACTACATATAGAAGATTATAAAAGTCAGAGGAAGACTTCCTCTTATTACAATTGATCAAAATCCTTTCAATGTGAAAAGAAAACAAAGTCCTGGTACTCGAACCAACCCCTGACAATCAAAATACATAATAATAATATGATCCATTAACATAGAAAAAATAATTGAAATCAAAATATTTTGAAAAAATATTTTTTTCAGAACAGCCCAAGTTTCTGAAAAGTAACGTTGTGCCCCAATGGATCCCAAGCCTAAGTGTGGACAAAAAATTTAAAAATATTTTAAACAATTTATGCAACACTTACGAACAATAATAATATATCTAGTTATGATTAAATTAACATCAAGATATTATTTTCAAGAAATCCCCCCCTCACACAGAGGGCTGTTGTAAATGTAAACAATGAGTGTAAAAACACTAAAATAAGACTCCAGGCACCCAGGCCCGAAATCAGTTACCAAAAATACACTATCTGATGCAAAACAGAGACTTCCAGGGAAGAAACTGCAGAACATCAGATGGTAGATGCAGAACACAACGCCTAACCACCCATAGGTGAAGACGTAAACATGGGGAAAAGAACAGAATTCATTCTGTTATTCAGCTAAAAATCCCAAGAAATTTTAGTAATAATAATTACAGAAACTATGCCAAAAGCATGGGAGAATAACAAGAGGGGACTTAAAGGAAAGGTAGAGAGGAAAACACTGAAAAATGAGTGTAACTAAATAACAAGAATGACAACAAAATGGCTGCTGCCTCGAAAATAGGTAACTTAACATAATTTCATTAAAAAATTTTAAGTTACAGCCCTGATAATATTCTGTCACACATTTTTCCTCTCCTCCTTCTATATCCTCCTTAGAATCACCATTTCACTAATATTTATGTGTCTGGCATCATTTAAACTGAGATTTACAATCACAAAGATCAGTCAGATGTTAACTGATGAAGGGCCAAACTAAGAATGAATAATGGCGCCAATTTCGGAACGTCCTTGACACTACGCATGCGCAGTAGAGGTGAAGTGTGGAGGGCCATTCAGGACATGTTTTCTTTGGTTTTAGATGCAAATTTTGGGGATTGGGGGGCAAAATTTGTGTTTGGCCCTATATTTTAAGAGTTAGCACCAGCTATGTCTGGGTCATTGGTACAGTATAAAAATACATGTTTTTCTGAGAAATTAACCTTACCAAGATTTTCAACAGGTGATTTGAAGGAAACTCTGCTTTTATTTGTCAGATGAGAGACCTCTGTCATGAATGTTTCACCCTCAGGTTTTAGTTTCTCTTCATCTGTATCCTCAATAGTTTCATGGTTACCACGTTCAGAATCCTCTCTATCAGCAGATGGACTTAATGCCATCAGATCTCTCTCAGCCTCAGATTTGACAAATGTCAGAGGTTTTTTCTCCTCATCTGAGTCCACTTGATGTATACCCACCCCTACGAAATATAAAAAGAAATAATAGTCATCCTCTTTAACTTAAAATATGATTATACTGAATTATTCTTGTTTCAGCAAATGATTGATGCTGTGTAAATCCATATGACAATTTTTATGACTATACTTTTATATGTGAGGTGAATAACATCAGATTATCTCAGCATATTGATTAAACTTGCCTTGTGTTGTACACATAATAACACTTGTAAGAAATTGAGAGAATTTCTGCAAGAAGCATTTGGACATCAATGTTCACTGTGCAGGCTTGAATAACTTTACTGAGTTTTTGATCAACTCAGTTCAATAAGGTGTCGTATGCACCATTTTAGAAACAGAATTTGAAAAAAAAAAAAATCAACAATAGAATGTCTTGTCAGTAGTGAAGACCACATAATAATAGCATGTCTCATCAATACAGTGAAGCCTTGTTAAATGAATATAATTTCCAAAAACCAAACCATTTACCATACCTTCAGTACAAATCTGACCGATTAATTATATAGGTTATAGAGTAAATTCCTGTTAATTGAATAAAATATCAAGAAATTTCCCTTACAATCACCTAATCCCTCTTGTTTTTAGATCTGTTTGGCTAAAGTGAATCCAATACAGGCGTTTAATTTATTGTCTCATTTGACAGAGCCCCAGGTGCTGTAAGAAGATATAATAAAATAAATGCTCAGTTTATCTCTAGAATACAGGAAAGAGGCCATATCACTGTTAATTGAATACTCCTGTTAACTGAATAATTTTCACTGGCAACCATCAGGGTTGTACTGTAATATGAAGAGACCGGCTAGTCTTCTGAAACTGTCTTTCATTAACTTCTGAAAAAAGGTTTCCAATGAAAAGGGCGCTTAAAAGAAGTAAATCCCTATTACTACATTAGCTGGTGTACAAAAATCACACCTGTGGATAAGTCACATCTCAACTTTTCAGCTCAATTTACCTGTAATTATATAAGTCGCAGTGACATTAAACCAATGACCTCTTTGAGTACTCTCAGTTACACAAGTCTACTCATGGGTGCAAATTGGAAGTTGGAAATTACAGAGTGTCAAAATTAAAGAATTAATACTTTGACACATTTGTGTGCGTATCTCATGTTTTCATGTATCGGCAACTTGAATAAATTACTCACAAAACCAGTAAAACAAGTATACACCCCTGAGACAATAAAAAAAATTAGGAAGTAGAAGGACTTTTCTTTCAAGTACTAGAATTCTCAGTGATATGCAAAAATCAAATTCAAGCACTATTCAAGCACTTTGCAAGAACTCTCACCAGACTATTATAATGTTTGTACAAACCTACCACACCATGAATAACCTGAAGAATTTTAGTCACAAGGACCTGATTACCAGTTACAATTTTTTTAACACAGCCTGAAGAACTAGTCAATGGTACCACATTCTGGTTCACTGCACAAGGCACCAAATCTATTGAAGTACCATTTGAAATTCTTTCAGTTCCATCCTTTTTGGTTAATATATGCATCAAACAAACCCATCAATCCATATGAAAGTTTTTGTCTTGTTCATTTTCAGATACAAACTCAGCATTTTTAACCTACTGTGGCAATGTTGAAGTCTTTGAGACAAGCGATGCAGAAAGCTTTGCATTTTTCCTTTGCAACTGATAACCACAGATAAGGTTTTTTATTCAAACGTGATTTGAAAATACAACTGCCTGCAGGCATGTTTTTTAATCTTTCTGAATAAAAAAACCCAGCTCAGAACATTGTTTTAATGTTCACTGAGTGTTCAAAACAAAACTCAAAATTTATTTTACACAAAATCTTCTTATTATATAAAAAAAAAATTATAAAGTAACATCATGGGATTTCTGGAAACTAGCTCTCTAGTTATAGATAGAAATCAAAGAAAACAATTTTGTAACATCGCATATATATGAAACAAACTGAATTCAAGTACTATTTAAGGAAAATGATGGGAAATCAAGTATTTTTCAAGGATAGAACAGGTTTAAGCACTATTCAAGGAAGGGGCCTGAATTCAAAGACTTTTCATTTGAGTGAGAGCCCTGAGCACTTTCCAGGAGCTGTGCCCCCAATTGTGTAATCACCACTGACGTTTGCACACATACCAATCACCAAATCTCATGAGATTCTGTTCAAAACCAATAATATCTACACAAGACACTGATCTCTGGGAAGCTCTCTAACAGAGAGTTTCATGAGAATCAATGTCAGGAGAAAATATTACTCCAGTGGAAAAAATATACACGTGAAAAAATATCACTGTTTATAACTAAACATATTAACCAAAATGAACCAAGCAATTATTTAAATGTCCTTTTTAAAGACTTCCTCCTCATTTTTTTTTTAAATTAAGTGCAATTTTCCAGTACTTTCACAGGCCTGGACTTTTAATTTCAAAGTTCAAGCACTTTTAATTAACCCTTTTCCCAATGCACATTTGTTATTTTAATTTTTTCTTTCTTTATCTTTTCAAAATATTTCAACAAAACCATAGCATGTGACCCTTCAGTCGAATGAACTCATTGAGCCCATTCCAATGAGGGGTCACATGATATGGACTGGTTGAAATTTTGTGAAAACAATTTTTTTTCCACTTTTCAATTTATAAATTACTCAGGTGGAAGTGGTCGGTTCGTTAGGTAACGGGTTAGGTTCTTTTAAGGACTCATTCAAACCCTTTAATAGGGTTTATTTCAATCAATACAAACTGTTCTGCTTAGAAGTATAGAATTAGTGCAAACTGGTCCATATATTACCTTCATCATAAGTCTTTTGATGTGAAATTTCTGTGTCATCAATTATTCCTTTCTCCCTAACTGACTCAGATACCCCTGCATAGGATCTTGTTTTTGCTCTATCAGAGACCACATCACTTTCAGTTGAAACAATAGTCTTAGATAACGTGTCATACTCCGAAACTTCAGGAACATCACTCAATTTTTCTATGTTTTCAGGCCTCTCCTCATGATCTGAAAACTCATTTGTTTCCAACCTCTGGTTAACTGGGCCACTTTGATCTGATTCGCTAGCTGATAAGTCTCTCCTATATCTTGTAATGAATGGACCACCTTCATCATCTGATGATGAACTGTCCATTAGTCCGGGCCCACGTCTATGTGGAGACATCATAGGATAGCCACTGCTAGTAAAACTGTCTGATGTAGATCTGCCAGTACCTGCAGGATGTGATTTTAATAAGGCAAGACTTATTGGCTCCCCAGATGAACTTCTTGTTGAAAGATTACTGTATCTTCCAGCTCTATGTCTTACTTTATTTCTTTCAGTTTTCTGTTCAGTGTACTCATCATCACTGCTGTAAGACTCTGAGGACTGACCTATCTTCTTGGGCATTTTGGATAGCTGTCTTGGGGTTGGTTGACCCTAAAAACAAGTCAGGAAGATTTCCATTAGAAGCGAATATTGAACAGAATCTCACAGCTTTTCAAGCTATACATATTATACCTTTTGACAACCAAAAATATTGTCAGTCTCCACTCAAGTATTGTATACAATGACAACTCCTCTGTTAGAGCAAATCAACCAAAATGCAGAATATTACAGAATGGAATCAAAGTCATTTCAAAAGAAAAGCCTCTTTGAACTTACCAAGACTTCAAGAGGAGGCACTTGGTAGGATTTTGAGAACATCTCAATGATACCAAACTTTTTGAATTGGCGTGAATCAAATCAAACTGAATCGAATCATCATGATGATTTGGAATTGACTTGAATTTTGAGGTGTTGCAAAGCCCTAGCTGCAAGTCTGTACATTATTAGGAATATGCTGAAAACCAATGTTCAGGCTCTAACTAACAGGAGTATAGGACAGCTCTTGCAAAAAAAAACTAGAATTACTGTGAGCACTGCTCACTCAAGATACCACCCACTCCAACCAAGAAACATTTCACAACAGTAAAAAAGTATTTAATATACACAGCACATCTGTATGTTCTCCGAAAACATGAGAGCAATTTTCAATATGAGAAAGGGTAAATATTACAAAGAGCATGCAAGATGAAAAAATAAAAATACCTGAAAGCAGAATAGAAGGTGCACATCTATAATGTATATAAAAGAATGTCTGAGAGTTTCAATGAAATTCGCCCACTGGTATAAGAGGAGTAGCGGATAGCAGGAGTGTACCCCCCTAAAGCATCACAACAATTTGGCTAAGTTCATTTCGCCCTTTGGGAAAGAGTAAAAAATAAAAATACCTGAAAGCAAAATAGGAGGTGCACATCTATAATGTATAGAAAAGAATGCCTGTAAGTTTCAATGAAATCCACCCACTGGTTTAAGAGGAGTAGCGGATAGCAGATGTGTACCCCCAAAGCGTCACGGACGTACGGACGTACGGAAGTACGGAAGTACGTAAGTACGGAAGTACGGACACCATGAATGCTATATACCGCCCACTTTTCAAGTGGGTGGTATAAAAATTCTTCAATAAGACATTTTACAAAAATCTTGTTTCTCAGGAAACACCATCATCATTAAAATTTTGCAAAAAAAACCCAAACCCTCTCTCATCTCCAAAATTATGGAAATTGTTTTTTTGCCTATTTTATTTTTACATTTCACACTGTTTTAAGACACTGAAGAAAAAAGTCTTCCTCCCTGACTTGCTCATAATGTTTATTTCTAAATATCATTGGCTAGATATGATCTTTAGTAAATGGATCATTCTTTATTCATTTACTTTATATTTTCCTCACTAAACATAGGATTTGAGTTAAAAAAAAAAGTTAAAAAATTTATAGTAATTTATATATTTTTTATACTTACCAATGACCCAGACATAGCTGGTGCTAACTCTTAAAAATCTAGGGCCAAACACAAATTTTGCCCCCCCAATCCCCAAAATTTGCATCTAAAACCAAAAGAAATCATGTCCTAAAGGACCTCCATACTTTGCCCCTACTGCACATGCGCAGTGTCAAGGACGTTCCGAAATTGGCGCCAATCAGTGCCTGGTCAGCACTATGTACTCAGCGGGGAGGTATGAGTTCCCAACTCCTGGGAGGTCCATCCCCGTCTGGGTCATTGGTAAGTATAAAAAATATATAAATTACTATAAATTTTTTAACATTTTTATACTGTACCAATGACCCAGACATAGCTGAATAGTAAAAAGGCTGGAGGGCCTAGGACATGGAGGAAAATCCAATAAGCTCAACTATATAATATAGAGTGAACCCCTCAAGGAGAAAAGGAGTATTAGGCTTTACATGTATCTTTCTTATTTTATGATAAATTAGAAAGATACAATACCCTTCATAATTGAGCACAATAACATTCATGTTCTCTATTAACATCCAGTATAACCCATTATACTAATTATTTTTAAAGTAAGCCAATAAATAAAGTTAGTCCAGAGAATTGAGACTCTTTATATTCTTTAAAAGTGTCCGAGGATTGTATATTAACGCCCGTTTGACACTTGACATATACAAATGCTTCACACCGAGCTACACTTTAAAAATATGACATGAATGAATTTTTAACATTAATATTACACTTTAAAACCATCCCGGAAACGACTCAGAATTACTGACTCCGGAGGAGGAATTCCCTTGCTTTTCACTACAAAGCAGGTGACCTAAGGGAACACCCTCCCCCCCCCTCCCCTTGCCCTGGGTCAAATAGCCCAGAGCAAAGAGGGCAGCAGGACGGAGTCACTGCCGGAACAGAAAGCCTGCATAACTATAGTTGCAACTGTTTAGTGGACGACATTCTGAGCAACAGATAACAGACCTAAACAATGCAGGTCTCCAGAAATGGACTCAATATTTCTGAGATAAAAATTTGTGAATGTGGATGGCTGAGACCAATAAGCAGCCTTCATTAAATCTGTAATAGCCACACTATTTGTGTAAGCCCAAGATGTAGAAAGAGCTCTTACTTCATGAGCCGAAATCTTAAGCACAGACTGCTGGGAAGAAGATAAATTTTCATAAGCAGTACGGATAGTTAATTGAATCCATCTAGCAATAGAATGGACCGAAATGTCCTTTCTATTAGGCATCAGAGACAGAAAGAAACGTTTTCTTCCCTTTCTGATAAACTGAGATCTCTGTTTATAAATGCGTAAAGCTCTAACAGGACAGAGTAAAGGCCTACGCCCGTGTGAAGACGGAAGAGCCTTTATAACAATAGGTTCCGGATATTTATTAGGAGCCTGATTCTTAGCTAAAAATCCAACATTAGTAGTGAAGGTGATAGTGTTCCCGACACTATGATCGTGAGAATCGTCCACCGATAGTGCATGAAGCTCACTGACTCTTCTAGCAGAAGAGAAAGCTAAGAGAAAAGCTGTCTTATAAGACAAGAATTTGAAATCTACTGTCCCAAGAGGCTCAAATGGCTTATCCTTTAGTTTAAGAAGAACCCAAGCTAAATTCCACTTAGGAATTAATCTAAGAGTTCTGGGTCTATTTATCGAGAAGTTTCTAACTAACTTAGATAAAGAGACATTAGATCCAATTTGTAAACTATCGTGGTGTGCATAGGTATCAGATAACATAGACCTATAACCCTTAATAGTAACAGGCTGCAGTTTGATTTCGTCAAACAAGTATACTAGAAAGTTTGCAATGTCTGGTATGGAGGGATCAAAAATATCAACAGAATGATCCCTACACCAACGACGAAAAACCTTCCACTTAGCCGCATAGTTTAGCGAAGAGGAGGTCCTCCTACAGTTAGAAATCGCGTCCACTGCTCGTCCTGTAAAGTGCTTGCCATGCAAGAAGGACCGCACAACGGAAAAACGTGAAGGTTGAGACCTTGCGGGTTGTGATGAAGTTGACGCGGTTTCCCCTGCGAAAGCAGATCCTCCCGTGGAGGAAGCTTTCGCGGTAGGTCCCACAACAGACACCTGAGTAGATTTATCCACGGTCTCTGTGGAGACAGAGATGCTACCAACAGAATCTTGCATTGAGATTGTTTTATCTTTAGCAATACTTGCTGAATCAACGGCGCTGGAGGATACGCATATCCTATCATTCCGTCCCATGAGATCGATAGAGCGTCTACTGCAAATGCTCTTGGATCCGGGCACGGTGACACATACGTCTGCAACTGATTGTTGAGATGCGTCGCAAATAAGTCTATCATTGGCCGTTCCCACTGGTAGCAAATCTGATTGAATACTTGTTTGTTGAGAGTCCACTCCGACGACAACAAGCGACCCTTCCGTGAAAGGGAGTCTGCTAGTACATTCAGACGACCCGGTATATGACGGACCGAAAGTAGAACTTGATGTTCTAGAGCAAACAGAAGGATTCTCTCCGTTAGATTGAATAACGGAACGGAATGAGTGCCTCCCTGGTTCCGTATATACGCCACTACTGTCATATTGTCGGACAGGATTTGGACATGAGCTTTGTGAATAATGTCCATCCAGTGACGTAACGCAAGCCAGATTGACATCATTTCCTTGATGTTTATGTGCTTGCTTAGGAACTGTGGATCCCAAAGACCCTGGCATCTCGAATCTGTTGGGATCAATGATGCACCCCAACCTGTTTGACTGGCATCCGTCATAATGGTAAAACTCGGATCCGGCAACTGCAGCGGAACTCCCTGAGTTAACCACTGAATGTTTGCCCAAGTCTGAATCTCTTGTTTCACTTGATCTGACAAGAGAACGTCTATGTCGAGCGAATGAATCTTCACACTCCAATTCTGAGTTAAGAAAATTTGGAGAGGACGAGTGCGTAACCGCCCCATCGGAATGAGATCCGCGGCGGCTCCGCACAGACCTATCAGTCTCATGAACTCCCTCGCTGTGACTTTGTCTGCATGAAGACAATAGCGAGCGTAACAACTGACTAATTTCGCTCTGGTTAACGGCAGACGAACGAGATTGTTGTGCGTCTCGAAGCTCATTCCCAGATGAGTGAATGACTTGGACGGCACCAGATCCGACTTCTCCTCGTTTATAACAAAACCGAGACGTCGGAGCAATAGAAGCAGATTCTGCACATTGTTCTGAAGCGTTAACTCATTGCCGTACCTCTGAAGAATGTCGTCCAGGTAGGCCGACGTTACCGCAGACGAATGAGCTCGGAAATACATCATTACCGAGTTCATTACCCGAGTGAAAGCCCAGGGAGCTAGGTTCAATCCGAAGCACATCGCCCGGAATTGATACACCACTCCTAGGACTGTGAAGTGTAGATACTTTCTGAATGTCGGATGTACCATGACATGAAAGTACGCATCTTTGAAATCTATGCTTGTAGCATAATCGTTCACCTGAATACTCGCTCTGACCGACCGAATCGTCTCCATATAGAATTTCGGAGCGACGATCAGCTTGTTTATCCAGATCAAATCTATGACTGGACGGAACGAGCCGTTTGGTTTCAGAACCAGAAAGAGATGGCTGTAGAATCCCGGTGTTTCCTGGTCTTCTACAACCTCTACCGCGTTCTTCATTAAAAGAGACTGCACCTCCGATAACAGAGCGTCTCTTTTCTGCGGATTTGACGGAAGTTGAGTCCATTTTGGACTTCGAGTTAAAGGAGGCTTTCGTTTGAAGGATATTCTTAGACCTTCCGAAATCACCCCTCTCACCCAAGGGTCGTCCGTAATCGACGCCCACTCTTCTGAAAAACTTGACAACCTTCCGCCAACCGGAACACGATAGAGGTTGAAGCCATCACCTCCTGGACCTGCGAGGCCTGCGGGAGGAGAAACCACGTCCCCCACGACCCGCACCTCGTCCCGTCGACCTCGGGGCGTCCGACCGCTTGTCCCGGCCCAAAGGACGTCCCGCACGTGAGTCGCTGCCTTGACGGTCTCTTGAATAAGACCAAGAGGATGCACTGAAACCTCTATAGGAACCTTTCTTGGGCGCATTAGTCCCAGAAGTGCCTGCCTTATTCTTATCTGCCGTATCCGAGTTTTTGGAAGCGGATTTAAACAGCAGAGAATCTGAAGCTTTCTTAGTAATTTTATCGTAGATTGCAGAAAGCTTGCCATTGAATAGAAGTTCTCCGGAGACCGAAGCGACTCTGAGAGAGTTCTTCACCTTACTATCCACGCGTGTGGATGTAGCTAGGGCTGCGTCACGTCTAACCAACTCCAGGTTTGCCACTGAGAGGGCGGAGTTATACGTGGAATAAGCCACTGCCCTTGAAAGAAGTCTTAAAGAGGATTGTATATCCTGGAATTCTTTCCCTTGAAGATGCAGTGATAACGCCTTTGTAAGGTGGTCTGCGTAAGATAAAGCATTTAAACTGGCCCTGTTAGACGTGATTGTCGTATCCAACACCGCGGTTGGAATGGACATAGACGACGGTAATGACAATTCTAAGTCTTCCGCCTCGTCGTCAAGTCGCAGAGGAACTCTCGGAATACCCTGTCCTGCCGTATCGAATTTATTCCTTGCATTAATGAAAGGCAGGTTAAGAGCATTGGAGGACAAGAAACCAGCTTTGCCTGTTTTGGAAGCAAGCTTAAATATAGCGTCGTTCAATAAATCAAATGTTCTTGTGACATTATTGGACTGAGACGGAAACTCAGGGACGATGTCTCTGAACCGCTCGAAAAATTCAGTGTCCAATGACGCTATCAGCCTCTTGTCCAGTACCGCAGCAGTCTGGCCCCACGGAACAACCTGAGGAAGGAAGTGCCGGATGAAATCCACGGCAGCTTTATGTTGTTCCGAAAGGGATAGCTCCAAGTCATCCGTATCCCTTTCACCATCCGGTCGGACCTCATGATGCTCCCGGTCGTCTGCACCCGATGCTTCGGCGGAGCGTACATAACCCAGCGCCGTCGGATAATTCCCGATCCGACACCGATTCTGTCGATTGCTGGGATGCTGCGATAATTTGTGCCATCTGAGCAAGCACGTTCGTCATCGAGGCCTGCGGAGTAGCGGTCTTTCACTTAGCCGCGGGAAGCTCCGCATCAACTGACTCCCGCATACTCTTCCTATGCGAACGTCCGGAGTCTACCGGCCTCGTGTCCCTGGCTACCGGATGGCATGACCTGGTCGCCGAAGAATCCCTTATCGGCGAAGCTGGTAGAATATCCGCGGTCACGTAGCCAAGGTGCGGTCGTGTGCGTTGGTGAGAGGATGAGGAAGCCTGAGCAGTCTCCGAGGACTGCCTATACAACGGAGCGTCCCGAGCGACGGACGTGTGCTCCGCTTGCGTCACATTTTGTACCACAACATCAGGTCCCTGATGTTGTACGAGAGAGGGGCCTCTCTCGCTCGCGGCCCGGCTGGACCTGGACGAGCTAGGAACCGGACTAGAAGGCTTCCTCCGATCTCTCCTATCATCCGCCGTCACTGGGTGTGCACCTTGTATGTTTATAGTGCTCGCATCACCCAACATTTCCTCCTGGACCGCAACGGACGAACCCGGTTGCCGAACCATTCGGTGAATGGACGCTACACAGGGCGAGCTAGCGGACGACAGCGTCGTCGATCCTACTCGGGACCTCTTAGGCAACTGTCGTTTTTCCATGAGCACTTTTGCCGCTAGCTTTGCATTCAATTGTGACGACGGAAGCGCACTCTTGGAAGAAAACATGGAAACATCACCCTGTTCTTGTTCCTCTGAAATAAAAACTGCGGAGAAAGGACCGCTATAGCCCTTTCTCCACTAACAACATACCGTGACACACGTTTCCAATGTTTGTCATCCCAATATTGACATATTGAACAGGAGTTAGTGCGAGTACACTGACTACAATTAATACAATGATCATGAAAGTCAGAGGAAGATTTCTTCCTATTACAATTTGAACAATGTCCTTTCATTGTGAAAAGACAACAAGTCCTAGTACTCGCACAAACCCCTAAACACAAAGATACATAATAACATGATCCATTAACATTGAAAAAAGCAATTGAAATTCAAAATAATTTTTGAAAAATATTTTTTCAGTGAAGCCCAAGTTTCTGAAAAGTAACGTTGAGCCCCAATGGATCCCAAGGGTAAGTGCGGTCAAAAATTTTAAAATTATTTTAAATAATTAATGCAACACTTACGGATAATAATAATGTATCTAAAAATGAGTAAACTACTCCAAAGGCAAAAAGCACCCCTCAAAAGAGACTGCTGCCAATGTAAACAAGAAGTGTATAAACACCAGAAAACATGACTCCAGGCACTGACAATACTGGCCCGAAATCAGTTATCAACAATACACACTATCTGATGCAAAACAGAGACTTCCAGAGAAGAATCTGCAGAACATCAGATGGTAGATGCAGAACACAACGTCCATGGGTGAGAACGTAAACATGGGGAAAATAACAGAATTCATTCTGTAACCAAGCTAATTCTCCCAAGAAATTTTAGTAGTAATCTTACTCAAAAATATGCCAAAAGCATGGGAGAATAGCAAGGGGGGACTTACAGGATAAGGAGAGAGGAAACACTGAATAAGCAGTGCAACTTCAAAGCAAGAATGACAACAACAGGCCCCATGCCTCGAAAATAGGCAACTTAACATAATTTCATTACAAAATTTTAAGTTACAGCCCTGAATATTTTCTGTCACTCCTTTTTCCTCTCCTCCTTCTCTATCCTCCTTAGAATCACCATTTCTCCAATATTTATGTGTCTGGCATCATTTAAACTGAGATTTACAAGCACAAAGATCAGTGAGATGTTAACTGATGAAGGGCCAAACAAAGAATGATGATTGGCGCCAATTTCGGAACGTCCTTGACACTGCGCATGCGCAGTAGGGGCAAAGTATGGAGGTCCTTTAGGGCATGATTTCTTTTGGTTTTAGATGCAAATTTTGGGGATTGGGGGGCAAAATTTGTGTTTGGCCCTGGATTTTTAAGAGTTAGCACCAGCTATGTCTGGGTCATTGGTACAGTATAAAAATATATTATTTCTTAAAATTTACTGCTGAAGTATTCCTATTGGCCTTGTGATATAATAGTTTTTATTACCAAAATGTAGTCTGAAATGAAGACAATTATTGCTGTGATATTTTCATACATTAAAAATGAGAGATTGTTAAATCACTAGTCTTAACTAATTATCACTGCTCAAGTAAAATCAAACCGTAATGAATATTATAAGTGAAAGAAAAGTGAAAGGTGTAAAAAGACGTTAAGAAGGAGGTAAATGAGTATAAACTGAGGAAGTAATGTACATATTAAAACAGATCTCAAGTCAGAGAATTTCCAAATAAACCTTTAACATCTGTGTGAATTTTGATAATGACACCTCTTCCAAAAGTGTATGTATCACAGGTGAGACAGAATATGAGATGCTTGAACACAACACATGTATTGTTAAAAAACCCTCAAATATTTCAATACACAAAGCTAAACCAATTCTAAAAATTGATAAGAAAAAAGTTTTAAAAAACTACAAAAAAAAAAATTCTATATACTATTCACCCTCAAACGTATTTTTCCACAGAGTAATCCCATCCTGTCCTCGAGCCAAACAACCCGCTTCCTTGCAGCATTAATATCTCCTTCTCCTGCATAAAGAGCATCATCTAGATCTTCTCGAGCAAATGCTAACTCAGTATTAACTTTATGAAGGACCTGTAACAAATATTTCTACTTAAATATCTTGAATAAATCTATCAATCCTCCACACACTGACGTCGAAATATCAAAATTTCAAGTTGCAATTTTTTTCATAATGCAATTAGGATTTTAACCAATTCAATCTTATTTGACAGAGCTCATGCACAGCACAAGAACGCAAAACCATGACCACAATTCATAAAAAATCATCTCACAGATGCAGTCTAATTGTCAAAATATATGCGAACAAGTCAATAAACGAAGGAAAATTGTAAGATCAGTTGGTTATTACCACCAAGTGGGTTTCCAAAATGGTGCATTGAAGTTTTGACCTCACCTCTGGGTCATGTATTGACTCATCCTAATGGACTTGTCAATATATGCCAAGTAATAACCTACATATTATAATATTAGAACGTTTCTTTTCATGTTCTATCGGTCGATAGTACCTGAGTTTGTGTGATTTCTGAAATAAAACTTGAAGCAGCAAATAGTACCTGAGTTTGTGTGATTTCTGAAATAAAACCTGAAGCAGCTTCAGGTTTTATTTCAGAAATCACACAAACTCAGGTACTATCGACCGACAGAACATGAAAAGAAACGTTCTAATTATTTTATTATGCCAAACAAAAAATAGCTTTCATTGCTAAGCGTTAACTGCAACATGCCATCAATCTTGTAACAATGCAGTCAAATCCAGAAACATACTTTTATTGACGTCATTTCGAACGAATGACGTCTCCTTAGGAGTTTCCAGATCACCAAATTCGAAAATGACTTGTTACAATCGCCATCGCCTTGGGAGTTTCTATATTACCAAATGCCAATGTTTACAACTGCATCATGCTGTTCATGTTATAATTCATTATTAATGCTTGTGTGATAAGTGGTATAAATTAATGGAATATAAATTCATGTTTCTTGGAAGACGACAGTTGTTAGAATTAAGTGGAGTGAAACAATTTATTTTGAACTTCAGGCAGAGTGAGGTTGGGGAATACTAAACTTGTGGAAATATAAATGATTTAAGTCATAACTCATATTCAGGATTCACTGAAGTGGTGAACAACGCGTGAGTTTTTAATATTTCTGATTCTTTTGAATTCATTGTTTGCAGTTAAAATTGAAAACACACCCACTGAAGATGACATATTTGTTGGTAAGTTTGTGTCTATCAGTGACGAAAAAAGTTAAACGGACACAGCACCAGCATTTGGTGTTGAGAAATTGCGTGCGTAATCGACGCTGATCAATGGAAATGGAGCTTACATTTTCTTTGTTCTCATGTCTCCAGGGAAGAACGTTCCAATTGTACCCGTGTTTTGCCCCAAAACTCCACTACTATGACTTTTAGAAGGTGTCAAATTAACCAATCACAGCTGATATTACAAACATGAGGCATAATAAATATCAATAAGGGACTTTCTTTGATTTACCTTTCTTCTGTTTAGTTGATAAGATGCTGCTATGGGACATACCATCACATAAACATCTTGTAATGCACTAGCATGAGTAAAAGTTGACACTTAACTCTTAACCCAATGAGTATTTTCAAGATACTTTTCATCCCATCTAGTCATGGCTGCTCTAAAGCACAATGACTCAATTTCATGAAAAATTCATTCAAATTTTACTCATGAAGTCATTTGTGAAAGAGTTCATTCAGTTTATCAGTGGAACTGTGGAAATGTACCAAAATTGTACTTATTTACTGGGAAAGTAACAAGAGAAATTCTGTTCTGGACAGGAATATCTGCCAGCAGCAAGCAAGAAGTTAAAAATGTTTCATTTTTTGCCTAAAAAAAACATAGCTTTTGACCACTCACTGGACTAAGGTTGATAGGGTTATTCCAATGAGGGATCATATGCAATGTTTTGGAGGCAAAAGTTGAAAGAATATTGAAAATTAATGGAAATTTTGTGAACTGCCATTTAAGAACATTAAATTCCTGAAGTTCACAGCAGTAATGAATGCCCCAAATTACAGGAATGTTACCACAGGCCTGAAAAAAAGTCGCAAATTGTTGTTCAGATTACAGGGTGTTTACAATGATTTAAAAAAAACCCCATAACCTGCCAGCCGTTCCTGATGCATTTGATCAGTGATGGAACTTAAAAGTGATGATCACTTCACTGTTCCATTCCAACATTCTGTGAATCAAAATCGAAATATTTTTCTTGCTGATGTTGCCTTCAGAATGGGGCTGGACAGTATTGGGATAAAGAAAATTATTGTGGGTAGGCCTATTTCAAGAGAATTATTACGGTAACATACACAGTATTAGCATTTTCTTTACTTGGAGTCAGCCCTGACAGTGACATTTGGAGTAAGCTACAAAAATTGGGAAGGCTCATAAATAGCTTCAAGTGGCAATACATACCTGGCCCACATTTTTTAGAAACATTTTATGGCTCCGCCCCATCCCCTAAAAGTGCTTCCAATGACAAATACTTCTGACAAGTGTGAAGAAATCTATTCAGTTAATCATTTTAAATGGCTGGTTTCCATGTTTATTTTCAGGAATGTTGTGTGCGCTGTTGTCTCCCTTGATATGCCTGGTCACCTACTTTTTACCATTGTTAAAACAAGATATGGTAACAAAGCCATAATGAAAATCTCCAATGCTTGGTTATTGTGAATTAGCTCTCATCAAAAAATGAAAAAATTTAAAGTAATTTACATATTTTTTATACTTACCAATGGGCCAGACTTAGCTGGTGCTAACTCAAATTATCTAGGGCCAAACACAAATTTTGCCCCCCGATCCCCAAAATTTGCATGCAAAACCGAAAATTAGAAGTCCTATCTGGCCCTCCATACATTTACTCTCCACACATGCGCAGACGCCAGGAAGTCACCAAAACTGGTGCCAACATCATTCTTTGTAAAAAAGATTATAATATAATAATTCTGTGGGGAGGTATGAGTGCCCAGTACTGCCCAATCATAGGAGGGCCATTCCCGTCTGGGCCATTGGTAAGTATAAACTAGAGGGGTTATCAGTACCCCATGGCTCACCAGCAGGTGGCCAATGTAAAGGGGTGGCTGGAGTAAAAAAAAAAGTCCAAAACCTGCACACAAAAGTCCAAAATTAAAGTAAATAAGCAGCTAAAGGGTTAAATAATATAATAATAGCCCCAAGGAGCATGCTAACATGAAATAGGAACCATGGCAATATGCTACAAGGTTAGTCTCCGCTTTGAAGAAAAGAAAGACAAACCTCAAAGCCTGCACATAAAAGTAAAAAAAAGTATCACATTTGTTTCAAAGGGTTAAAATTGAGAAAAATACCCAGATAATGTCACAGTAACCACCATCGAAATATGCCAGTAAGGTGAAACTCTACCTGTGAAAAAATATCCTCTTGTGAGAAAAGAAAGAAAAATCTCAAAACCTGCACATAAAAGTCCAAAAAGTATCACATTTGTTTCAAAGGGTTAAAATTAAGAAAAATACCCTGAAAATGTTACAGTAACCACCATAATATGCCAGTGAGGTAAAACTCCACTTAAAAAAATATCAAAACCTGTACACAAAAGTCAAAAACCTGCACACAAAAGTCCAAAATTAAGGTAAATAAGCAGCTAAAGGGTTAAATAATATAATACTAGCTTCAAGAAGCATCCTAACATAAAATAGGAACCATGGCAATATGCTACAAGGTAAGTCGCCACTTGGAAGAAAAGAAAGACAAACCTCAAAAGCTGCACATAAAAGTAAAAAAAAAGTATCACATTTGTTTCAAAGGGTTAAAATTGAGAAAAATACCCTGCAAATGTCACAGTAACCACAATGGCAATATGCCAGTAAGGTGAAACTCTACTTGAAAAATATCCACTTGGAGGAAAAGAAAGACAAACCTCAAAACCTGCACATAAAAGTAAAAAAAGTATCACATTTGTTTCAAAGGGTTAAAATTGAGAGAAAAATACCCTGAAATGTTAAGGTAACCACCATGGCAATATGCTAGTAAGGTAAAACTCCACTCGAAGACAAAATTTTAAAACCTGTACACAAAAGTCAAAAACCTGCACAGAAAAGTCAAAAACCTGTACACAAAAGTCCAAAATTCAAGTAACTAAGCATGGAAAGGGTTGAATAAAATATTACTATCCCTGAAAAGCATGCTGACAAAAAAAAAAAAAAAGTAAAAAAAAAATAATCAAAACCTGCACACAAAAGTTCAAAAGTTCAAAATGAATGAATCCGGATGCCGACGATGCCGATATGAGGGCTATGCCATAGGCTCACACAACTATCGTTGGTGAGCCAAAAATATATAAATTACTTTAAATTTTTCCATATTTTTATACTGTATACCAATGGCCCAGACTTAGCTGAATCGTAAACAGGAGGAGGGCCTAGAACTTCCGAAATAGTTGATCAACCTAGATCAAATCCTTCAATCCATGATGAAGGAAATTAGAATAATTAGAATTTACATGTATGTCTCTTATACCATAATCGAGGAGACCTATCTTAATATGGATCCCAATTATGTAAATCCTAAATCTGAGCATGAAACCATGCTAATTAGGATGTAACAAGTTCACAATTTTTAAGACAAGTCTGGACTAAGCCCCAAAAATTAGGATGGCATATTTGAGAATGAGAGAAAATTGCCCATAAACCTATATATTTACACAAGTTTAGTACTCCCCGGCCATACAATAAGACTACAGCTGAATGCCGAATATAGTACGAATAAAACAGCTTCCTTCATATATACATACCTAATAAGCCAGAGAAGTGGAGAAAATGACCCCCACCCCTTTTTACAGGTCCTCCTAAATACCAGAACCCATCAGAACCGCACAGAACCCCCCAGAACCGCACAGAACCCTCCTCTAAATTACATTTGCGTAGTGTTTTACGATGAAATATGTTTATTTTATGCAATAATCGTTACAGGAAAGAAGAATAGAAGTAAATTCATTCTTATAGTTGCCTTTGTCTACGCGGTTCTGGAGGATTCTGGTATTTAGTATTTTTCTCCTAAATACCAGAACCCCCCAGAACCGCACAGAATTTGCTAAACCCACCCTTTAAATGACATTTGCATGCCGCTGTTGGGGAAAATATTCCATTTTCAGTGTCTTTTTAGCTTTCAAATTCATACATGGTCTGAATGTCAGACACTTCCCCCCTGTCCCCCCCCTCCCCCATGTTGGTCTTTTCTTGTCCTTGTAAGACTGACCTTGCACTCCCTTCCGGGCCGGGAGAGGAAGGGTTGCCCTAGGTCACAATCTTACAAAGATTTGGTCTTTCCACACCCCCCCCCCCCCCCCCCCCCGCCCCACCAATTTGTCCATTCCCGAACTCTTTTCCACACAGCTTTCTGTGCAGTAATTTAATGAAATAATGTTTAATCATTTAACCCTTCTAGAGTTTACATGCTGCAAACAAACATTGCAGACGTGGAGTTTTTTTCAAGAAAAAATGGAAAAAAAACATGGGGGAGGACTACTTTTTTTTTGGGGGGGGGGAGGTGACTACTATTCGTGTCATTGACCCACGGAAATCTCATTGTCAGTTTATTTCTGGGATTTCTGAATTCACAAGACTGGCACTTGATATATACCAAAAAATTTATACAAAATAACAAGAAGTGAAAAAAGAAATGCGTACAAATGTAAACACAACTTGCGGGAAACCTGTACATTTAAATATAAACACCACGCCTTTAAGTGACCACCTCACCAAGAAAGATGTTGACTGTAAAACGCTAAAACAGTGTGGAAATGGAATCTTTTCTTCAAAAACAATGTGTAAATGTAACTTAGAGGAGGTTCTAGGGAAAATCTGAGAGGTTCTGGGGGTTCTGGTATTTAGGAGAAAAATACTAAATTCCAGAACCCCCCAGAACCGCAGAGACAAAGGCAACTACAAGAATGAATTTACTTCTATTCTTCTTTCCTGTAACGATTATTGCATAAAATAAACATATTTCATCGTAAAACACTGCGCAAATGTAATTAAGAGGGGGGTTCTGGGGGTTCTGTGAGGTTCTGG
Organism: Pictodentalium vernedei; assembly: GCA_031216915.1. Taxonomy (NCBI): domain Eukaryota; kingdom Metazoa; phylum Mollusca; class Scaphopoda; order Dentaliida; family Dentaliidae; genus Pictodentalium; species Pictodentalium vernedei. Next base: position 710,821,764 of record CM062297.1, read on the forward strand.
TGGGTTCTGGTATTTAGGAGAACCACTTTTTTTGAACATGTCTTCGAAAGAAAGAAGAGAGAGCTCTGGAATCAATAAGCGGTACCAGAAAACAATATAAATAAATATCGATCAGGCACTCAGGAATTAATTCATGAATAATAAATGGTGCTTAATGCCACTTCACAAGCCAAGGCTATAGCGACGATTTTGGTAAATAATATTGTCCGCTACAAAATATGCACTACAGACGGCGTATACAGGTACATGTACGATGAAATCAGTGATATAAAATATAACATACACATATTAAAATGAGATACACTGAACAATCTCTGTTGAGAAAACACTTCAAAGATCATCCACAGGCGGTTTCTGTACAATAAAATCCAGTAAGAACACTCTCCAACCTGTACTATCTGATATCTACAACTATGAACACGTGAGAATATGTGATTTGAGAACCGACAAAATAGAGACCAGGATCTAGAAATGGAGGTAGGTATGATTAACAGGCTCCAACACGGACCACCCCCGAAATATATAATTTCAAGGTCCACAAAAGTGATAGCCTAATAAAATATTGCGCAAGTGCATTAAAATCCAGCATGTAATCATCTAAAAACCACTAACTGGTTATGTGGTCACCTATGAACTCAAATAGCAGCAATTATGATGATTTAATGAGCACTTGTATATCAGAAATCAGAAAATAAACACCGGAAACTGATGCAACAAAAACTGCGTATATGCCTATGAGGGTGCCATTCAACACAACCCCAAAAGCATAGTATGTATGTATAAAGATATATATACAAGACAGAGTGTGAGTGGGGGGAGGGGGGGGGGATTCAAAGTCATGTGGAAACCTCCTCACCCACATTATTTAATCATTGCTGGTCCAGACAGCAAAAATATAGGAACCCCAAAGGCTCCCTCACGTCTAACAGACTCCCTTATGCCACTATGGGCAGAGAATGACGTGAAGAACAAAACTTCCCCTGAAGAAGATGGTCCTCTCGTGGAGGAAGCTTCTGGCAAATGTTCAATAACAGGCACTTTAGAAAACTGATAGAAGGATATTGTGATGACAGATATGTTATTAGTAGGAATCACACTGAGATTATTAAATCTTAACATAATCTACTGACTCAAATGAATTGAAGGATACACTTATCCTACCATTCATTCCCCTGAATACGGCTGAACGTCAACAGTATGTGCTCAAAAGTCTAACACTGGTGACACAAATGAAGGAAACTATTGTTCCTATGCATCACAAACTTAACTATCCTGGAGCGATCCCACATGCATGTTCGCTAATAATATAATCCAATAATGTAGTGTAAACAATAAGACATCATTCTTGATGAATATGTGATCTCCAAGAACTGAGGGTCCCAAGAACCCTGCATATAGAGTCTGACTGACTCAGGGTTGTAACCCAATTATGAACTCACGTCCGTCATAATTGAGAAAACCGAATCTGGCAGCTGTTAAACCACTGAATATCTGCCCAAACTTGACCTTATGTTTACTAGATCCATTGAAACAATACAGGTCCTGAGCAAAAAACGTCTTCCCACTCCAGTTAAGAATAACTGGAGGCGACATGTGCATAAGCGATCCATCGAAATAACATTCGTAGCCGCTCCGCACAATCCCATCCGACGCATAAAATCTTTCGCTGTTAATGTGTCTGATAGAAGACAAAGCGAGCCTAGCAACTGGCTAATTCGGTCAATGAAAAAACAAACTAGCCAGTTTGTTGAAAATGAATTGTAGGATATGTGTGTCCTATCATTCATCCCATGAGACATTATCTAGTTCATTCTTCAAGTGATCTTAAGAACTATAATAGCCGCACAGTCGAACATTCAAACACTCACTTTTCGACTGAATGATTATCCTAAATAACCTTTAGAGCCATGATAAACATGTTATCCAGTTCCATTTAATTATCGGTTGGAGCAAGCTCTATAAGAGCCTCGAGCCACCTGCTCGGGGGTGTCTGATCAGTAAACTCAAACAGACCTAAACCCCCTATCCAAGTGGCTGTATAGTCAATCCCTAAAGTAATATATAGGAGGGATACCTATACCTTCGCTATGAGTCCTTATAGATGATCTGAGTCTAGGACAACCTCTCCTACTCTTTCTGCCGGTGTTGGTCTATAAGACTTAAAGAGCTGAGTATTGATGCTTTCTTGTAGCTTAATCCTACATTAATGAAAGCTTACCGGCAAAGACTTAGTGTCTGGAAAACTAAAGCGACCTGTAGCAAGTTTTCCACCTAGTCAAATATTAAAGATGACGACGCAAGGCTTTGTCACATAAGAATAGCTCCCACTTAACAACTGTAAAGACAGAGATATATGTGATAAATTGGCCTGGAAAGAATTTTTTAAAAAGATAGCCTGCTCATTCAACACAGAGAAACTCTCAACACATCTTCCCCGTTCGTTTTTTAAATGTATGTGATCAAAAAACGGTTAAAAATACAGAAGATGATAAGAGACCATATTACTTCTTCCCTCAGCAAGTTAAATATGGCATTGTCTACATAATCGAAGACCTGTGACACCTGTGTAGACTTAACCGCAAAAGAGATCTTATTATCCTGCTCTTTGTCCAGATGAAGTCAGCGTCTAACAATGCTAGCGGTTTCTCACAATTACTTGCAGCATTGTGATTTTCTGGAACAAGTTCAAGGAAACGATAATGGATAGTATCCATATCATCCATGAGTTGTTCTGAAAGGGAAGGTTATCCTCCTCCGTATCCCTTTCATCATTCGTCTAAATCAGTTTTAGAATCACGGTCACCGGCATCTAAACAGGCAGATGTCTGGACCGACCAAGCACCATCCAACAGCTCAAGTTTTGAGGCTGTTGTTGAGTGTTTCGGCATTAGCAGGAATACTGCGATGAGCTGCGCAATCTGCGACAGCAAATCCGTTACGTAGGCCTGAGGAGCAGCGGTCATGTATTGCTTATCTGCCGGCTGCTCCTGGGACAGTGTGTCCGAGATGGCTCTTAACTGCGGATGTCCCGATGAATGAGGCCTCATCTCCTTGGCAACAAGATGGTGCGACTTCCTCGACAAAGAGTGGACCTATTGACGATGCAGACTATATATCCGAAGTCACATAGCCAAGGTGCGGTCGAGAATGCTTAGTAGACGCTGAAGAAGCCAAATTGTAGCCGACCTCGGCTGATAATTAAACGGGGCATTCCGGACAAAAGGCATGTACGTAAGCTCCGAAATGACGCAAGTTTCTACCAACAGCATCTGGCCCCCGATGTTGTTAAAAGGGAGAGGGGTCTCCCTCTTGCTTGCGGTCCAGGGAGACCTAGCCGAGCGTACCTCAGAACTTGCCGGCTTCCTCCTTTCCATCATCGCAGGGTGAGCATGATTGAATTTTATAGTGCTCGCTACACCCTTGTTTCTCTCCTCGACCGCTACTGACATACCCGGCATCACACTACCCATATTCTGAGTAACAATCCACTGATTGAGCTAGATGGAGACAAGGTGGTAAACCCTATATTCTAAGGTCTAGGCCCTTGTCTTATATCATTGAGCACTTTTGCTGCTAGCTCTGATTTACTATGTATAATGCAACACACCTGGTGTCACGGTCCTCATATTCAAGAGTAACCGCTTCACTGGCGACAGGGAACTGAAACCACTCATCGCGGTTTATAGCCCTGTGCAATATAAAGAGCACTTTAGCCTTATGTAGAGGAAGCCGTAAGACTAGCCGATCCCGGCTGCCTATTAGACGGGACGTCCCGGACAAGAGGCATGGATGTAAACTCCGACTGACGCAAGTTTCTACCAACAACATCTGGCCCCCAGATAATGCTGTAAGAGAGAGAGAGACCTCTCTCTTGCTCGCGGTCCTGGCAGACCTGTACGAGCTCACCTCAGAACTAGCCAGCTTCCTCCTTCCATCATCGCTGGGTGAGCATGATTGTATATTATAGTGCTCGCTCCACCCTTGTTCTCTCCTCGACCGCTACGGACATACCCAGCTTCATAACACCCATATTCTGAGTGATAGAAGTGCCGGTTCAGCAAGCTGGTGAAAAGGATGAAAATCACATGATCTGTTATCTGGGGCCTTGTCTTATATCATTGAATACTTTGCCACTAGCTCTAATTGCATATGGTAGTCCAGCTGCGTCACAGTTCTCAGAGGCCTGAGTAACCGCTTCACCGGTTGAGGTAGGTGGTGACAGGGAACTAAAACCATACGCCGTGATTTTTAGCCCTGTCTAAATGCGACAACAGACTTTTTGTGCGGTTGTGTGTGCTTATCAGACGTAGAGGAAGCTGTAAGACTAGCCAACCCCGGCAGCCTATTAGAAGAAGCATCCCGGACAGGAAGGCATGGACGTAAGCTCCAACTGACGCAAGTTCCTACCAACAACCTCTGACCCCAGATGTTGTTGTAAGAGAGAGGGGCCTCTCTCTTTCCTCGTGGTCGTGGAAGACCTGGACGAGCATACTTCAGAACTTGCCGGCTTCCTCCTTTCCGTCGTCGAAGGGTGAGCATGTTTCGATATTATAGTGCTCGCAACACCCTTTTTCCTTTTCTCGACCGCTACGGACTTACCCGGCGTCATAACACCCATATTCTGAGTAATAGATCACCAGTTGAGCTAGCTGGCGACAAGGACGAAAACCACATGATCTGTGATCTGGGGCCTTCTCTATTTCATTAAGCACTTTTGCCGCTAGCTCTAATTGTATATTGCGACGACGGAAGCACACTATCTGATGGCGTCACGAAACCTCACCATGTTCTTGATCCTCTGTAAATAGAAACTTAAAAACTAAAGTGACAATTTGGCAAGAGGACCAGCAGTGTCCCCTTCACGTGGGAGGACAGCTAGTGTCCACTCGCCTAACAACAAACCATGACACCTATCACCAACGTTGTCAAAATCTGACACATGGTGCAAGAATTAGTGGTAGAACATCGACTATAAGCAAGACAACGATCATGTAAATAGAGGAAAGGCTTCCTCATATTTGCCCTACTATTTGATAAATATTACTACCTAAAAGCTAAAATAGGCCAGTAGTACCACCACCAAATCTACATTATGTAAGATAACATTAAAATATATAATCGATGCAATAAATACACCCAAAAGAAAAAAAATTAAAAAAAATTAAAAAAAATTTGAAAATTTTGTTTCTTATATAAGAGCTCAAGTTCCCAAAGGGAAGGATGAGCCCCAAAAAGTGTGGACAAAATTATAATAATATCCAACAAGAGGCCCCAAGGAGCCTTAATCGCTCACCGGCCAAAGTGGTTCAAAGAAGTATTTGGGGTCACATTCAGTTAGACATGGTTCATCAACACTACAAAGAATGAAGTCATGAGAGACAAATTTTATGGAACTAGGGACATGGCTTGAACAAACTTGAATCTTACCCCCCTAAGGATGCTGCATACCAAATATCAAAAGCATTCATCTGCTGGATCTGAAGAAGATTTTTAAAGAAAATTCCTCATTTTGAACTAAGTTATCATTCGGGCTCCCACAGTGAGCCCAAATATGAACCCAGGGACTTGGCTTGAACAAACTTGAATCTTACTCCCTAAGAATGCTGCATGCCAAATATCAAAACATTCCAACTGCTGAATCTGAAGAAGAAGATTTTTAAAGAAAAATTCCTCATATTGACTAAGTTATAATTCGGGCTCCCACAGGGAGCCCAAATATGGACCCAGGGACTTGAATCTCACCCCCCTAAGGATGCTACACACCACATATCAAAACATTCCGACTGCTGGATCTGAAGAAGAAGATTTTTTAAGAAAATTCCTCATTTTGAACTAAGTTACAATTCAAGCTCCCACAGTGAGCCCAAATATGGACCTAGGGACATGGCTTGAACAAACTTGAATCTCACCCCCCTAAGGATGCTGCATACCAAATATCAAAACATTCCGACTGCTGGATCTGAAGAAGAAGATTTTTAAAGAAAATTCCTCATTTTGAACTAAGTTATAATTCGGGCTACCAGAGTGAGCCCAAATATGAACCCAGGTACTTGACTTGAACAAACTTGAATCTCCCCCCAAAAGATTCTGCCTGCAGGATCTGGAGAAGAAGATTTTTTAAGAAATTTGCCTGAAATGCACTAAGTTCGAATTCGGGCTTCTATACTGAGCCCAAATGTGAACCCAGGGGGCCAATTTGTACAAACTTGAATCAGACCCACCCCACAATGTTGCATACCAAATATCAAAAGATTCTGCCTGCTGGATCTGGAGAAAAAGATTTTTTTAGAAATTTGCCTGAAATGCACTAAGTTAGAAGTTCAAATTCCCCCCCCCCCACCCCCCCCCCCCCCCCCCCCCCCCCTCCCTAGAGATGATGTATACCAAATAGGAAAGAATTCTGCCTGGTGGATCTGAAGAAGAAGATTTTTTTGAATTTTGGAAAGAAATTCATGGGTGCTATCATAGTTATGCCCCTTGTGGTGCCCCCTGTGGGTACGGCACGTTTATTTGTACAAGTTTGAATTGACATATGATGGGGAACATGCACACCAAATTTGGTTCAATTTGATCCAGTAGTTTGTGAGGAGTAGTCGATAATGTAAAGTTCATGACGGACGACGACAGACGGCAAGTGATAAGTTAAGCTCCCTTCGGTGAGCTAAAAAATTAACTGCCACACTACCGGAATATTTTATGTTACTTATAACCGTAGTTTCCCTAAAAATAATAGGAAACTACCTATACAAATAAAGTAATGTCCATGTAAACAACTTCAAAATAAAAACCGGAAACAAGACCCCAGGCAACACGGCCCGAAGTCAGTAACAAATAAAACTATCAAATGTAAGGCAAGATTTTCAGCAGAAGAAAAAACGAACGATACATCGGATGTATGATGCATGACCAAAATGCCTAAACACGCCAAGGGTGAGGACGTAACAATGGAGATGTACAGAATAATCTTCTGTATGATACATTAAACTCCCAAGAAATTTTATAAAAAAATTTCAAGAAAACAAGCCAAAAAGCTTGGGAGTTTAACTGGGGGGGGGGGGGGGGGGGGGGGGGGGGGGGGGGGGGGGGGGAGGGGGGGGTCTGGGGGGGGGGGGTCAAGGGAATTAGGGAAGGAATACTTAACAAACAGTGGAAAAATCATTATCAATCAAATGACGACGTCAGGCCCATGTCCCGAAATTGGGGAACATGAACTAATTTTTATAAATATTATAAAATTACAGCCTTGAATGTTTCAAACCACCGTTTCTTCCTTCCTTCATCCAGTTGTGTCCTTGGATCCACCAAATTAACCTTTGATTTGTGTCTGGCATCATTGAAACTGAGATTTAAAAGCACAAAAGTCAGTTTGATGTTATCTGACTGAAGGGCCAAACAAAGAATGATGTTTGTGCCAGTTTCGGTGACTTCCTGGTGTCTGCACATGCGCAGAGAGTAAATGTATGGAGGACCAGATCGGACTTCGGTTTTTGCATGCAAATTTTGGGGATTGGGGGCAAAATTTGTGTTTGGCCCTAGATAATTTGAGCTAACACCAGCTAATTTATGGATGCCATATCCCCCATGCTGGTTTATTACCATACCAAAGGACATCAAAATCTGACAACAAATGCCAGAGTTATGATACAAAATGTTGGTATGGACATAGGAACAGATGGATGTACGGATGAACGGAGAACTCAACTATATACCCGTCGAACCACGAAAGGAGGTCGAGGACATACTAATAAACAACTAGACACAAACAATGATTCTAGGAAATCTGCTAATTGGCCTGCTATATATTTTACCTTGATACTAATATTATTGGAATCTTATTAGTACTAACCTTCAGTGACATGACTTGCTTCTCTGACTTTTCTTTCAGTTCTTGGACAACAAGTCTATATTTGTTGATATCATTGCTGGTTTTTGAATGCTCTAGTTGAAAGAGAGCTGCCTTCAGTTCTTCCTGAGTTTTCCTTACAAGATTTATCTGTTACAAAATATAGTTTAGACAAAAAAATTAGCCTTCATTTCAAAGCCCTAATCTAAAAGACATAATCATAAGGAACTAATATTCATAATTTCGCTTAGATTTAGTAAACTCAAAAGATATTCCATGGATGGAACATAAAAATATCCAGGATTTTCTATGAGTTTCCATAATCATACACAATTCACTATTTTAATGGACTAAGGGCCATGGTTGATTTGAGCAGCAAAGGGTAGTTTTGTTGATTTCTGTATTTACCAGCTTTAAACTATCAGAACAATATTAGATGATATACTTCTGGAAATGGAACAGACTCATACAGCCCTTTTCAAAATGAAGCTTGAATTGTCCATTGGGAATACACAAACTTTCTAACAGAAACTATATGTCACAATGCAAAGCATTAACACATGCAAGAAGTGGCTTGTGGTAATATTTTCTAGCGCTAATTTCTGTAAGAAATTCCTTTTTCTGTTACAATGCAAAGCATTGGCACATGCAATAAGTTGCTTGTGGCAATACTTTGTATCTCTAATTTCTGTAAGAAATTCCTTGTTCTCAACCCATTATACAAAGATAAAGTGCTTCACCCACCCTATTATTTAAAAAAAAATCTATTACAAGTAATATTAATCTCTACATTTGACTAGTTGGAAGATACAATTTGTGAGCCTGAAATCTGTGTAAATTTGTTATATATTTTGTGAGGCTGATAACATTTTGAGAAGTTAAGTGTTTCCATACCAACACACAATCTCAGATTCTACTCACTTTGGTATCTTAGACAAGAGGCACCTTTAGGCCTTAATTGATTACCTGAGAAAGTTGCTTGACCTTTTACCCAATGCAGACGAATCGAGACGATATCAGAATTTATTTTAAATATCATTTTTTTAAATTTTTCCAAACATTTCAACAAAACCATATCATGTGACCCATCATTGGAAGGAGCTTCTCAAGCTAGTTCCAATGAGGGGTCACATGATATGGTTTTGTTGAAAGTTTTTTACAAATAATATTTTTCAACTGCTGAATTTGCATGTTATGCAGGTGGGTGTGGCTGATTCATTAGGTAAAGGCTAAAAGAAGGATTTAAGGTCACATTCAGCACTTATGGCTAATTCACACTACAAAGGAATGAAGTTATGTCATTTTTTATAACACTGTTCTCCACTTCAGATGATTTAAATGACTAGATTTCCAGTAGCACTGAAGAACAGTCCATTTTTCCAAGACCTGGAAATCCAATTATCTGTTTTTCAGGGTAAGCAGTGTTGAAACTCCAATTAGTCAATCTGAGGTTTGAAGAAAAATTTGCACCCAAATAATTCAAGGTAGTGGGGGTGAGATGAAGAGAAGGTGGGACAGTGCAATGATTTTTTTTTTTTTTGGGGGGGGGGGGGGGAGGGGTACTGCATCCTTTGCATCCCCCTCCCCCTGGCCTGTTTTTGAAAGAATCTCTTAAAATCCTTGAAAAGTTAACAAATTTATAGTAATTTATATATTTTTTATACTTACCAATGACCCAGACTTAGCTGGTGCTAACTCTAAAATATCTAGGGCCAAACACAAATTTTACCCCCCAATCCCCCAAATT